>PVLA01000568.1:493145-513834 GCA_004027455.1 Hydrochoerus hydrochaeris | reverse complement strand
GAACTTAGGGCCTTTACAGTAAGCTACACTCCCACCTCTTTCTTTTATATTTTAAAAATACCTTTTATTTTTTAGTTATGGAAAGATCTTGCTAAGTTCCCCAAGAGTGGGTTCCAACTTTGATCTTCCTGCCTCAGCCTCCCAGAATGCTTTGATTATAGCTCTCTTCCTTCTCCCAACTTCTTTGAATGTTTACTATTTTTGATTATCTGATTGATATTGTGAATAACACATTCCAAGGAGGCCAGAGTGCATTGTCTCTCCTCAAACGATGTTAAACTATACTTTGGTAGGAAAAAAACATCCTAGAAGTTCTTCGTGTCCTAGAGTAGCTTGGTTTGAGGCTTGGTGAGATGGTCTGGGGCCCTTCCCACTCTAGTTCAGGGGTTGCAAACTGTTCTTTGAGGGCATGATGGTAAATATTTTAGGTTCATAGATGATATTGTCTCTGTTGTGACTATCAACTCTACCATTGCAACATGAAGACAGCCATAAAATGTGTAACCAAATAGGCAGGCCTGCTTGTGTTCCACTAAAATTTTATTTACCAAAGCAGATGGTCAGATTATGGCCCATAGCTGGCTGATGCTCGTGCTAGGTCATGGACCTTATTCCTTAGAATGGGTTCTCTGGTGTTCAGTAGCAGTCATGCAGACCTCAGAGCGTAGCAGTATCCTTCTCTGGATGAGACAAAGAGCCAGCACCTCCCCGGACTGCGCGGTCTCCACTTCATTCTCCGCTGTGAAGCAGTCTCTCTCTGCACGGGGTCAGAGGGCTGGGCCAGCACATTTACAGCCCAGTCCTTGGCGGAGGGCTTAGAGAAAGCCTCTCTCACTAACTTTCGTTTCTCCTAAACACTGTACTTCCTCCTTTTCTAGTATGTTGCTCTGAAATTTTCTTTTGTGAAGATATTACTGGACTTCATCTGTGCTCCCTTAGTTCAGTAGGACTGCCATGCTCTTTGAGTTCCACTTAACAGAGCTGTATCCAAGGATGTGTCCCCCAAAAGAGTCACATGATCTTGGGTTTACCTCACCCATGTCTCAATCCATTAATGTCTATAATTCCTAAAGACAGGTATCTTTTACACTTCATCCAATCCTACAATCTTTTCCAGCGGAGAGCAATTTCAATACCAGGGATCCATCAGACCTTGAAGCAGAAGTCTCCTCTGGTTGTTTGGCGGTGAAAAGCAAATGGCTGTGCAGTGCTAGACAGACTAAATACATTTCAGTGCTGTTTTAAATGGTTAAAGGGAGACAGGCTTGCAGCCAGCAGAGCTGGGGTGTGGTCCTTGTATCATATTCTGCGGTGATTACTGGAGCCCTTTGTGCATCCCCAGCCAAACACAGATGTTCTTCTGGGAGTTGTAATCTTTTCAGCATTTGGATGATGGCTCCTCGTCAGAAGCCAGTATGTCAACAAGAAATTCCTGAAGCTTAGACTTGATTAATACTCACCACAAACCTTATCTGTTCTATATGTAGTGGCCCCTCTCTACCCACTAGTTCCATAGGAATAAAAGTTTCAGGCACACTGGAGGTGCTGGTTCCTATGCTGGATGCTACACATAGTAAGGTAAAAAAGACACAGCCCCCTGAACGTCTCAGAGTCTAAGAAGAAAGACCAGACATGTAAAGTCAGTGTTACGATATCATGAAAAAATTCTACAGTGGAGGTGGGGTTCGATGATGTGCACCTGGATATAACCAGACACATTAGAGAAGATGGTGCTAAGCCTTTATCAGCCAGCAGCAATTTCTTGCATTGCGATGCTTCAGTCAGAGCCGAGCACTGGAGCAGCCACGGTCAGGTGGTGAAGGGAGAATGTGTGTGTTGTGTGCTTGAAGCTAATGAGCAAGACTTGGTAGGGAAGAGACAAGACTGACGCATAAGACCCAGCCCAGGAAAGACCATACTGGCCATGAAAGGGGCTTCATATATGGGGTCTTTCCTCAGTGAGAAACCATTGAAGTTCTGTTGAAAGCAGCAGTGATATAACTGGGTCTTGATTTCAGAAAGATCTCAGGAAGGGTCAGTTGGGTGGGAGGGGAATTTGGTGGTGTGAAAAGAGGGACCCTCCCCCTAGAGCAACATGTCTGAGATTGGGAGGAAGAGTGAGACTGGAGAAACATTTCAGGAAGTAATTTTTGGGAGGAGGAGTTGATTTTATGTGAAGTTTAGATAGAAGGGAATTATCTAGAATTCTAGATAATTGAGTGTCTGAGTGAGTGGCAGAGACATTAACTAAGGGGGAGAAGATGAGAACAGTTCTATCAGGAGCGATGATATATGGATTCCGTGCGTCATTCATTCATTTATTCAACAAAAACCCAAGGAAGGCCTATGAGGTGCCCAATGTGGCACCAGGAAAGTGGTGACTAAGACAGACCAAGCTGCTTCACACATGGGGGCAATAAAAATCTTTGTAAGTGCATAAGAATTTTAGATGTGGAGGTAACAATGCAGGCCACGGTAGACAATAGAGAATTCCAGAGAGGGTCCCAGCAGCTTTCGGGACAGCAAAATCCTCTTGAAGATTCTTCCATTTTCAATGAGACCTATGTGGTTATGCAAAAATTATAGAAGCATTTAGAAAAAAAGAAAGCAACATGAGCAAAGTCCTTGTGGTTGCAATGAACTGAGTTAGTAAAAAATAGTGACAGTCCCCTGGGCTCCAGGTAGAATGTGTGAGGCAGGGGAGAAGAAGATGAACATGGATTTGAAAGGGTACACTATACGGGGACCTAAGGTTTGGGACTTAGGTGAATTTTAGCCTCTTCCTAAATATGCGAGTCACAGTGCTCTCTTTCTTGTTGCTGTGGGACAGCCTTCATTCTGGCTTGAGAGATAATGAGTTTGAGGTGCTTGTCAGGCACCTACGCGGAGATGGTTACCAGGTGGTCAGATGTAACTCTGGAATCCTGCAGAGATCCAGGACTAAAAGAATAAGTTTGATAGTTATCGCCTAACAGAATAGAGCTGAAAGTTCAAGCTGAGAGCGTGGACACATTTGCCTCGCATGAGTGTGGAGTAGCAGAGTCTCAAACTCGCCGCCTCCTGTGTACACTGTGATAGGGCTCAAGGCACTGCAAGCTGGTATATCATCCTTGGTTGGCTAAAAGCAACCAGGCACCTTTAGTTTTACTAGCTGCTCTCAACAGTAAAGAGACATACCTAATCCTCTGTCGCCAGTTTAGGGATGGGGAAGAGAGACAGACTGAAAATGAAATCTTGGAGAAAACATTTCAGACTCACCAGGATGAGCAAGGTAACTATAACTGGAATGACTAAGGTGTTCGTAGATCCCAGAATCTATTGAGTTGTAGTGTTTTACTAAAATAATTGGCATTTTCTTACCTTATCTTACTTTGTCAAAGCTAGTATCATATGGTGAGCAAAGAAGGTAGCTGATGTACGCTACAGGCTGCAGGGAGAGCTCTTGGGCATTCAGTCCTGAGAGTTTAGACTTCCATTGCAAATGTTTCTCTTCTCTTAAGACTAGTCAAGTTGATCAACTTCAGGAAAGCTGTTTTATTTATCTCCAATATTTCATCTCTGGAATACTAATAACTTGTTTGTACCATGATATGGCTCTTTTTGTATGTGTTTGTACAAATTATCAAAATTATTCCACATTAGGTAATTTAAATGTTATACTATAAAACAATTGTAGATTATTGAAAATGTTCTATTTAGGGGTCAGGGATACAGTTCAGTGGTACAGCGCCTACCCAACAAGAGCAAGGTAGTGAGTTCGATTCCCCAGTACAAGGAAACACACACACACACACACACACACACACACGCACACAGATGCAAGCAAGCAAACAAAAAGTTCTATTTAGTACTGTCATGTCACATAGCTTTCTGCTGATACAGTAGGAGTTTCTCTAAGTAAACAACAAAGCCACACTCTGACTGCACCACTTGGAAAGACCTAGAAAGCAATCTGGTTTCTCCATCAATTCTCTGATTGATGTCATTCTATCTAAAGAACATGCTTCTCATCCACCAAATGGATGTAACACACCAACTACAGTCAAGCTTTCCTTGCAAGAAACTGGCAATGATGATATTTTGGGTTGCCATGTATTTTGCTGAAGCTAGAATATCAAGTCAAATAAAGTTAAGATGTCAACAAATAATTGCCTTTACTAAAGGCAGATATATATAAAAAGCAATGATTTCACAAAAGCATGTTATGAATGAAAAGGATGGATTTTTTTCCCATCTTAAAAAGTAAGAGAAATAAAAGTGAGAGCAACTAGTAAAAGTCAAGGTGCCTGGTTATTTTTAGCCAACCAAGGATGCTATACCAGCTTGCAGTGCCTTGGGCACTATCACATTGTGCCTTTAGCACATTGCCTTTGAGGGTGGCAATTTCTGGCTGGCGGCAGGTAGAGCTTTTCTGGTGGCTCCTGAGTTAGAGCCAAGCATCTTTCTCTAAGAAGCACACGTTTTACAGCAGCTGAAGGAAGCAGGGTGGGGGAAGGGTTGAGCTTTCCACTGAGAACTTTGTTATTGATTCTGGCATTTGGGCAAATTCCAGTGGCATCTCAGGTCCTGTAGGGACTCTAACTGCCTTTGGCTAAGACACACCCTCTGGCAGACGCTCTCAGTGGTTGTCAATTTCAGTTTCAGCGTAAATAAAAGATTTATCATCTCTTGGAAACTGGTGGTGGTGGTGGTGGTGAGACGGCTCCCAGGAACCTGAACGTGGCTGTGAAGAGTAAAGAAACTTACCTCTAGCTGGCTTTAAAAGAGTTTCCTTTCAGGATAGTGGCTTTTCCTTCCAGGATAAAAGATAGGTAGAAAAAAATAAATATTAAAGTTTAGTGGGAAGAATATGTAAATAATTTTTTGTGTAAATAATGGGGACTCAACATTCATTCTTTATACCATGGGGACTTTGACTGTAAATGAGAATAATTAGAATGATTGCTTGTTCCTCTTAAGTTTGCAGTTTAGCTTATAGAGTTTCATGTAGCTAAAAGTTTGTCCATGGGAAACTGCCACCTCTTAGCTTTAAATGGCACAATGGGAACGCATCTGTGCAACTGGATCAAGAAAGTTCAGGAAAGCAGTGGAATTCAATTTCTGGCTCCATCAAACAAGAGGCAGCCTATTGTGGAAAGATTTGGGTCAATTGAGGCTAGTTACTTGGTAGTTTTCAGTGAGTTCTACAAGTTCTACAAGTGAGTTCTGCAAGTTATGTCTTGGATTTACTCTGGATCAACAATACTAACAAGGAAGAATGATATTCTTTTCATCTTTGAGCCATAAAATTAGAGGGTCTCTAACAAATGCCAGCTGACTAATCACTAGTTTGTTGATTTGTTTCAGTTAATCACAAATATAGCTCACATCTAGGCTCATGGAATTTTAGAACTGGAAAATAAATCACAGCCCTTCCAATATTATAAACTATGTAGCTTCTTGGAAGCATTAGAGGTCAGAAAATAAAATGGGGATTGTGCAGAGGAAGAAGATATCCTCATGCCTCTTTCCCCCTGGACTTTTTTGTGAGGCTGGTTGAGCAGAGTTTGCCTTTGTTGATGCTGTAGCACTAACGTAGGATTAATCATTCTTCCAGCACAGGAAGAAAAATGACTAAAAGACAGAGAGCATCAGTGATTCACAAGTATTCAACGAGTCTTCTCTTTTGCTTTTCAGCTCCTCTCAGTCTAATGTCCAAAGGGAGTGGGCTCCTGAATTTGGAGGGCCCCATGACTGGAGACTCCTGATGAACTTTTCTGACTTGATCTACAGTGCGAGGAAAGGTCACCATCTTCTCTTGACCCTTGCTAAGGGAGATGGAATCTCTATAAATCACTTGGCTACCAGATTCCCAGGTAAGCTCTATCATCTTTGATCTTTGATGTGAATCTTTCTTGGATGTGGGATTCAAGGAGGATTTTGGAAACCTAACATGGATGTAAACTGGAAACTCACCTGTTCTTCCAGAACACTGCATAGGACTTTGGGGAATACTTGTCTTGTGATGTTATGTCCACCAGAGAAGGATCTTGGGTTCTGAGCTAAGCTCTTCTTCACTATTGACTTGGGACTGCCTAATTCCCTGGTACATCAGTGACTCCACTGAGTGACAAGTTTGAGTAACACTATCAAGAAGCCAGTTGTGTGCTCTTCTGCAATCCCGGTAATTACCTGCGTCCCAGCTGCAGGCCTTGCTGTATTTGTGCTGGGCTAACTTGGTCCTTTATTACCACGTCTGGGCTGTGGTAGTGTCAGGCCTAGACTGGGGGATACTTGAACATGAGAGTTTCAAGGAACTGTTTAGAGAAAGGAGGCTTCATGGAGGGCAGGTTGTTCTTGGAAGACAAAGCTGATGACCTACTGGGAGGGCAGTGGAGGACACTAATTCTATCCCTATGAGTTCTGCTGCTGCACGCTCCTCCCAGGAGTTTGGGCACACAAAGCTTGGCCAGAAGACAACCCAAGGGTGGAGTGATACTCAGCCACACCTCTGGTATGCAGAGTCAGCCTGAGGACAATATGTGTGTGAGAGCACAGCCAGCAGCGATACCACACCCTGAATCTGCTTCCCTCTGTGCTGTGAGAAAATAGGAAAAGCTTCCAGAAACCAACCTTGCCTTCCCAGAGTCTGCCATCAGCATTCTGAGACTTACCAAAGAGAGACAAGTGTGCCAAGTGGGAATGCTGCTCTGGGAGTTGGAGCACATATTTGTCCTTAGCAGTTATTTGAAAATAAACACTGCTATCTGAAGTAGTTCCGACCTTATGGATCTTGAAAATATTGGCATTATTTTCTTAGGCGATAAAGTGTTGAACGCTGTTTTCTTTTTTTGTACTGGGAATAAACTCAGGACCTTGCATTTGCCAGGCACGTACATATGCCACTGAGCTATACCCCCGACCCAAGTGTTGACAGATTTGCTGAGACTCTATTCTATAGAGATATATTCTTACAGGCCAGTCTTTTTCTGTCTGTCCCCTGGTCCATCCTGTTTTTAGGCATAAGTTGACATAATTTAGCAGGGAAACTCTCACTTTGCTTTCCATCTCCTAGATACTCAAGTAAGGCTCATAAGTAGGATTTGCAAGTCACCCTATGAGCTAAACCCCTTGGGAATTACTCTCTAAGCAATGTGTGTTTTATTCCTTTTGTGGAGCAAGTGGTACAATCTTCTCCCTTTTTCCAGTGAGGAAGCCAACTTTCAGCATTTAGAGAGTTGCTATAATCAGACATTGTATTTCTAAGAATGCACAAGGTTATGCTATGGACTGTGAAGACCACCAATACCCTGAACATTCTATGGCTTAAAGCAACAGAATCGTATTCATTTTTCATGCACTGGGAGCGTGGCTTCCTGGTTGCCAAGGTAGGAAAACGAATGCTGCAGTCTCTTGCAGTTACATTCTGGAAATGACACCGCTGCTTCTGTGCACAGTTTCTAGACCCGAACTAGTCAGCCAACGTCAGGCTGGTGAGCGGCTCCTCCTCCCTACATTAATGAAGTGGTTAACAGATGGAAGTGATTTCGTCAGGAGACCAGGCTGGTGAGTTGCTCCCTACTTCGGAATACTGCCTAGAAGAATGATTTGGTGCTGGATTTGGGGTCCAAAAGGGCTGTATGAAGCTTCATGGTTTCTTCTCCTCCATCCAGCTTAACACTACTTCTTCTGGGTCCTGGTGAGGCACAGCTGGCATCTGTTTTCCAGGGTCCTTTTGGGTTCTGTCTAGCTCCTCTGTATCCAAGACCAACACTCAGTGCCCTGTAGCCCATGTTTAACCTCTGAGATTCACGTGATCAACACCCACACAGCTGGGAATCACTGAGTCACAGGCTGAGTTGCTACTTGCATCTTTTGTGCCTGGAAATGAGATTTGTAGGGCAGAGTGTCTCTGCCTCCTACACTTCTGGCAGATTCTCCTGGCTCTGTGCGCCCTGGCTACGGAGCCATATGGAGTATATCTGTCACATCTCAGAGCAGCACTTAAGAAATGTTAGCATCCATAGGTAGAGGGTATGTCATTCTTCAACATGGAAGTCTTGGCTATGAGTTTCTCGCCAGGAGTTTCCATCATGTTTTGGGAAAAGGAAGTTGGGGAATCTGTTTGTTAATGTGCTCATGTATTTTTTACTTTTTCAAATTATCCTTCAGATAAGATACGTGCATGAAAATAAGACAGGCAAGGGAAATTCAAATGCAGGAACTGTGTGTAAATGTTGCTAATGGGGAGAGGGAGGCGAAGAGGGAGATCCACATGGTTCCACGAGGAGAAAAGTCTAACACAAAGGAAACAGCATTCTCTTGAAAAATAAAGAAGCGCTTAACCTTTGAAAATGATTTCCTATAGGAAGTATCATAGTTCAATCCCCAGGCTGCCCGCCCCTGCCAAAAGAAAAAAAAGGTATACAAACTCCAAAAACTTATTTGTTCCTCAATCTTCACAATTTAACTTGTCCTCTCCTTTATTGTTTTCTTTTTTTTTTTCGTAGAACCCAAGTCCTTCTTGCATTCTGAGACTGAAGAGAAACAGAATAACTGTGAAGAGACAGAACGCGCTGTATGAGAAATCGCATCTACCTTGGAAATAGAAAGAACACAACTCCAGCCGTAGGAAACGGAGTCCTTGATGCTAAGCAAAGTCAGGAAGCTCTCGAAGTGCAGAGAGAAAAGTTAGAATGAGAAAAACAACAAAAGAAAATGAGAAGTGTGGAGGAGACAGAATAAGACACAGTAAAAGAACTATGGATAATTTTTAGAAGCCTGAAAGTCCTTTCGTTAATGGGTGTTGATGTAAGACTCACATACCATAAGGCCATAGATTATGCCTCGAAGCAGCAGCTACTAATAAATTTTGACATTCTCAATTCAAATAGGAAATTAAACAAATTTTTGAGAAAATTATTCAGTATACCAAACAGTTTTATTAAAAGCAAAGCAAGGTTTACATAGCTATTGCTAGATCTGAAGATGAGGGAGTGTAAAAATATATATATTTCCTCTATTTTGTTAAGATCTAACTAATTTTAATAAAAGCACTAGTGACATAAGCCAGAGAGGACTTTAAAAAAGTGAATCTAGTATTTATCAGGAAACAGAAGCGGTGAGAGTAGCCAAGACATTTTTTAGAGCTATAATGATAGAGTTTAATCGAAACAGTATGGTGGTATGGAACAAATGATAGACAGAGAAATGCATGGAGAAGATGTGCGGGCATTATTTCACTATTTCTTCTCCTCTAATTTTGAATGCCAAATTTAATCACAGACTCATTCTTTTACATATACTGAAATCTATTTTTGGGATAAGTGGTTAACTATTGAAATAATGTTGGCATCTTTTCTCAAAGCATACACCACAATATAAAGACCGAAAGGACCAAATAATGCAATGCACAAAAGAAAACCAAAATAGAGAGGGATAGATCCCTGAACTTAGCTTGGATTAGCTTCCCTGGGGATAATGAGATGGGCAAAACTTTACTCACCACAATTCCATTCCCACTGGAGAATGGAACTCATTTGTCAGAGAAAGTTCTTGAAGGATACCCAGCAAGAAATACGGTCCTGCTGAAAAGAAAGGAAAGAATTTGCTATTTCTACAGAGATGGGAAGAAAAAGAAAAAGAAGCAAAAGGAAGTAAAATGAAGGCAGTTGAAAGTGAAGTGTGTAAAGGGGAACTGAAAGAAAAGACAAGGAGGAGGAAGTGATTCAAATGTCATCAACTATCGCACTAGAGTTTGGAAGGGACTGAATCCACCTGTCTGGGGTAGAAGATGGTTATCAAGTACCTGAGCTACAGGAGTATAACATCAGCTGAGAAAATGTCAAAGGGGAGCAGTCTGTGAATTTTCACACGTAAGAATTAGAAATATTTTATACTGGGGAGGTCTTCAAATTACAACTTGTGGGCTAAATCTGGGGGTCTAATGGTTTATGTATTATCTGTTCCTACCCCTTGGCTATAGTAGTAGTGTTGAGCAGTTGCATGAGAGAGCATACATAAAGTCTAAAATATTTAGCATCTGCTTCTTTATATTACAAAAGTCACTGCTAGGTGTGGTGGCCCATGCCTGGAACCTCAGCACTCAGGATGCTGAGGTAGAAGGATCCCTGCAAGTTTGAGGCCAGCCGGGGTTACATAGTGAGTTCAAAACCAGCCTGAACTACATAGTTAGACACTGTCTAAAAACAAAATACAAAACATATTACTAACTTTAACTCTCCATTAAAGAAAAAGGTTATAAGATAATTTAGAAGCCAACAGTAAACTCAGAAACAAAATGAGATGTTTGACCCAAGATACCAAGGTGGAGGGAATGGCATCTTAGTTACATAAACCACACTTCCAAAAATACTGAGTAACTCCTGGTTGACAATGTACAGAAGATGGGACAGAAGTATCCAAGCAGCAGTGTAGCTGCGCTAGTTGGCAGTGAACGAACAGCAAAAGGCATCGCAGTAACAGGGCAGCGTTTGGTGGCATTGGGATGCTTCAGCATAGACAGCTTCCTGTCCTGCTGGCAGAACAGGCATGATGCTCCAAAGCTATTTCCAACACTCATGAGAACCTTGCAACATAAAAGCATGGTTGTAAGCTTTGATCCGGAAATGCCTGTTCTAAGAAGCGGTCTTGAGAAAATACTTACAAAAATAGAAATAAGTAAAGGTGAGGCTTCTTCCTGAAGTAATGCTAGCCCCGGATCCATCTCTTCCTGGGTGAGAGGCCTTTGAGGAAGTTACCAAACCTCACCAAGCCTTGGTTCGCTCTTTCGTAAAATGAGAATTAAAAACAATGCCTCATTGTCTGGCCGGCATGCCTGTTCAGCAGGGTGACAGGCACAGCCTTTTCTGAAGGAAACCTGTTACGTAGTTCTGCAGTCTGGATGAAGCTTGTTCCCCAGAGGCGTAGATGCGGGTAGCCTGGTCCTCAGGGTGACAGTGTTGAGAGCTGGTAGAGCATTTAAGAGATGTGGCCTAGTGGAGTAGGTTGGGTCCTGGATCCTTTTGGAAGAGGCCAAGGTAATTCTCAGGAGACCCTGAACTATTAGTGTAGGAGCACACTGGTATGAAAGGGGGACTCCAATCCCTGGGTCTCCCCCTGGCTTCCTCCTGCCTTGCTGTGATATCTCCCTTCCTATGTGCCCCATTGCGGTGCTGCCCTCAGTCAGCCCTGAGGCCTTCTGCAGAGCCGAGCTGATACCTCGGAACCTGAAGAGCTCCGGTGTTGGTAAACCTCTTTTCTTCATAAGCTACCCTGCTTCAGGCTTTTCAGTACTTTAACAGAAAAATGACTAACACACATAACAGCAAATATAGTCAGTGCCATCATTTTTAAATAATGAAACAATAAGGAAATAAAGAAATTCCAGCATCTCCTTATAAAGCAGTATTGTCAGTTATTAAATTAATGTGTTGAAAGCATAGTAATGGTGTAGAAAACATCCAAAGCATAAATAAATCTAGCTAGGGCTGGGGATTTAGCTCAGTTGCATAAGCACCTGCCTTGTAAGCATGCAGTCATGAGTTCGATCCCTGGTACAAAAAAAAAAAAATCTGGCTATAAAACTGATATTATTTCAATAGAAAATCTGTAAATGCATGTATTTGCATGTAAAAGGAATGGAAATAAAGACATCAAAATATTAGGAATCATTTTGACTTGGCAAAGCTAAGTTTGGCTTTCTTTCTTGGTTGTGTTTTTAATTCTCCATATTAAATTTCATAACCAAAAAAACTAAGATTTTTTCCACCAGTTTAATGAGTAGGAAATAATCACCAAATTATAAACATTGAGACAAGAAAAAGATTCAAGTACACGTTGACTGTCTTAGAAGCAGGTTGGTGGGAGAAGCAAGGTTGGGTCCATGAGGGGAAGTTTATCTCTCGTCTAGTTTAAGATCAGTCTCTTAAGTGTAAACTCTGCCCATCTAAGGATGGGGTGGGGATTGGAAGGTCAAGTGCATCATTATTCTCATGTTATAAATTCCTCCTGCTTTATCCAGACACCCTTAGACTTTCCCTCTTTCTCCCACCCCAGTCTCACCACTCTTCCGGGGTCCTCCCAAAGTAGACTTACCTGCTTCCCCCTGTGTTCCTTTATCCCACTCCTTCTTCCAAGCACACTTGGGGCAAGCACCTCTTCTCTCTGGCTCACCAGGCTCCCCCTCTTCCATCGTTAGGGTCTTCTCGGCTATCAGCCCCTCCAAATCAACCCTGTCAAATTAACTGGGAGTGAGGCTGCTCTCTGTGACATTGCCAGCTACACTCCCTCCATGAATGACAGCTTTGTGTGCTGATAAAGTATTTTACTTTGCCTATGCTGAGCTCAGTTTATTCCATAGAGGTCTGGTCACAGAGTCATTCAAATTAAAATGAATTTCCTAAGTATGGCCTGCAAGGCCTTGGTGTTCTGGCCCTTGCTTATCTTTCTGGGGTTCCTTTGGCCTTTTAAACATAACCACCCTGTGCACTTTCATCCCTATACTTGGATCACTTGTTCCTTTTCTTTATTTGCACATGGATTCCCTCTAGGGGCACTTTCCCTGGTCCTCTCCACCCCCCTCGAGCTCTCTCTGCACCCCTGGTTCCCTTCCCCAGAGCATCCATCATGCTCTACTTTCTTGGTTTATTTCCTGTCTCCTCTCTTTAGAACGCAAACCCTCGAGGAAGAGGCTCTGTCTTTTTCCTGTGTCCCAGGACCCACCCCAGGGTACCATTTAGCTAGTCACAGACTGGCTTTTGAGGAGTCATTATCCCTGTTCACCTCACCATAGAGTACTTCCACACAGACAGGGTAACAGCCAGAGGACAAACACATGTAATAGCACATCAGTAATGTTCTCCAAGGAACATCCGGGATGCCATTCTTGGCTGTGGATAAAAAGATAATGAAAATGGGAGAATTGGGAAACAGAAAGTCCAAACAGCATGAGCAAACACAGAGATTAGTTGATCCTGCCCATGTCACTTCACAGGGAGGAAACTGAGGCTCAGAACAGGCTCTGCAGATAGTTGAGGAGAGATAGCCTCAGCCCAGCTTATATGATGGTGACCCCAAAAACTGATGCAGATTGGGAGCCTGGATAGGGAAATTTAGAGAAAATATCATTAAAAAGGATTCACTTCCTGTTTTGGAGATATAGGCTCCAGCAAGGGTCATCTCTACCTCCCATCACAAGGTTTAAGGGCCAAGTAAACACAATAGAAGGGGAACCTTGCTGAGGGCCTGGTCAGGGAGCTGGGGTTTTCTCCCTCCTAAACTAACACACCAGTTTTCAACTGGGGAAGGTAATGAGTCATCCGAACACTGGCCCACAGTTGAGAACCAGCAGCCCGAAGTGAAGGTCTCTGGGACATAATTCCCTGATTAAACCATCATGGTATCTTTCTGACTGGTAAGTGGAGAGAGAAAGAATGTGTTCCAGGAACTGGTCAGGGGACTCTTTTTAGCCCATGATGTTGGACGCGAGGATTTGAATGCCTGAGTACTCACAACATTTTAGTAAACACATGTCTTCAGTAGACTGCTTCTAAAATGCCACCAATGTGACACAGAGGGGACAGTCTCAAGGCACTACAAAGAGTCACATGCTTGAGCCAGAGGTGAGACTGTGTTTGTATCGCTGTTGCTGGGAGCACAACAAAAGCGAGTGGGCTTGAGAAGCTCAGGAGGAAAGAGGAGGCCGAGGAGACCGTAGAAGCTCTTTGATCCTCTGTGTAGATTTCAAAAGCATATTAGTTTCTGCCATTTGAGTAACGAATTATGGTCATTTTCGAAGGCAGAGGACTAGATCCCCCTGATAAGGCATCAGGAACATTATGGAACGTTTATCTTACTATAATCCAGATAGGAAGGAATGAAACAAGGACATTAATATTTACTGACCGCTTATGCTATGACAGCCATTTTCCAATCATTGATTTATTTCATCTTCTAAATGCTCTATGTGTTTTCTCTTAATAGTTTCCCTTTTCAAAGGAAGAAGTTGGGGCCCAGGAAGCTAAGGGGACCAACAACTGGGGAATAGGAGAGGGAGAGAAGGCAGGTTGACTTGAGACGTTGAACTCTTTCTTTATGTTACACAAGAATTATCCCTCTCAAAAGTTTACTTGGTGAAATTGTGTCACAGGTTATACATTCTCCTAAGGGGAAAAAAGTATTCCGGGGGCATCTTCTAGTTTATAGTTTCTCTGCCAAGCACAAGTGCCTTTCCATGGTTCTGACTCATGGGTGCTTCAGTGGTCTTCCATGGGGGGAACCCTGGAGTTTTCTGCATCCACAAAGACACCTAGGCATAAGGAGGTCCAGCTGAATTTTCCCATGTGATGTCCCTGTCCTGATCTACTTGGGGAATGCAGGGCTCTGTGGTCTCTTTTATTTGTAGTGAATGGTTAAAGCTGTATTTCCCCTATGAGCATAAACCATGAGGTCGTTTGGACTGTACAGCTCTCATGCTATGCACCCCACAGCTGACCCCTCTAAACTGTCATGAGCTTCCTTAGGAAGCCAGTATTCACTGATGTAGCTGTGGCCTTAAGGGAGAGCCTGTAAATGGCCTCAGGAAATTAGCTGGGGTGAAAAAGCCTCAAAGCTCTTGTATTCTTTGTCTTATATGGGGATTCACAATTCACATACACAAAGCAAAAACCCATAAATCTACCCGAAGGGGATGTGACCAGCGGGGAGCTCAATCAGGTTACGGAGACTGAAGGTGACCTATTTATATTAATTTTACATGGATGTTGCAATAGATTATCGCAAATTTAATGGCTTAGGAAAACTTAATGTTATTGTCTTACAGTTCTGGAAATCAGACATACACTATAGATCTCTCTGGGCTAACATCAAGGTGTCGGTAAGCCTGTGTTCCTTTTTAGCTGCTCTGAGGAGAATCTGATTTGGGCCATTTCCCTGCATGCTGGATCCTGGCTGTAGGTAATCAGCAATGAAGCTTCATCTAGCTTCAAAACCTTCAACAGTGAGCCTTGTTCCTCTCATGTGGTCATCTTTGTGACTTTAAATGCAGGCGACATTAAGATATGGGCTTCATAGAATCCAACCATTCAACCCATTTTTTTTTTTTTAGAGGAAGAAATATAAGCATTCTTTGCTCATTTTTTCATCCAAGACAGAGACATCACATAGGAAAACTCAGCTGGACCTGAACAATCTCCTTGTACCTAGGTGTCATTCTGGGTGCAGGAAACTCCAGAGTCCTCACCTGGTAGACCACGCAAGCACCCAGGAGATAGAGCCAGGGAGAGGCATAACCATAGATCCCTGTCTGGTGTAACGGCTGGAATCATTGGATGGCAACTCTAAATCCTAAAGTGCTTTTTCTACTGATAAGTACACCTTTGTATGTAAACAGACAAGTCAGCTACAAGTCATAGTTCATGCACCTTTATTAATGGGAACAATTGCCCTGCTCTGGTCTTCCAGGACGATTGAGATTGAAAATGACATAATAGGAAAGAGTTTAAAAAAGCATGTGGTTGTTTATTCAGGCAGTTTCTGTGACTTCACTACGATAGTTAGAAGAGCAGCCGGCTCACTGAGCAGCTCCCACAACCCTCCCCTCTTACTCCTTTTCCTGGGCTGTGGGTTTCTCTGCTGTTACAGATCTTGCTTTGGATATGTTTGGTTTACATATTTAATACCCAGTGTCTCTTCCCAGGAAGGCAGACATCGGTTCTCACTCGCTGAATGTTTAATGAGTGCCATGTCTGAGTCTGTCTTCAAAAGCAAAAACAGCAAATCCCTGCCTGGGTGATTCACGAAGAATAGGGGTCTACTTGGCTTCATAATCCTAGTGACTGGGAATTCTGAGGAAGTGAACCTGGCATTTCTTGTGCTTCTGAGCAAGGCTTTATGCTGCACCAACTCCTGCCAGACTGCCAAAGGGCAGGTGGGCATGTAAAGGGTTAAAGCAAGAGTGGCCTCCTTGCTTCCTCTCAGCCTGTTTTTGTGACACCTAGTCCAGTCCAGGAGATTGGGAACTTTCTTACAGCCTTCCTAATGAAACCAGGTCATGGTGAGGGGTGTGAATCCTGTCCCTCTGTGTGACCTTTGGAAATGATAGATCTCATCCCCCAAGAACATGTGTTTTGGGCTTGGTTCCCAATGTAGCAATGCTCAGAGCTGATGGGATTTGGGGAAGTGATTGGTACATGAGGGTCCCCGACTTCATCAGTGAATTCTGAACTGATGAGTTCAGAATATGATGGCTTTATTGGGAGGGGATGGGAACAGAAGGTGGAAGGGAATCTTGGTGGTGTGACCTTGGAGAACTTGACCTTTCTTTCTGGCTTGCTCTTTCTGTCTCTCTTTGCCTCTCTCCCTCTCTCTCTCTTTCTTTCTCTCTCTCTCCCTTTCTCCCCCCCATTTGTGTTTACTACTATGAGATAAAAAACTTTCCCCTACCTTGTCCTTCTGCCATGATGATTCTGCCTTACCACAGCCTAAGGCAGTGGATCCAGCAGGATCCAATCTCTTCAACCATGAGCCAAAATAAACTTTCCCCGCCTTTTGCTGACTATTTTGTCATAGACACAAAAAACTGATTAATATAGACTTGACCTCTCAGCACTGCCACAGAGGCGGCTTTAAATCTCACCATGGGTTTCAGAGAGAACAAACCATACCCAAATCACAACACTCTGTTTCTGTTCCATTGGAGAGATTTTTCTGAGGGTCTCTCCAATCTTGAAGGAACCACCTGTACCCCCAAACACAGGCCAAGGGTATAGTCTCTTGTGGTACAGAGGGCAGCACCACGCCCTGGTCCTCCTGATCTAATGGCAACTTTATTCCAACAGTTCAGGTCTCTGGCAAAGGTGTGATTCAGTGAAGCAACTCATTACTCCAGGTTCACTTCCCAAGTATCTTTTCTGCCCTGAAAATAACCAAGGGCAATCCCATGAGTGAACCGGAGCAGCAGGAATGTGTGGCCAGGTGGCCTAAAGCGAAGCTGAGGAAACCCTGGGGTGAGCGGAAATTGTGTAGCATGATGAATTTTGCTGGTGATTGATAGTTTTGGGACTTAAGGACACTCAGCAGGGTGACACGGGGCTTTGCTGTAACCCTGCTTACATGGCCCTGCTGCCAGGGCTCACGGGGTACACTTGGTCCATCCCCAAGGACAGGCACCTGGACCTGCATAACGGGCAGAGTCACACAGCCCTGAACCCGTGGGAATCCTAAGGCGAGGCCTTGGGGCTCCCTGCCACTGGCCCTCTCGGCTCCCCTCTATTCCTCCTCCAGGCCCTCCCTGGAGCCAGGCAGCGCTGCTGCTCCTGGGCAGGATGAAGGAGCCTCCTCTGAGTCAGGGCTGAGTGAGCAGCAGTTTCTTCACTCCCATTCTCCAGGGCTTGGAGAGTGACCTGCTTTGTCCACACAAAAAACTCTGGGGCTGGGGCCAGCACAACCGAGTAGTTCCATGGGAATAAGCAAAAGCCATTTTAAAAAAAAGTTTCAAAAACCACCATCCACTCCAAAACACTCTTTCCTTTGGGGTTCAGGGTCTTCCTTGGAGTCAGAGGCGGGAACAGCATTCAGGCGTTGGAGCTCCCGGCTCAGGTCTGGAGGGCTGGAAAAAGCTGCAGGCCCTGAGCTGCTGCCCACTTTGCCTCGCCCTCCACCACGAAAGGAAGCGGAGCTGGCTGGGGCCGCTGGGAAGCTGAGGAGGCGGGAAAGCTGGGCTCTCCAGCCCAGCAGACAGCAGTGGGGCTGAGCACTGCTTCCTTTCCAGGCCTTGCAAAGAGCCTCTGAGGGGGAAAGTTCCTGCTGGGGAGCCAGGAAGCAGGGCTGAAGCTGCTATTGGCACCCGCGCGCCTGGGCCAGGCCGGGGCTGTCTGCTCTCCCATCCTTTGGCTTAGTGGGAACCCCACTGCCTCTGACATCATGGGTGAAAATCAGCCCTGGCTTTCAAAAGTTCGGGCTGCCCCACCCAACGCTGCCTGGCCAGCTGGACCCTCCCAAAAACGGGTTCTCTTTTGTCAGCTGCCTTTTATAGAACTATAAAACCCAAAGTTCAAGTAGGAAGCCTTAGTGAGCGCAGCCATCAGGGAGGCAGAGACTTGCCTCCCAGGCTCTGCCTGTGCTCCCCTTGCTTGGCGGCTTCCTGCACGCCGGGGCCGGCGGCCGCTGGTTTCCAGTGCTCAGCCTCATGCAGACCCTGAGCCGCCAAAGGCACATCAGCCTCCCCTGGAGGGAGTGCTGGACCTGGGTTCTGGAACTATGGGCAGAGAGGAGGAGTCAGGGAGGATGTGCTCTGACTGCTGAGGTTGCAGAAAAGGTAACTGTGATGCCGTGAAAGAGAACAGAATTGAAAAACCGTGAAAGAGGCAGCAGGGGCGGCAGTCAGTGAAGCCCATGAGACTTTTGTCAAATAACTGAGATCTTTGCTACTTCAGGCTGCCTCCCCAGGCACTGCCGTCCTTTGGAAAATGACGAAATGAATGTGGTGCTGAAACACGGCATGATCTCATTCTTAGCAGAGGCTCGGAGGGAGAGATCGGTGGACGTGTCAGAGCTGGGGAAAAACAGCTGAATTCTCCCCTCGGTATCTTCAGTCTGGGCTCGAACAGGCACTAAATTAATACCGGGAAGAAGTAAAGGGGGAGCTCAGTTATTTTCACCACCTTAGTTCAAAGAGGGACTAAGAGCCATTAGCAAAGATTTTTGTGATTCTTAGGAGAGTAAGACTATTTCTATATTTTAGGAAGTCCCACGGATATATTAAGCAAATGAAAAAAAAAATAATCAAAACCAAACAGAGCTCATCCAATTGTCCCCAGTGGCAGCCAGGTCTGCAGAGATGTACCTTGAATCCACCCTGTGGCCGTCCTGTGGTCTGTGTGTACCTTCCATAGGAATCGGAAGTAAAGGTGTGCAAATAAAACAGTCTTGGCTCA
This sequence comes from Hydrochoerus hydrochaeris, assembly GCA_004027455.1. NCBI lineage: Eukaryota > Metazoa > Chordata > Mammalia > Rodentia > Hydrochaeridae > Hydrochoerus > Hydrochoerus hydrochaeris. The sequence continues at coordinate 494,920 of PVLA01000568.1, read as the reverse complement.
AACTGGATCAGTTGCCTTGACCAGACCAGGAGTCACTTTTCTCTCTGATACAAAGCATGGGAACTTTCTTTTGTCAGCCTTGGGGAATTAACCTGTATTTTGAGCATTAACATTTCTGTGGGACTCTAGACTTATATCCAGCTGTTGCATAACTGGTGTTACAAGACTAGGAAAAAAATCCCAAAGATAAGACAGAGGTCCAACCCTGCAATTGATGAATGAGGTTCAGTGAGGTTAAATGACCTATCTTCTGTCTTTCTATTATTGCTATTGCTTGTGTTGTTGTTGCTGTTGTTTAGTGCCCGGCATTGTTCTGTGCACTGAGAAGCCAGAGGTGAACGGAGGGCATGGAGCAGTGTTTGTGTCCTGTGAATATGCATCCATCCTAGATGGGCAATCTAACACTAATCAGGTGGACAGATTTAAAAATGATACCTGAAAAGACAATGGCAAAGCGCACAGAGAAGGGAGAGGGACTCTGGATATGATGTCCAGGGATAGCCTCTCCATGCAAAGGGCCTCTGAGGGTTTTCTGTGCTGAGAAGGAGCCAGGTATAAGGAGCTCTGAGAGCATTTATCTGGCAAAGGGAAGCTATGTGCCAAAGCCCTATAAAACAGGACTTCAGAGCCTTGAGCAATCCTGGAGGTGAGATGGCCTTTGTGACTCCACCGCTGCTGTTGTTACACCACCCTTCTCACCTAACAAAGCTCGCGGAGAGTGATTCCAGGAAGCAGGCGGGGTACCTATCCAGCCAGGAACCCCCTGACCCATCATGTACTGTACTGCAGATGTATAAGGCATCCGCTGTCACTGGGAGTTTCTTAGTGGGTGCACTGTGTCCCCCCTGAAAGATACGTGAAAATCCTAAGCCTCAGAAGCTCAAAGTGTGAACTTGGTTGGACACAGGTTATTTGTAGATGGCTATGGGCTCAGTGTTTGTGTCCGTGTCTAAATTTATCTGTTGAAAGCTGATCCCCGAACTGTTAATATCAGGAGGTGGAGCCTTTGGAGAAGTAATTAAATCATGAATTAGACTAGTGTTTTTATTAAAAAAAAAAGAAAAAGCCCAAAGGAGCTTGTTTGCCTCTTCTACCTTGTGGAGACACAGAAGAGGAGGGTTTTCACCAAACCCCAAGGCAACCGTTACCTTGACCTTCAGTTTGCTGGCTTCTAAACTGTAAGGAATCAGTGTGTGTCATTTATAAGCCACCCAGGTTATAATGTTATTATAGCAGCCCAAGTGGACTCACACTCAGATCTAACTGAATTATGATGAGGTCACTGGGGTGGACACTCACCTAACATGAGCAGTGTGTCCTTATAAAAGGAGAAAGTTGGATGCAGAGGTGCACATGTGCAGAGGGAGGACTGTGAAGAGGTAAAATATCCCGAGAAAACCAGTGTCACTGTCGTGGGCAGGTCACATGGAGGGCAGCAGAAGCCAGAAGAAGCAGGGAGTCCCCATCCCTGTACTGTCAGAGGTGGTGCGGCTCCGTTGACGTGGGCACTGCAGCTAGCAGGCCCCCAGGACTGCTGCTCTATGCCACGTGGTTCTGGGTGCTTTGTTAGGACGGCCCTAGGAAGCAAGAAGAGGCCTGTGTCATCTCAGGGCTCTCCATAACCCCTAAGCTAAGAGAGTCCTCACTCCCTGGTCCCATGAACATCTTTCACTGTGTTTATAACTGACAGAGTCTCATCACTGAAATGTCCACTAGCCTCGTCTCCTCTTCGTGTGTGTGTGTGTGTGTGTGTGTGTGTGTGTGTGTGTGTGTAG
>PVLA01000568.1:210634-493045 GCA_004027455.1 Hydrochoerus hydrochaeris | reverse complement strand
GGAGCCCTCACAGGTGGTCAGGTGTCTTGTCCGCTCTACACTGTACCCTACTGACCGTTTTCTGGCTGGCATCTTCTTCTTTCTCCAACCCCCGCTCCTGTAACACCAACGGCACTGGACCATGTGCCATGAACTACCCCTCCCAGCATGGTGAGGACTCCCCAGCCATCTCAGCTTCCTTTCACCTGCAGGCTTTGCATAGCTCTTTTGCTCCCCCACACTGTACCTGCCATTACTTTTGGGTGTGTGAGTAATTGCAGAGATCCTTCCCTACTCAGGCCTCCAGGGTTTATGGTCTACTCCTTTCCAGGAGCCTGTCCTTTCCACTTCAGCAACTTCTGCCTTCCACAATCCTACTTGATCGTTCAATGACCACTCTGCCTACAAAATCTCATTTAAGGCTTCTACTTTCCAACTACTTACCTGTTATCTTCTGGGTCAATTTCTCTACCCCTCTGATCTCAGCAATTCTTTAACTCTACTGAGACCTTTAACTCCCTGATCCTTCCGTTTGACAGTGTTCCCTCAGCTCTTTGACCTTTTCCTTCTCACCTTCCTACTGTTATAATCCCTGCATAAACCTTCGACTTCAGTCCCTTCCTCCACCTTCCCGGAGTGAATATCTCTCATCTGCTTCAGCCTTCAGCTGCTTTGAATATGCACCAAGTATTGGAAACTGACTGGAGAAGGCAGTCAGACCCGTGCAGAGCAAGTTGCCCATTCACACACTGAGTTTTGGCCACAAGCTTCCCCACTTCTTGCTCTTGTACTACCTGGCAATCTTGCTGCATTCCCCGATCTACTCAAGGCTCCCTTTCCAAGGGTACCACGCTACGGGTCCTCTCTTCTGACGCCGCCCCCTCACTCTCAGCCGATGAGCTCACCATCTATTCACAGGGAAAACAGAAGCAGTCAGAATGTCCTCATCCACCTACAAATGAGTCACCTGCCATGTCCTTCAGTCCCTACATATCCTGCTTTCCCCATAGACGGTGTCCTGCTCCCATAGAAAGCATATTTCACTCAGATCCGTTCTGAGTTGTGTACTTAAGGATGTCTCTCCAGCAACGATCGCTCCTGCTAGCAAAATCATCTTTTCTCTAGTGCCTTGCTGATCTACAAAGCCAGTGGAATCCCTTTTAGATTCTCTCCTCTTTCATTGTACGCTTTCACAGCGGCTACGTTATTTTCTTCCTGCCATATAACAGACTCTTCGAAATCTGTTTTCCCTCCTTTACCTTCCTTTTAGGAGCTCTTTCTTTGTCCTGTCCTCCAAAGTTTTGTCCCTAATATTCTGCTTCTGTCTCAGCCTGGGGCCAGAATTCAAGATTCATTCTCAGTGCTCATCTGGAATTTATGGCATTGTTTGGAATTACAATCTTTCTTCACTTAGATTTTTGAAAACTGTGTTCTGGTTTTCTTACTCCCTCAATAGACCCTTTTCCTCAATTTCTTTGGCCTCCTTCCTTCACATTCTGTAAATATTTGTCTGCCCCTGGGGCTTCATTCCTGGTCTTTTCTGTATCCTCCTTTCCAGTGAAGCTCCTCTCTGATCAGGCTTTTGAATACTATCTACAAGCAGGTGATTCACACATTGTAATCTTCAGACTCATCTCTCCCTTGAATTCCAGACTTGCATATCAAATTGCCTGCCAGACATCTCCACTTCGCCATCTCACAGATATGTAAACTAGAACATGTTCAAAATGGAAATACTGACTTTCTGCTCTCCCTCTTCTTCCCCCTCCCAGAACATGCCCCTTCCAAAGGTTTCCTCGTCTCATTAGATGGTGTCACCGTTCTCTAGTTGTCCGGGTCCACAAGCTGGATGCCACCCCTCTTCACTCCTATTGCATGCACAAATCCATTTTCAGGTCAGTCTGCCAAGGACTGATAAATGGTGGGGGAAAAAAGCAGCAGATTGTAAATAAGAGTATTCTAAAAGGGAGTGGACCATGGAGGTGTTATTTGCTAAGCATGGCCAAGGACAGACTCTGAAAAAGTGACATTGTATCAGATCATGGAGAGAACATTCCAAGCAGTAAGAGGCACTGCAAGGCAGTCGGAGCACACCATTTCCCAAGACCAACCGGTGAGGTCAGCACGCCAGAGACAGATGGAGGCTGTACCATCACAAAGTACCAACACAGGATGGCCTAAATGCAAGAAATTTAATTTCTCACGGTTCTGGAGGCTGAGGAGTCCAAAATCACGCTTCTAGCCACTAGGGTTTCTGCTGTAGAGTCTGATCTCAGCTCACAGATTCTCAACTTTTTGCTGCTCCCTGGAATGGCCTTTCATGGTGCATGCAGAAAGACGGGAGTCTGTCTGTCTCCCTCTTCTCATAAGGCCACAGGTCCTGTTAGATTAGAGTCCTGTCCTTCTGGACTTTTAAACCTTCATGATCTTCCACAAATCCTGTCTCTATATACAGTTATCTGGGAGGTCAGAGCTTCCACATATAAGTTTGAGGGGAGACACACAATTCAGCCCATGACAAGGGATTATCAAGATAAAGGCCCAATTATGAAGCATCTTGTTGGCCTGGGGAAACCTAAAGCTTCTGTTCTATTCTACTTGTTGCGACATTAATGGACAGTTTGGAGCAGTACTATCTAATCATGACATGCCTTATAACTGAGAGGTAACGCTGAGCGCCTGATGGAACATGACTTCGAAGAGATCAAGAATGGAAATCATGGATCTGGCCAGGAGCTGGTTGCAATGTTCTAGAGCAGTTGCCTGCCAACTTTTTCTGGAATGGTTGAGACAGTGAGTATTTCAGGCTTTGTGAGTCCTGCAGTTTCCGTCACACTACTGGATTCTGCAGTTGAAGTATTAAACCGGCATAGGCAATATGTAGATTAATGGACATACGCCAGTAACACTTCTAAGAGACACTGGGCTGGATCTGGCCCATGTTTGCAGACCTTTGCGCTAAGACAGAAATGGTAACAGCTGAGCCTAGACCTATAGTGTAAGATGTAATGAGATAGGGGAGGAAACAGGGCTGTGTGGAGGTAATTCTGGATTCACAGCTAACAAACTACGTATGCAATGTAAGACCAGTGTAGGATCAAGGATGCCATCCTGAGATTCACATGTTAAGTGTTTCATTTAACTACATGGCAAATATTTCTCACTTATTATTTTCCGACGATATTAACATTTATATTTCTGTGGGGGTGAGTAGGTAAAATAAAGTTGCTATCAATGAAAGAAAAAGAGATTTGTGTTCACTTAATAGGAAATAAGATGAACTTCAAAGGGCCCCGATGTGCTGCAGAGGTAAACTATAGTCCCCGGTCTAGCTCCACATTGCTCAGTGCTCGCCAGGCTTGGGGCACAATGGGAGGGTGGGTGTGTTTTTCCTCAGGCTGGAGGAATCTTCATCACTGACACTATTTACAATTAGCAAAGCAAGATGCCAGGGAAAAATCCAATGCCTGTTAACGATTTCCTTATTTGTCTGTAAATTCCCTACCTTCACTTCACCTTTTTATTGCCTGTGCCCAGGGCAGAGGCACCGACTGCCCCCACTCTTTACTGCCTTCTCAGCTCCAGGAAACAATGACAAACTTTGACTAACATCTTTGCCTTTGCAGGTAAATAGTGAGACAGATACTTAGGGCATAAATTGTAAGAGATTGAGAGGGGGAAAAAATCCTCTATTAGAAAAAAGAAGAACAAGAGGGTGGTAGAAAAATACTAATTATTTGTTAATCATGCATTTGCAGCTTTTCCAAGGCAGCCACTGTCGGCTACAGGGTATTAGATAATGGCAGTTGGGATACTTTATCCCCTGCTGCTGTGGGCTGGGTCCATGAGGCAGGACCCGAAAAAGCAGGTTCTGGCCCTGCAGCTTTCCCTGCCTGTCCTGTACCTGGCCAAGTTGCCCGTCCCTCTCTGGGAACACACTGTGCTGGGTCGGCCTGCAGAGCGCCCTCGGCATAGTAATAAACTGCACACTTGTAATGCTGGGCTGAGTGACAAGAACAACACGAAATAACACTCTACCCACCCACTGAGAAAACCGAGTGTGTCACACTCTTGTGTGTCATGGGTTTAAAAATATCTCCACTGACGGTCCAAGTCTCAGGTGGGGCCCGAGGGATGTTTAATGCCTAACTGTGCCAGGTGGAAAATGTTTTCATCAGAATCCCAAGGACCCCAGTGATGGACGTCTGTTGGCCTCACATGTGGATATGTGAGCACGTGAGTGGCCTGTGTGAGTGTGTGCGTGAGCGTGTGTATGTGCGCACGCACATGCATGCAGAAACTCGTGTTGAAAAAATGGAGGTGGATGGGTTTTGTGTGTGCGTGTATGTGGTTTCTTTCTTTTCTCTTTTCCCCCTTTTCCTTTCATTTTAAATTGTGTCTTCCTGAAAAAAAGAAGGAACACTGCCACCTGGTCTCTCCTCCACCGGTTCCTATGCAGGAAGAAGACTGAAACCTTTTCAGCTTTCAGCCTGGTTCTTTGCAGGGCTGGAAGCAGCTCCCACAGGGGCCCACCTGAAGTTCAGGCTTCAGGAGGAGGCTGTAGAACCCACAACCATGTCTGGAGAGACAGACTGGCTCATCCAAAGGGCTCATCTCAGTTTCCCCTAACCTTGATTAGAAAGGGCACGGCCAATCCTATGTCTCTTGGGAGTTTGCCACAGGGTAGGGGTGGGGGCAGTATTCACATAACAGGGAGAGACATTTAACCCCCTTGTGGTTTGTTCTTATTTGCCTTGGACTGTCCATCAATTACTAGCAGGGGGACTTTGGCACGTCATTTAACCTTTAAGCCTAAATTTCCTGACTTGTAAAAAGGGATAATAACAGTACCTACTTCTTAAAGTCCTAGTGAAGAGCAGATGAAATGACTCAGGGCTGCCTGTCAGTCACCTAGGGAGCCCTCAAGTAGAAGCTGGTTTTGTGGCTTCAGAGCTGTCTCAGTTATGGATATGAAGAGGTAAATCTTGCACGTGAGTATCACAAATGAAAACTGCTTGAGGCTGTGTTTAGAGGAAACTTTGAGATCTGTCTGCTGCACAGATCTTTCTTATCCATGGGCTTCTCAAGAGTCTCATGACTGTTATAAAGCTTCCAGTAATGAGGAAGCTCTGAGATTGTACCCTTGGATCTCCCCAAGATCACATTGTCTGAAACAGGTGAGTCATCTAATCGAAAATGTGAAGAGCCTCCTGTCTATGATGTGTAATATGCTTCATGCTGGTAGGAAGAGGTTTGTCCCATTCAGGTGACATAGTGTCCTCTAAATTATGTGCTTGGGTTTAGAATCTCCTGGTCTTTTAAGATTTCTTTATAAAGCAGTAGATGATGCCATTTCTCAAGGGCAGCAGAGTGAACCCGGCCTTGGGGAAACTGTGACATCAGATCTGAAGGCTCAGATAAGTGGGCGAAACCCTATGACTAAAATTCTGAAGATGCAGAAGAGAAGCATCATACTACCCTTTATTTCTGCTTTGTCTAAAGATGGCTAATTTGGCTGAGTCTGATCCTCACTACTATTGAAAATTGTGAAGTAGATTCCAAGGCCATTGGTAGAAAAGCCCAGCAGGAAATTAGAAAAAAACTCATATACCTACAAGTCATTCCCTATTTTCACTGGGTATAGCAGAGTTGAACTCTGCTGATTATCAGCCACCAAACTGGCTTTGAATGCACATAATATGGCTATTCCCCCAAGGTCCTCAATCAAGGCCAGGTACCAACAGGATGTTTTATATTTTATTTTATTATTTTTTAGTTTGCCTCACTCTGCTTATGGCATAAGTGTTCTCTGCACTTGCAGAATCTGGGGAGTGAAGACATGGCTTTGCAGCTGTTGCATTCCATTTTGGACACAGTAAGTAATTTTCTCTCTATATCTGAAACAGAAGCCCGATTGTTTTACATCTGGGCAATAGAACTTGTCATCCTTCAGCACCTTGGTTCTTTATAGTGACCGATGGGCATTTCCCTCTGCTGTTTAACTCAAGGTAGTAGAAAACAAGGCTAAAGTTTCACTCCTTAGTCCATATCTCTTCCTACTGCTGAAAAGGTGCAAAGTGTGTTGACTTAAAAAGAATAAACAGCAATCGCAGATCTAAAACCTGAAGTCTCATTAGAAAGCTCTGCTCAGACAAGGTTATTGCATGTGCTTACTTCTTCATCCAAAGCCCAGAATTGTCCAGCTCATTTGTACTGGGGCGTCTTTGGTAAGATCTACTGGGTTCTCCTTCCAAGGATGATGGTAGCCCAAGAGGCTGTCATTTGGTGATGTCAGACTTACTGGCAGTAATCACTATGGCACTTCTGACTATAAACCAAAGTTCTAGGAGCCAGCCATGAGGTGGGTAGTGCAAATAACCATTCCTGCCCAAGCTGCCCGCTGTCGGGACAGCCCATCACTCATTAAAGACCATCTGTTTAGAGTGTACAGGCCATTCTGCCAGAAATGGCTAGATGTTAGCACATTACTGCAGACCACGACCTCTCTTGGGATATTGACATGGATTATTTACATGTGAACTGAGGCAGTTACCTTATATGAACTCCTTCCTGGGGCATTTTATGTATAATACATGCAGTACATGCTTAGGCCAATGACCTCACATTATAATTTCACTATTAATTTTCTGTCTTGCCAAGTTCTAGACCTATATATTCAATAGCACAGTTCTGAATCTGGTTCAATAGTAAGGATTTTTACAAATATTCCAAAGTTTCATTTCTGTTTTTCCCATGGGTTTTATCTAAGAACAGGTATGAATTCTCTCTTCACAGGGAATCACTGGCAATTTGCTTTTGGCAACTGTCTGTGAACTCCCTTCTCCTTTGATGAGAGAGGGATGACCAATGTGCCTTTTTAAGACTTGGAAGAGAATTGGGTATCATCATTCTTGGTAATGTTCTGTATCCTAAGTTGCAAGTTAAAGTGTCTGACTACTCAAACAAGTGCTGGGAGATTTAATTTCTTTCCTACAAGAGGAGGAGAATCAGATGAATATATGAGTCTTAAAAAGCTGAATTTTAGTCTTGCTTCTACTGTCTAAAATCTGCTCTTTTGGGGCAATTTGACTACTCCTTCTAGTCATGAGACTGTTCTTTTCTCTATGTTCAAATGATGTAGCTTATATATAACAAGAGGTTATAATTAACAATGAAGTGAACATACATTTTTGATAAAAACATGTAAATGAGCAGAATAATGTCTATTCATCTTCTATGAAATGTAAAATAAAAACTGCGGAAAAAGTTAATTTCTACACTGATTGAAGTCACTCCTGTTAGGCCATTTGGATGAGTTCCAAGTGATAGTACAAGGACAAAGGGCAATTTTGGTTTGATACATTTATTGAAGGCCTATGTGCCAGTCCAAAACCATCTTTAATTTTTCTGTCTCAACCTCTCCCCATTCCAATCAATGACCAATGGCTCAAAATTCCATGTTTTACAGATCTCAGGCCGAAAACCAAATTTATTGTTAGATCTTGTAGACTAATGCTTCTCAACACAGGTAGACCCAATTCCTAAGGGTGGCTTGGAATGACTGTGAGCATTGCTGGGGTTACAGTATGATTCAGTCGGTAAATGCCCTCAGTGGTGGTGTCCACTGTGTGATATGTTGGCCAGGATTTCACAACAAAGGACTGCGCTGAGACCCACACAACCCTGAACTTCTTTTACTAAACATTTATACTTAAACTTGCTAATTACTGTCTGAGCCTACTCCCTGATTTTGTCTCACACATACATACGGCTCTTTACATCTTCTAAAAATATAACTTTCCTGTAAACTGAAGAAAGATTATACTTTGCCTTACCTGAAAATTCCCCGGGAGGTGTTTGCCATTGTAGAAAATTGTACCAAGAATGGAAATACCACTGTGACACTTGACGTGCTATCCTCTAGTGGACCTGTCCCAGGCCTGCTCATGGGAGCCCTGTTGCTCTCTGAGTCCTTGTCACAGTGCCTGTCATAACCTGCGCTTGATAAAAACATGTACATGAGCTGAATTCTCCCTGTTATATGGGAAGCACCTTAGACAAAGAGAATCAATGACCCTTTAGTCTTCAGGAGTGTTTTGTTGACAGAAAGTATTAAATAAATATTTGTACAACTGATTGAATTATCATGTTTATAAATCCAGAGAGTAAGTCTGGAGATTACCTATTACATACAACTACTCATCCTATAATTTCTCGTCCCATTTCCCCTTGGTGCCACTTAGAAGGGTGAGTACAGTGTGCATTCTCAACATGCTGGTCACCTTCCTCGCTAAAAGTAGACAGCCGTGCGTTCTGATTTTGTTCCTGTGTCCTCCCCACCTCTCCCTAGAGGGCATTTGGAATAAGCTTAGCTTCATCAGAACTAGAGTTGCCAGATAAAATACAGGATGTCCAATAAAAAACAAATTTTTAAAGTCCAAGTATGTCCTTGATATTGCATGACCTGATTTAACACATACAGACAAAAAGGGGAAAAAGCCCTTGTGTTTCATGTTTCTGGAAAGAAGCCAGCCTAGAGCAAGGCAGCGTGAAGCTACACATAGCCGTCTTGTAGCACCCAGTCTGGACCACAGCAGATATTTGGTATGAAAAAACAAATAAATTTAAAAAAAATTCTAAGCCCTTACTCCTTCCCTGGGACCTGCTTTTCCATTCTGTATTTTTACATAAAGAGGTTAATACATTTCTTGTTTTGTTTTGTTTTAAACTTGTTGAACCTGTGTTTACAGTTACTTATGGACAGAACCATGCCAGTGAACTTGCTTTTATTTTTATTATAGGACAAATACGACAAACAGCTCTCCAAAGATTCAAAGTCTTATTACCAATTTTAGATCACAATTTTGCCCTCTGTGTTTTCTGTGGTTGCAAACTCCTCACCTACCTTGTTATTTTGAGATTGAGTCTCCTTATGTTCCTCAAGCTGGTTTCAAACTTCTGCATTCTGCTGAACTCCTGCTTTATGATGTTTCTGGTTTGCTTTGGGGTCCGACATTACAAATCAAATGTCCAAACCAGCTTTTTTTGAGTGTCCGTGATGTAGCACCCTGTCTTACGTCATGTTAGGCAGGGTACTAAATAACAACTACAGTCCTAACTGAGCAGTTTTAGAAAACACGAAACTCTTTTTAGGGGACACTTTGTGTTAGTAAGAATAGACCAGGTAACGTGGAGTAACAAGCACTGCCAATATTTCAGTGGGTTGGCCCAGGAAAAGCCCTATTCTCGTGGTTTTAAAGCTTATTGCAGAGCATCTATTCCTCTGGGAGCTCAGCATTGCAGGTGGCTCCAGAGTTGGGACATCTTCCTGTCACCTCACATGTTGTTCTCCCTGATACTGTGGCAGGGGAAGAGAACAAAGTCTGCCTGTATCTTATGGTCCAGATGAAATCACATGATCCTCTAAAAGGGACAACAGGAAAGTGTCACCCTTCCTGTGCCCTTAAGTTACCAAAATTATTGGTGGAGAGTATTGAAGTCTGCCAAATGCAAACCTAAAAAGAAATTTGAAAGGTAAAAAGTTTATCCTCTTGACTGTGGAGCAGCACTGTCTACTCAGTCCCATAAACTCCCGAGTGCTAACAGGCAGGAAGCTGCAAAGCTCTCTTTAGAAGACAGTTAAAGGATTTTTTAAAAAAATTATTGGACAAAACTTAAATATTTACATGCACATAACAAAACTAGTCATTTTAAAGTGAACACTCTGGTGGAATTTATTACACTCATAACAATGTACACCTCTGTAGAGCTTATGAGTATTTCTGTCACTGCAAAGTGAGACATGGTGAGCCATCACTCACCATCTACGATTTCCTTCACCCCTGGTGACTACGCATGTATGTTCTATCTGTATGAATTTCTATTTTCTGGTTGTCTTACTTTTTCTGAATTTTGTCTTTTCCAGATTTTATTGTCATCATACAATAGGTGGCATTTTGTTTAGCTTCTTTTACTATAGCATGTTTTACTGTAGTATATAATGATTACACATATCTCTTCTGAGATATATATATATATATATATATATATATATATTTCTCTTTATTATTGAATAATATTTTATGCACACATCACAGTCTGTTAATCTATAAACCCACTAGTGTATATTTTGGCTATTGTGAATAATGCTATTATGAACATGTGTGTACATGTACATGTTTAAGTTCCTGTTTTTCAGGATACTTTGGGCATGTAGGGTTTTGGGTGTGTAACTGTAGAATTTTGGAGTCACATGCTGATTATATATGTAATATAAAGATGTGCTCCACAGAAGCTGAACCATTTCATGTTCTCTCAAGCACTCTTACACCAATCCCTTCATACCCCTGTCAACACTATTTTGGTCTTTAAATACAACCATTTTAGCAGGCGTGATATTATGGTTTTGATTTGCATTTCCCTAGTGGTAAATACTTGATCATATTTTGATCCATTTATTGACCATTTGCACATATTCTTTGGAAAAGTTATTCAAGTCCTTTACCTATTTTATTGTCTTTCTGTAGTTGAGTTATGGAAGTTATTTAGATATTATAGATATTTGACCCTTTTCAGATCCATAACTTAGAAATATTTGCTCATATTTTATAGGTTTCCTTTTCATTTTCTTGTTAATATCCCTTGATTCACAATACTCTTTAATTTTGAGGAAGTCTAGCTTATTCTTTCTTTTGCTGCTTGTGTTTTGGTGTCACATCTAAAAATCAGTTGTCAAATCTAAGGTCAAGAAAATTTAGCAGTATGGTTTTAGCTCTTGAATTTAAACCATTATTTGGTTGTGAGTTAATGTTTGTAGATGGTATGGAGTAAAGCTTCATTCTTTTCCATGTGAGTATCCAGATGACTTAGGACCAAGTAATGAATAAACTATTTTTCCTCCATTCAGGGGACTTGGCACCCTTGTCAAGGGGATTAGGAAAGACATCATAAAGTGGAAAATACACAGCAATTAGTTTTAGAGTCTAAGTTATCTTGCATAATATTCATGTGTTGTAGTCAGGGGTTGTGAGGAGAACAATTAGGACACAAAATTTATATTATTATTTTATGATGGTCACCCAGAGTTAAACAGAAAGTGCAGGAAAGTTGTCCACAACACTAAAGACCCAGAATATTCCACCAAGGGCCTGGATGCCACAGCAGTGTCCCGAATGAGTCCAGATGAAGACCTAGAGCCCATGAGAGTGCCTCCCATGAGTCCACCTAGAGGTCTAGAGCCCACGAGAAGGACTCACACCAGTCTCTTTTATGGATCTGCACTGGGAAGGCCCAAAGGTCAGCGGTGGAAGCTAGAAAGTCTATGCCACTGGGGTGAAGGAGCTGTGCTGGTAGGTTGACGGTTTTACCTTGGAGCTGAAAAGTCATGCTTAAAATGAAAACCAGGGCTTTCCTGAAAAGCACCACAGCCATCCTCAGGGACACAAAGGTCCCAAGCTCCTCTGACGATAAGAACAGTAGAATACATGCCAGAAAGCCAGCATGACAAGTTTGTTGTGGAGATTAAACAGCACACATCGTCCCTTCTGGAGCCAGCAAGCGATGCTCGATGTAAGGACCAGAGCTCCCCCAAAGTGAACCACGGCCACTCTCAGTGACAAGGTCCCGAGCTCCTCCCATGACAATGGTTGAACTCACAATGGGAAAGCTAGTCATGACCAGCTCCTTCAGCAACACAGAGAAACAGCAACACTTAGAGAAACCCACAATGCCTCACTCATCTTCTCCACGTCTCTATTTATGTTGGCAGCTTTCCTCAGGTGGAACATCTAGGATCAGCACCATGCTGACTTGATACAGCTGGTTTTAAGTTGACCACAGTTTTTAATCCATAACACCATGTAAACTTCTGATGATATTTTTCTAAATTTGAACACAGGTTTTGTTATGTTAACTCTGAACTTAGATCCCATTAAAATGGTCATGGTACTAAATATGCCAGTTGTTTTGACAGTTATTTTGTTCCTCCTTGAAAAGGAGTTAAATTTTATTTTATTCCTTCTTGAAAAGGAGTTAAATTTTTCCCAGTTTTCTCATAATTTGAATATTTCAAAATGAAATGCTTCAGCATAAAAACGAAACCCAAAAATTTAACACTACGTTTATCTTACTAATTGTAAGATGGCCAAGAGGAGAGAAATCTTTTATTTGTTGAATGGACCAGGGTGATTTACAGGTGACTGTGAGATGGACATTTGAGTACACGTGACTTATGGAGGAAGTGCTCTTGAGAACACTGTCATAATTTGAATGTTTCTTCCTGAATTCATATCAAAGTTTAATTAGCACCGCAACCATGTTGAGAAGGTTCTGCCCTCATAAATGGATTAAAACCATTATCACAGCGTGGGCATTTGACTCTCTATTTTTCTGTCTTATACATGCTCGTTTTCCTTCCTACTGTGTTATGGCACAGCACAAAGGCTTTTGCAGCTAACAGTGCCATGATCTTAGATTTCCAGCTTCCACAACCACGATCTGATTTTCTTTATAAACTGCTCAGTCTGTGACATGGCAGCAGCAAATGGGCCAAAACAGACACTGTCTGTGAAGTGAGGAAAGATGAACTGGGAAAAGAGAGGAGACTGAATCACAAGGTGCTTACCATAGAGACCCAGCGGCTCCTGTGGGAATCTCTGGAGCTGGAATGGTTCTTCAGAAACGTCTCAAGTTGAGGAAAGGAGTCTGGATCTTTGTATTCCATAAAAACTAGTCTTTGGATGTAGCTACTGTTAGGAAAGGGTTGTAATGTTGGGGGAAGTGAATCTTTAGGCTAAGGGCAATTCCTGGAAGGAGACAGTCTGTGAGTTTTTGTCATGGTTTATGTCAGTGGCCCCCCAGCCTCACGCAATTATGGACTCGCCCAAATCTGGCGTTTGTGATTGGTTCATTGTCTAGCGCTCGGATTGGTGGTGTGAGTGCTACACCCGCCCAGGGGTGGAGCCAGCATGTCGCATAACAGCGGGAAGAAGGTGTGTGACTCTGTCTTCCAGGTTGGCGCCTTGCTGTTTGCAGCTGTCAATGAGTGGCAACCTGCCGGGCCACCCCGCCGCTTGGAGCCAGCTGACTGTGAACTGAAACCTCCAGTAACTGTAAGAAACAAACCTTTCTTTATTTCATTTTGGGTGTCAGGCATTTTTCCCCAGCAACAAGTGTAAAGTAACCGAGACAGTTATCAACAGGAACATTTCCTGCACTTTGAGACATAATCGTCTTGGTTTTGAAGAGAGAATCTGGTCTATATATTGTAGCAGCCACTATAATAAATAAATATTATTTATTATGCTTATAATTATATGACCCTTTTCAAATGAGAATGAGACTCTATTTTATTATCTGCTGAAAGTCTCACTGCTATGAACGGCAGACTTAGTACCCTTGCCCAGGTCTTCTGATTCCAAGCTAAGTTGTTTTAAAGCAACTACTTTAGTCCCTCAAAACGTACGTTACCATTCATCTCAGCAAACCCTTAAGGTCACTTGAACTTCAGTCATTTGCACAACTTTCACATGAGAACCCCCCTTTTGCTTCCAAAACATAAAAAGTCAGTTCTCAACATGCCTGGGTCAGGACATTCTTCTGAACCTCCAGCCCAAAACGTGAGGCAATTTTCTTTCACACATCAACGCATGTTCTTAATGCAGATTTCCTAGGAGGCACATGGGATGGAGACTGAATAATGCTGACATTACTCTTAAATGAAGGAAAGTATCATACGGATATTGATGGTATTTTCCGAGAACAGTATAGCAAAGTATGAGTGTGTGTGTCCTGCATGTGAATAAAGGAGGACATACGTGAAAATTAAGGGAGGGAGGTGCAGGAAGTGGTCAAAATATCTGCTTGAGGGGGAAATGATTGGGTTGAAAGCCAGCGTGAAGAAAGCACAACTATGTAGTGTTGCCTTTGTTCCTGACACTCTGCCCCAAG
Organism: Hydrochoerus hydrochaeris; assembly: GCA_004027455.1. Taxonomy (NCBI): domain Eukaryota; kingdom Metazoa; phylum Chordata; class Mammalia; order Rodentia; family Hydrochaeridae; genus Hydrochoerus; species Hydrochoerus hydrochaeris. The sequence goes on along the minus strand of PVLA01000568.1, from coordinate 479,119 downwards.
AAGCAAGAGGGAAATGAGATGAGCCTCTGCCTGCAAGGGCCTGCAAACCACTTACCAACTGCTTGTACTCCAATCCAGTTCCTGAGAATCTATGATGTGGGAATTTAGAGGATCATCAAACGACTCTCACCATCAGTGTCAAGCACAAGAGAAGGCAGTAGAGAATGGTGTCACGGGTGAGTACTTGCAGTTTCTTACCACTTGAAGAAATGCAGAAAGTTCCTTATCTATAACTAACATGATTGGAAGTTTATAAGGTTGTTGTGATCATGGAATTAAGTGAAATATATATGTATATTCCAGAACCCATACTGCATGTAAGGTAGTGCTTGATTAGCTGTCCTTTATTTGTACATTTGTGTGCCTGTGTGTTTGTGTTGAATCCAAAGTGATTGAAATATGTCATTAATATATCATTAGAATTTTGTCGAACAGCACTCTCCAATGGAAGTTCTTGTAATGCTGGAAATAAATAGCCACGTGCGTTGGTAGCTATCACAACAGGTTGCTCGGTTAGAGGATAGAAAGATGCAAGATATTTTAGGTATTATGTAACCTAAGGTGATCAGGAGCCGGGGAGACTACACATATTTAAGAGAGATGTGAAAGAACGTGTTCAGAGTTTCACAAACACTACGGAGACAGAGCCAATGTTCTGACTGAGCTCCAGTGTTCTAAATTCAAGGCATCTTATTGTCACATGGCATAACAAAGTTAATGACTTAAAGATCTGGGCGGGTTAACAGCAGATGCCAGGCTTGGCCTTCCAGACTCTAAATGCTACGATTATTATCAGTACCATAATCACATTAACTCTCAACTCCTGAGCAGAGAACAGCCAGTTTATTCTCTTGTCCTCTGTGTGACAAATCCTCCCCAGTGGGACCTTAATAGATTTGCTGACATGCAAGTCCCTGTATCTTTGGAGGATTTATCACCCTCACATTGGTACACATTTATGTCATCAAGGGCTCTAACATGCTGGTCATTTTTTGCTAATGTAGTCCGATTAGCACAAAGAAATTAACATGTTGGATGAAAGTATTGCTCTGTAAACTCTAAATGGTCTAGATCTCTTCAGACTATGCTGTTAGAGGGTAAGAGAGTTAATTTAGCTCTGGGATAAAACTATAAAGGTATTTTGCTTCAAGACAAGCAAACTGTTTCTAAATAGCCTTTCTAATAGTCTAGGGACAGACACATTTCCTAGAACAGTAACCACTTAACATTGGCAGGGACCAGGTTAAGCTTCTCTAGTAAACTGCTTCGTGTCACAGTGGCTATAGATCAAGCCGTTGCTGGGTGAATTTGCAATAGACTGCCGCTAACCTTCAAGACCTGCGTTTTGAGGAAGACACTGGTAAGTGAATGGAGATATGGTAGAGACCCCCCCCACACTTTGTGTAACATAGCAGGCATTTTGTGAAACAAGAGGAGTGAATAATTTAGCTCTTGTGAACCAAAAAGTGAAACTGAGGTTACTAGATAGGTACCTATTTAATCATCTGAAAGGAAACCTTTTGAAATGTCAAACCATTCTTACTTCATAGGCCACTCAAGGGTAGCAGAGGGGTGTATGGTTTGCTGATCGAATTTAATCTTTACACCTTCTTAAGGTTGACAACAACTGCTGTTGTCCTTTGCAAAATGAAATTTCATTTCGATGGGTAGAAATCTTGAAGATAGAGGTGTGGACAGTGTCAAAACCTAGATCGGACAGGAAATACTACCAAGAATCAACAAAGGCGATTTCACCTTATTGAAAAGCTTCTGCCCAAGAAAGAGATCACCAACAGAGTTAAAAGACAACACACAGAGTGGGAAAAATTATAGCCAGTTGTCTCTCAAAAGACTTAGATCTAAATCATATAAAGAATTGGAAATTATCAGGCCCCCAAAATTCAAAGACCTAACCCAAAATGGGCATCTGAGATGAATACATACTTCTCAAATGAAGAAATACAAATAGCAAATAAATATATGAAAAAATGTTCAACATTTTTGGTCATTAAAGAGATGCAAATTGAAATAACACTGACGAATCAGAGAGCGGCCCCCAAGATGCCGCCAAGGCCATGCTGGAACCCAGGAGGCTGCACAGAGAAGCCATTCACCCGCCCTCTTGGTGAGCGCCTTCCTCCGGCGTCAGTCAGGAGCAGGCCCAGTAGTATTTCCTGTGAGCCGACCAGTGCGCGGGCTTGGAATCCAACACCCCTCCTCACCCGTTAGCAACTGGGGACAGAGGTCTGAGCATCTCTTGGCAGGATGACTGTATGCAATATAGCAAATGTGGGGGGGGGGCTCCTCTATTTTTATCTTTGGGAGCAAATGTTATTTTCAGTTTTGTTTCATTATGATTAATTGCTTTACTCTATTCAATATTCTCTTTCAATTGGTTTTATAATGTTCTGTCTTTGGTTTGATTTTGCTATACCTAATTGACTAGACAACTACTGTGAAGATAATGAGATATACTAGGGTACCTATTTCTGTTATCCTGGTAACCTGCTGTGAAGTCCTGTACCAAATTCTCTGCACTGTCTCAACTGGCTTTGTTCTGTCTTGTTCTGTTGTATTTCTGCTACCTTCAAAATAAAATTAAAAAAATAAAATAAAAAAGAAATAACACTGAGATTCCATCTCACCCCGGAGAGAATAGCTATAATCAAGAAATCAACCAGTAACATATGCAGGTGGAGCTGTGGGGAAAAGGGAACTCTTCTCCATTGTTGGTGGGAGTGCAGACTGGGGCAACCACTGTGGAAATCAGTATGGAGACTCCTTAACAAACTAGGATTAGAGATTCCATTTGGTCCAGCTACTTCCCTTCTGGGTATGTTCCCCAAAGAATTAAAACCATCATGCCACAGCAATACATGTGCACCTGTGTTGACAGCAGCACAGTTTGTAGTAGCTCAGTCAGATGCCCATCAACTGATAGATGGATGAAAAGGATGTGGTTTATTTTATATAATAGAATATTACTCATCCATAAAAAAGATAAACTTGAGACCTATAGGTAAATGGATGCCTTGAGACCATATTCGTAAGTGAAATAAATCAGACCCACATGTGTAAATATTATATTGTCTCCCTAGTGTAAAAATCTAAAAGAGCAAACAAGATCCAAAACGTACAGTGGATACTGTGAATTAGGAAGAAACTTTAACAGAAAATAAAAACTGATGTGAGAAAATGCAAAGGAAGGAAGGGAAAAGGCAAAAATGTACATATACCTACAAGATAGTAAAGATAGTTATACGGCTAGTTTCTCACAGTACATTCAAAAGAAAGTTTTGTGCTAATCCTTTTTGGACAATATTTCATGCCTATACCATACTCTGAACAACGACTATGAATATAACAATATTTAATGTATTAGTTATTGTTACTCTCCTACTAGCCTGTTTTGAAACTCAGTTTTATTGTTATTTTTACATTTTTACCCTTTAAAATAAAGTTTAAAGCCAGAAATTTCATTTTTATTTACTACCTGATGAGGGGCAGTTTCTAAGACTTCCATTTATTATCCCCACTTGGATATCTCTTATGCTATAGGTAAAGGATCCGTTATGAGAATTTGGGTCAATTACCAGTGCATTTATTTCATTTATGGATCTGAGGTCTGGAGAAGTGACCACCCAGTAATACTAAAGATGTTGTGCACTTTCTGTTAGCTTGACTTGCGCTAACACCTCAGTGATTGCCTGAAAATTCCTTTATTTACCTGGTTCCTGCATTCTCCATTCTAACAACGGGGCCATGATTATATGGTAGGTACGTGAGCTACCATGTTTTCAACAAGCTTCAACATGTGTGGGCGTTTTCTCTTTGCTGGTGTATACTGGTGGTGCTTGTTGTTTGGAGAGAATCAGTTGCCATAGATTCCACCGAGGAAGGAACGAGAGAATCATCGTATACCCTTCTTGCGGTGGTCCAGTGTCTTTCTTTCTAGGGCTCCCCCTTTTTCCTTAGATTGTAGGTCTCATGCCTACAATCAGGCTTAACCTGGCTAAAGAATTTCAGAGTGGCTTAAAGTCCCACTAGGGATTATAAGAGTGTTAGACTGAAGGAGAAGACGTTTGAGAGAGTATTATTGTCAAGGTTGCACTCCTGTGAATTCGCTTCGGAATGGCCTCACCCGGTCACTCAGAGGATTTATTTGATCTTAAAACTTAAGTATGCTGTTGCTGGCTTCTCCTTCTTTTGCCATCTTCTTCTAACAGTGGTCATTATGGCTTAAATCTAAAATATCTTCCAAAATTCTGATGGGCTGGGGAGGTGACTGGACTGTGAGAGCACGGTTCTCACCCAGGAGTGAATCTTCTGTCCACTACCTGAATATGATGCTAGCAGGTGTGGCTAGGGGTTAGGTCACCGGGGCATGGACTGGAGAGTAGTCTGTGTTCTTATCCTTGGCTCCCCCCTTCTCTCTCTGCTTTCAGGCTGCCATGGGATGCGCAGCTGCACACTGCCGGGCTCTTTCCTGTACTGTTTCTGCCTTTGAGTTAGCTTTCTATGGACTGAATCAAAGAGCTCTGATGAATTTTGAGTCCAGATTTGTGAGTTTCATTAGCCCCGATGTCCCCATCTTAAGAGACGATGCCCCTTTCCTCCAACAAGCATCCTGACCTTGCATAGCCGCTCTGGCTTGGTTATGAATTAAGCTTCTTTGGCCTAGGCCTCTGCTTTCTCTGCCTTCTGGAGGCTGAGTCTCTTTCTATGCTAGTATGGAAGCCCTCTCATTTTTTTCCACACATTGCTTTTAATTTCTGATTCATTACCCTCAATCAACTTAGTGATAAGGACTCCAGTGTCCTTACAGTTGTTTCTCTTACATTTTTAAAGATGGATTAAATTGCTCCGGGTAGTGGATTCCCTCCACTACTGGTGGTGAAAGTTCACAACTTGCACTTCCGCATGTCACCCTTGAAGGGGGGTCTTCGGTGTCAGCTGAGCGGCAGTCAGGGACATCAGCTTCCACATTTCAGCTGCTGTGGTGTAGATATGGTTTGAGTGTATCTCCCAAAGCTCTGTATGCTTGAAACTGGCCCTCGGTGTGGCAGTGTTAGGGCGGGGAAATGTTCAAAAGGTGAGATGTAGTGGGAAGTGACTAGGTCATGCGGAGCACCCCCTTGGGAGGGATTAGTGCTGTTCTCATGAAGCAAGTTAGCTCTCCCAAGAGTGGGCTGTTACAAAGTGAGGCCGCTACCGGTGCTTGGTGCTTCTGCATGCAGCCACTTTTCTTTCTGCCTCTCTACCATATTGTAACGTCCTCCACCGTGATGTTCTCCCCAGAGGCATGTAGAACCGGTGCGGTGTTCATGAATCACCAAAACTGGGAGTTGTAAACCTCTCTTCTTTTAAAAGCACCAAGCCTCAGGTACTTTGTTATAGCAACAGAAAAATGGACTAACATACTATTTTAGTGTGTGCTTTCTCAGTCTGTTCTTGGCAGTATGTATCACAGGCTGAGTTCCCCGGGAAGCAGAAGCTTCCCCGTGTGCAAGACAGTATGCAAGTCTCACATGGTGGAGGGATCTTGATATCAACATTTCTTGATAGAGAAGGCTTAAGGGTAAAGAAAATGTAAAGCAGAATCAACACTAAAGGAAGCTGTAAAACAAGAATCACCTTTAGAATTGTCCCAAGTTAGGGCAAGGAGGTCAGGCCTTTATATTTCCTATTGACTAGCTGCATGAGCTCCCTGGGAAGATGCCACTTCACCTTGGGTGAAGTAGATGTTGTCTGTGGAGGCAGTTCTTTCTTATCCACTGATTTATGACAGGGTCTTGCTAAGTCGTCCATGCTGGGTTTTTACTTACAGTCCTCCTGCCTCAGCCTCCCAGAATGCTGGGATTGTAAGCACATGCCACAATGCCTAGCTTGCAGGTAAATTCTTAAGGGCGACTGATAGCTGAGGTCTTAGAAATCAGCACTCCAGTCCTGAAGAGAGGGTAGGGACGGCACATTTCGGTGTACACTTCTTAGCATTCTGAGGAATTGCCAGCACATTTTGTTTTTAATTAAATTAAATTTAAATAAATAAATAAATAAATTTCTTTGGACCAGGGATTGAACTCATGATCTCATGCTTGCCAGGCAGGCAGTTGTGCTGCTGAGCTATATCCCTGGCTTACATTTTATTTTTTAAAGAAAATCCAAATTTGGAGGTTCAGTGAGCCTATATAATATGACCTATCACAATCCCAATCAACTGAACATTGCTTCGAGGGAAAAGAAGCATTTTGAGAAAAAATACTGTGGATGGAATTACCATGGGATGTGAGAAATACTAGAGCGTGTGTGTGTGTGTGTGTGTGTGTGTTTGTGGGGTGAGTGTGTGTGTGTGTGTGTGTGTGTGTGTGGGAGCGGGGTAGAGCCCAGTAAACCACTATAAAGAAATCATTTTTACAGCAGCCCCAGGAAACTTATTGAGACCTCATAAAATAAAGAGAACCAAGGAAACAACACCGTATACTAAGTGTCTCTTTCACCGTTTTACAGACTGGAGTAAGATTTTATGAGCTATTTGGCTTTCTTTTTGGATGCCTCTTTAGGCAAAGTTCCTGGTTCTTCAGCCAGGTTTTTTAACTTTTGGTCAGGGAGTGGGAAGATTCCAAAATAGGATAATAATCATTTAAGCTTTCTGGAACGTTCTCCAGATGTTGACCACACAGGCATTTAACTAACTCACAAGGGATACATGAATTTGCCAACATGAGACATCAGCGTTCTTTGCCGGGTCCCCTTAGCTGGTAAGACAAAATCTGCTGGCTGTTGGAATATGACCTTTTAGGGTTCTCTCAGTTTCTTCAGTGGGATCTAACACCCAAGGGCTTTGTTTAGGAGCAAGTCCGATAATATTCATCGGTTTCCTAGAAGCCGAGCCAGCTTCATGATGGGAAATGCAATTGTGAGTTCTAAGAACTTAAACTCCTCCCCCTTCCAAAGTGATCTGACCATCAAAATTGGCTCATTCTAACTAATGATGCAAGAAAAAAGGAGCCGGTCTGGTTTCCTGTGAATAGTTCTTTGGTTAGCTCTGAGGCTCAGAGGAGCATGCCATTAGTTTTTAAAAAATTGGAGATTCATTCTGATCTTCGGAGAAGTTCTCTAGTCATGCAAGTAAATGAGTCACTGGTCCTTTATTTTCTTCATTACTTGGGCTTAACTTAGGGCCTTTTCACTAAGTTACATCCCCAGCTCCTTCATTTTTATTTTGAGACAGGGTCTTGTGAAGTCACTGACTTGTCCACGCTGAGCTCAAACTTGGGATCCTCTCGCTTTGGCCTCCCGTGATGCTGGAACTACTGCGTAAGACGTCATCGCAGCCTGCAGTCCTTTTGATGATGGTTTTGTTGCAGAAAATATCCATGGACCTAAAACTGAACTGGGGACCCTCATATTAAGGCAGGCTTCGTGACTGTACTGTCATCAGAGTGTTGTTCTCCGTACAGCCATCCCTTGGTGTTCAGAGGACACCGGGGACATCGAAATCAACGATTGTTCATGTGCCTTACATAACATGTCTCAGTATCATTTGGTAGACTTTGAATATCTCTATATTACTTACAGTATGCAATATCATATCAGTATTATGTAAATAGCTTATACTGTTCTGTCTAGGAAAGAATGACAAGAAAAAAGCCTGCACGTACAGAAAGTTCAGGGTGGGAATGAGAAAAGGATTTCAGAGGGAGTGTTATGGCCACCTCCAAAATCAGGGATCATCAGGAGGAGGAGGAGGAGGAGGTTGAGGCTCTGGCTGGCGTAAGGTGGTTTCCTGTTCAATAGTTGGGTATGTCACTGGGCTCCTTGGTTGTGTGAGATGAATCATGGGAATGCTTTTGATTATTTAATTTTTCTCAACTGCTTCACGAGCTCTGGCAGTTTCTGTGACTTTGTGCATATTTAAATAGGTAGTAATGACAGCCAACTGTTAAATGCGATTTGGATGTTGAACTTTATTAAATTATTAAACTGAGATTTAATAGGTATACTTTTGATTCCTTTTAGATTTTTGGGTGAACCAAGTTTCTCTTTCACTTGAAATAATTAAAATAGTTTTATGGTTATTAGAACAGAGTTTTTGGTATCCAGTAAGCAAGTCTGGGCTTTTGCAAATGGTGATAAATAAGTAGCTTGATAGAAGCTTTTAAATCTACACAAATATTCCAAGGGAGTAGCATGGGCTAGATTTTATCTGTGGCCATCACTGGACATACATTTGTCTCCGGAGATTTCCGGAAATGAACGCAGCAGAATAAAGTCATCTAGGGATTTAAGAATGGAAAGAGCATCTCAGGGACAGTCTTTTCTTGTGACATTCCCTCTCCCCACAAGCAACCCAGGATAAGCACATGCGTTACAGCGCCTATTAAGTCACAAAACGCTGAGAAACGGCAGTAAAAAATAATGACTTGCAATATTCAGAATACATGGAAAAGCAATGATTTACTTTAATCCCAAGGACTAGGAATGATACACCTGCCCTGGGACAGGAGATGGCATAATGTTGGCATAACACTGGAGGTTTAATAATTTTTCACCACATTTTATAGACCCTTTCCTGTAATTAATACTAAATAAAGTCAACATCTTCTCCACCTGCTGCTGTATTTGGAGCTTTCATCAAGTACATCTTGTTCTCTGTCGTTACTCAGGGTTATCACAGTGCTGGTTGAATTTGGTGTTTTTCATTTCTTTTGCCTCAGTAATCCCCAGAACTATCATATACATGCTTTGTGGTGGATATGGTTTTCCATTCTTTTGTTGAAAGAATTGTGCTAATTGAATTCAGTGCCCTTAGTTCTGCTCTGCAATTGGAGACCACCTCTGCATAGTTAGGGCATCTGTGCATTTTTTTCCTGTAAGGATTGAATACAATTTTTCTCTCATTCTGTTTTTAATGAAAATAAATTAACTTGACAGAGTGGGAGTGGGAATGTGAAGATGTGGGTCAAAGGGTACAAGGTTTGTTAGACCAGATGATTGAATTCTGGAGATCCATTGTACAGCAGGGTGATTAATAGCTAATAATATTGTACTATATACTTGAAAATTGTTAACTGTGTAGATCTGAAATATTCTCACCATGGAATTGATAAAGTGACATACATCAGTTGGCTTGACTGTCTCACAGTGTATGCATATATCAAAGCATCTCACAGCCCACTGTAAAAATATACAATTTTTGTCAACTATGCCTTAATAAATTTGGGAAGGAAGTTTTAAAAAATACCATAATTTGCTACTCTTGCACAAACTGCTATTCTTTAACTCTGTCTCTTTCTTAACTCTCTAAGGAGAGCTCCTTAGAAATACATAGAATTTGACTTCTGACTTCTTCATGTGTTGGTCTGTACGTTTTCTAGAGTTTACGGTTTTCTGACCATTCTCATGTAAATTGTAGTCATTTTGTCACATTGATATCTTTGTCCAAGCATTGACTTGATACTTCTTGAGGCCTCTGATCCAAGACCTTGTGATAAAGTAAACACTGAGGCTTCAATTTTGGAAATGGAATATCGGTTCCCCTTTCTATTTTCTAAGTCATATTGTGATATATAGATAATAGAGAAAAAAGTTCATTTTGCAAGATCAGTTCTGTACAACTAAGACTCATTCAGTATTATCTTAAAGGCTGCCTGTGCACGTGTGTGTGTGTGTGTGTGTGTGTGTGTGTGTGTGTGTGCATGCGTGCATGTATTTGCTGAGGGAGGGAGCTGAAAATATTGACTATAAAAATCATTAGCAATTCCTAGTCCATCCAAATTAGCCTAAACATCTTTCAAAATCTTGCTCAGATTCTTGCATTATTTTCGCCAGCACCAAGGTGATTAATTCACTTGGGGCTGTGTATTTAATTGTAGTTACAGGAGAGAAAGCCAAGGCACTGTCTAATCTCCTATTCTTGAGTTTGTAAATCCCAAATGGTGAATGGCAAGCAAGGCTGCTACTTTTATAGCTTCATGAATTAGTTCAGCTGAAAAATATTATGCCTGTTACATTTGGGAGCCATTGGGGGTGGGGGATGTGGTGCTGCAGAGAGGGCAGAGGGGGTTTGCTAGCGAGCACTAATCGGTTTTTGGCCTCTAGCAATTCTCTGTGGAAGAATAAAGGGAAGAGATAATTATTCTCCTTAATCACTGAATCAATGACTGCCTTTAGAGCCCTCTCCTTGAAAGGCTGCCCAGATTTCCCAGAGAATACTCTCAACCCTCCACTGATCTGATTTTCAAGTGAATGAATATTCTGAAAATGCCTGCTAGCGGAGTGTTTCTTGTCTGCCTGGGATTCTTAGAGAAAAGGAAGCTCCCGTGACTTCAGCCGAGTGACCTTTCTCATATCTGTCACCAGACTGTTAATGAGAATGGGTTGCTGGGTGTTTACAATGTGGTGTCATGGCGGGAATCACACGGAAGAGGCACCAGAGCGAGTTCCCTTGCTCACCCTCTCTCCAGCCCCCTGCCAGTTTCTGCTGTGTCCCTGCCATTTGAGGTTGAGCGTTTGTGACTTTAGCGATGGAGGGGAAGATCAAAGCAGCGCATATGCTGCAGTAGGTGCCAATTTCCTGAAAGGAATGTTGAGTTTGGGGGGATATAGAAATGCAGGCAAAGGAAAATGGGCGGTTCTGCTGTTTCTCTTTTTTAGCTACAGCTCTTGGGAAGGTCAATATCTTTGAGTTGTGTGGAAATAGAGCTGCGTTTACAGGCTACTCTTGCTGTGAAGCGCTGTCTTCAAGAGATCTCAAGACATCTGCTAGGCCTCCCCCAATTCCTACCCCCTGTGCTGCTGGCCTGAATCTTAACATGTTCTCCCTTTTTTCTACTACCCAGAGATAACAGGAAGAAACTTTAGGGACTCTATGAAAACGGAGTGCAGGCCACAGTGATGTGGACAATGCTAGGAATCAAATCCTAATTTTACAGCTTCCTAGCGGGGTAAGTGGTGCAACCACTCTGCGCGTGTTTCTACCTGATTCCTAGTTTAAGCTTCCTAGTTTAGCATGAAGTTAAGTGAGTTAATCTGAATTAATCTATTTGTAAAGTTCCTAGACTGTCACCTGCTTTATTAGGAAGATCTATATAAGCATCAAGTGTTACCATTATGATCCTGATAACATTAATAAATATTTATATATGGCCATCTCTCCTTGTCTAGCCAATTCTCTTTTCTTAGTTATTGCCAGAATTCCTAAAGACGTAGTGTACAGTACTTTATTTACCGAATTTGGTGCATCAGCATTGTCCCTACCTTAAGCTTACCCCAGTATTTGTCATTTCATCAGTATTGCTTTCCTTATTTCTGTGCATTTTTTGTATCATATGCAATTTTTTAATCTGGCATAAGTCATTTTGAAATAAGGAAGTTTACAAATTCATAAACAATCAAACTTTTTATTTTCAGAGATCTCTCAAAAGGCTTGCTTTTCCTCTCACCACATGGTAGCAATTCTAAAGCAAGAAACCATATCTTAGCTTTTTTACATCCCCCACCCCCAGCTCTTTGAAGTTTTTCATGTATGTGGTAAGGTTCAAGAATTTGTTTGCTAGATATTTCCAAGCACTTTCCAGCCTTGTGAATTTCTGTCATTCAGGTATTCTGGAACAGGAGGTCGCATTGATTCGCCCGAGTTTAGCACGGGCATACGGGGAAACGCTGCAATTTACACTTTCTTTCATCTCGCGTCATTCGAACTGACTGCAGAGACCTGAGCTATCATGATATCCTCTAGGCCCCGTTCTTTCAGGGCTTGGGTTTTCTCATATCCTCCACGGTAGAGTTTCCATCCAGCAATACATACTGAGCATGAATGCTACAGCCGTCAGCAGCGATCTCCTAGTTCATTTTATTCCACTTTATTTTTTTTTTCACAAGAGAAAACAGTTGAGGCTTTGGAAGTTTGTTGTTCATTTGGAGCGATGCTGCCCTAGAGCTGAGCTGGAGCTGACCTCTCATTACTTTCAGTCTACTCGTCTTGCCAGGAGAATGGTGATTTGCAAATGTTCGATTCAGATCCTGGAATAGCATTTCTAGCATTTTCCTATGGATGACTTAAGTAAATTTATGGCTTAGGTTAAAATAACTTTTGAGGGAGAAGGGGGCAGTGGATTTCTTATTTTCAGAAAATGTTTCCTTCCAGGTTCCTCTGTCTATAGCAAAGCTGCAAACATTGCACATACGGACTATTCCTTGCACATTCATATGAGAGTGAAGTTACAACCAGCTAAATGCCCATCAAGAAGGGCCTAGTAATCAATAAATCATGGTATATTCTGAAGGGCAACGGAATATTGTGCTGCCATTAAAAAGGAAGACACAAATCTGTGTTCATTGATGCTAAGACAGTGGTTAATATTTATCGAACATACTATGCTTGGATACCAAGAGCATTATATAAAGTGCTCTGTTTAAACTTCAGAACCATCTCATAGATTGGTTGTGCTTTTACTGGGGCTTAACAATATTGAGATGTTTTCTCAGTTAATTCCAAAGCTTTTTTTTTTTACCAGATCTCATGAATTTTATCTTTATACCATCCCATTTTACACAGAAATAAGTCTATGATGTGTCATTGTGAAAACCAAAACAGATCTAGAAGCATAACACTGTCCTGTTAATTCCTGTGCGTGCTACTGTTTAAACACTTAAAAAGTTTTGGGAAATATATACACTAAAATCATCAGCTTGTTGGTTGGAACTTGAATGTATGGGTGATTTTGCTTTTTTGATATTTACTCCATCAGTAGAATAGTTTTATTGTTGTGTCTGCATACATCCATGTGTGTGCATAACTTTTAAAGTGAAAATGCTAACATTAACTAGGTTTGCACGAAAGCAACAGCGAAGCTGCCAGTTGGAACAAACCCATCAGATGAATTATCACTGAGGCTGTCCCCTAAAAGGCACCCTAAAACTTTGATTTTCTGAATTCAGATTTTATATATATATTCCCCCCCCCCCCATTCAAAGCAGCTCTGAGAGTAAACACAGCTTTGATCTCCTTTCAGGTCCTACCCAACCCTTTGAATGTGGTGTAGAGGCAGAGAAGCAGGAGTTACTGAACCCCATCATGAGACCCCCTATCCTTAGGTTCTCTGTATGACCCTGGTTCAACCTGCCTTAATTTTCCACGGGGAAGCTGAGGTGGAAATTACTCTTTTGGAGAGTGACTTTCAAAGTCGATTTCATTCAAACACAGCAAATAATTAACATTTCAGCCTTTCATAAAAGTGAGACTGTAGCTGGTTCAAAGCCCAAGACCCCGGGGCCTTAATTGAGTTAACTCCGTTTTCCATCCTTAGGAAGGACCCTTCCAAACCATAACATTTAGCAAGGGCTGCCCTTCCTGGCGAGAACAGAGATGCCCATTGAAGGAGGATCGCAGAGTCAGGGCAGTGGCACGCAAATTGGTCCTGAGTGGAAAACGGGGCACTCTCCGAAGGGGACAAAACACTTTCTGTTTCCCACACTTGAGAGTTCAGTGTGAAAGCAGCTCCGCACAGGTTGGTCTCAGCCAAAGCAAAGAGAGCAGCTGGCCCTCTTGCCTGGCCGGTCCTCGCACAGCCCGGCTCTCTCTGCCCGCGTGCCTGCGCATCTGTTACCCTCTCTGCTTGGAACCAATGTTCCTTCCTCCGGTTTCCATGCCACTGCCTGGCCAATACCTCCCTCAGGCCTTCCTGGCTCCTGCTCAGCCACCTCAGCTCTTGCTTGTAGATTTCAGCTTTCAGTCGCTTCGCTTCTCTATAGGCATCTGTGTCCCTTACCGTATAAAACAAACAGGCTTTGGCAACTTCATATAAAAAGTTGCATACACATAATAAGACCCAGTGGTCAGAGACTGATGTCATTCCATGAAACCGGACTGGGTTGACTTATGACATTCTTCTGTTACTTGACATTCTTCTGTATGTCAAGCAACTGTCCATGCAAGGGAGATAAAATAATAACAATAGCAAGTAGAAGACAAAAAAACAAAGGCTTCTCAATTAAACCATAAGCCCCCTGAGGGCAGGGAGGTGTCTCCTTGCTAGTATCCTCTAACTGCCTTTGTACATTGCTATGTATGACTCAAAGTTTCAATAAATACTTGGCTGATGACTTCTCGTGTGAAAAGCAAGAACAGAGCATCTCCCATCCCTGAAGCCTGGCACAGTCTTGATACCAAAACATGTTTTTTAGTAAGGTTAAATTCTTCAAAGTTAAATTATAAAGCAGTAGGGACATTTTACTTTTCTTTTGAAAAAAGTATGGTCTGGTATGGAGAGACTTTTTGCATTTGAGGTAGTCTCTAAAAGACCACTAAAATCCACCCAACCACAGAATGTTTAGGCACGCTGAACCTTGGAATTAGCAATCCGCCAAAGGAAATGTAGAATTAAATTCTAATATTGAAGCTGACACTTCCGCTTCATCTCTGGGGCTGCTCTGGGAAACGTCTCAGTGTGTGGGATAAGAAATATAATTTGTGATTCAAGGTCAGTGAAGAAAAACCCCTGGGTTTATTTTATTTGGATGATGAATCCATAACGTTGCTGACCCACATCCCCCCAGCCCCCGGCTTATGCTGTCTATCTCTGAGAACCCTGTTTGGAAAGACTCTGGTTTGATATTTGAACTCTTCGGTGGTGATTCTCCATTTGCACAAATATAATTAGAAGGCGATGCTTATGAACTTAGGATAATGTGACAGAGTTCTGGATCCAAGTGGAATGGTGTCTTTTGTGAACAAGATGGCTTAGGAGCCAGACATCTGGGCAGTCTCCCGGAATCAGACCCCTCTGCTTTGCTCTCTCAGTAGCCTTTTCTCCCGGCTCTGACCCTTTGTACTTCTGTATAAATCTGTCACTGTCTTCCCAAGTGAAATATCTTTATTTCCAACCTGGTTTTTATGGGCAGCATTTTACCAACTTTTATTCCCCTCTACAAGGCCCCTAATTTTTTTTTTTTCCAACAATTTGGTCAACTGGTTTGAAGGAAAAGCACATGAAAACAGTTAAGAATATGTTGAAGATGGTAACCTGATAATGGACAGAGAAAGCAAATCTTTAAAGGAGGTAACACCTCGGCCGAACATCAGATAGCTGAGGGTGGATGGCCATCGGGCAAGCTCCACAGGGAGCTGTTCATTGTTTTTGTGAAGAAAAAAAAAAAAATAGAATAGAGATTAGCCTTGCTTTTCCTTCAGGAAAAAAAAAAAGATAGAAATAAGGTCACTTGTTTTTGGCCATGTCTGAAGCTTGGCAAAGTTGGAAAACAGTTTTAAAAGCAAACAGGAGAGTTGACTTTCTGCTACTCACCTGTCTCCTACCTGGTCCGGCCTGGTCAGCCACCTCTGTTTGCAAAAGAAGATGTGAGGCCCAGATGTGCAAAGCGGATGGAGAGCAGTCTGCATCCTGTACTAAGGCATCTTAAGAAGCAAACTGCTCCTGCTACCACTGCTACCCCTACTGATAACTCCTGCCTCTGGTCCTTTTATTCTTTCGTAGCATAATTTAATCCAATCCAGATCATAACTCCATGCAGTTGGTTCTACTCATCCCCTGGCTTTCTAGTTACGAGGTTGCAGTCAGAGTCCTGTTGTCCCCAAAGTCAAGCTGACTCTAGAGCCTTTGTAGCTGTTACTCAGAGCGACATTTCGGCAGTCCGCAGCGGCGTGGATTCAGCTTGTTCTTCGGCTTCTGCTTTTCTCTTATTCTTTTGCATGGTCTCCCACCTGAGCCTTTGCTGCAGGAGGCTGTTTACTGGAAAAGGTTGGGAGGGTACAGAGCAAGGGTAGAAAGGCAGATGCCCTGCCGTGGCCCTCTCCATTCGCCACCTAGGCTCCCTCATCTACAGAAAGCCAACTTTGGATTCTAACCTACTGCCTTGCCTCCGTATGCAGGAGAGGTGCTGCCATGGGAAGCATTTTCCCCATCCTTTTAGCTAATGCTCCTCTAGCTGAGTTGGGCATTACTCAAGCTAGGAGAGAGTGGTTTCCTAGTAAAGCCAATGAAGTGTACCAGGACACACAGTCTTCACGCCTGCCCGGCATTGTTGGCCCTGTGTGAGACGCTGCTGGGTTTGGGGCCACAGAGGCTGGGGATGCAATCTCAGTTTCCATGGAGACCCAGTGACCTGTCTCCCGTGAGCCTTGGTTTATGAACAAGTCAATTAGGTATGGGTAATAAGAACTATGTCAGAGGGCTGTGAGGAAGACTGAATGAGTTTTCTCATTTGAAACATGGCTATGGGAGATCCTGGCATATCACAAACACTCAAATGAATGCTCCGTGCCATTACCATTATTATTGCAGGTGTCACCAGTACAATCTTCAGTGAAGATGGAGGGTACCGTGTGGGGCCATGGGCTGGTGTGAAGGTCATCTAATCAAAGTAACCAGCCTAGAGCGTCAGTTTGACCAGGAATCAGGATCCACTATCATTCCAAGGGCATCATTTCCCATTCCAGGGGACAGCTCTGGGTAACTTTGCTGCTGCTGTGGAGACAGCCACTCCAGCCTTTTTATGACAAATGAATTTTTTAGATTGATGGTAAATGACCAAATCCTTTCCCCAAGCATTGACTCCAACTCAATAAAATAACTGCAGTTCTGCCCTTAACCTCTTGTTAATCCTTGGCATGTACCCAATTTTAACGTTTCCCTGGACTTCTATTTTCTAAAGATTGATTATTTTCAGCAGATGGATAGGGTGTCTGTGGCCAGGCATTGCTCATTGTACCCACAGCTCATATTTCATTAGATAAATACACCACATTCTATAATCCAGGATTCTGGTGAGCACCCGGTCCGGAGGATCTTTGAAGACTGAAGTCAATCAACTCCAAGGGTGGGAGAGTTGCAGACCTTGGATTTAGTGTTGTGAATGAGCACATTGCACTGAGACATCTTTGTTTATTTATTCAGATACTAGACATGTGGAGTCAGGCTCTCCACTTAGTTAACATATGTACTCTGAAGATATCATTAAATCTTATGGGACTAATCTTTATGGAGAATAAAGTACAATTTCGAGTTTTTGAGTCACTGAGATAGATGGAATGTGGAAAAAGTGAAATTGTAAGTACAAACATTTTTTAAGTGGAAATTTTTCTTTAGATTGGCACACTTAAAAATGTTCTACTTTAATAATTTTTTTTCAGGCACTGCATGGTTTCTTAAAAAGGAAGATATGTTATCTCAATGTCACTTGTGGCATTAATGACTTGGCTAGTGAATGATCTAAAATGTTTCGCCTGAGTCAATTGTCTTCTTCGTTATCATTGTGGGATGGTAAAGAATGGTGATACAGTGTGTGTGAACAAGTACAGGTGTGTGTGCCCCTAGTATCAGGATGGCTGTAGGTAGAGGGGAAGTCTTTACGGGCATCAGCAAACTAAAATGAATGTGTGATTCATGTGTAACGAGTACATGCCAGCAAACAATGTTCTTTCTACCAAAAGATTTGAAGCACATCCTTGAATGAAACTTCAAGTAATAGAAATACAGGAAAATGGGACAAACAATTCACAAAAAATAAAAGTATGGCTGGCCCACAGAGCTAAAATGTTCATTCTTAATGGTGACTAAAGAAATGAAAATCAACGTAGTACTTGTTTTTATCTATGATGGGTGAGTTTTAAGTGATTTTTTAATACTGACTTTAATCTCAGGCCTGCTGTCATGAGATGACCAGTTGTATTCTTAAGGTAGTGTTTATTTTGAAGTTACTGCCTTAAGATACATTTTATTATCTGTTGGTTCTCTCCCCAAATTGTTTATGCTTGTTTTTCAGAAAATGATTGGTTATTTGGGCCTATTTCTCCAGAAAAACTTTAGAATAACTCAAGTTTCATAAGTAAACCTTTATTATTTGAGTGGGTAGGCATTAATCATGTAGACTAATTATAAACAGATTTAGGATTAAATAACATTTACAGTGTTGTACTTCATGTTCAACATTGTAGTGCTTTTTGCACATTCTTAGCCTTGCAAATTCTCCCGCACCCAGGATTAGAAGCGTCTTAGGGACAGGGACATTGTTGATGGAACTAACACATTACAGTAAATGAATAGGAGTTGAACGAATCAGTAAATCCATGGGTGGAGGGATGGTGTAGGCAGCAGTAGTGAAGCAGGAGTGCATCTCCACTGTGTCATAACCTGTGTCTGCTTGAGCCTGGCTCCGCTGTCCTTCGGGGGTTCAGGCACACTGCTTTCCTCTGTTCCTGCACATGCCAAGCTGTCTTACTCTCCCAAGCCTGTTCCCATGCTCTTTCCTTTGGTGGAATCGCTTCCCTCTATTCCTCCCATCTGAAACAACCTTCATTTGTCTGTCTCTCCTGGACCATCAGTGCATAGCTTCAAGTCTCTTCCTCCAGGAAACCTTTACGGATCCCATCCTTAAAACTGAACCTGACGTCTCTGTCAGTCAGATTTCTGTCTCTGTGACAAAATGTCCAACAAAAGTAACTCCAAGGCAAAAATATTTATCTTGACTCACAAGTTTCAGAGGTTTCAGTCCATGGTGAGCTGGTTCCATTGTTTCTAGACCTATGGCAAGGCAGAAACATCATGGCAGATGGATACAGCAAAAGAAGACTTCTCATGTCATGGCAACCAGGAAGCAGAGAGAGAAGGAGCCAGAGCCTGAGTGGAAGGGACCAGGGAACAGGGAAACCCTTGAGGGCATGCTGTCATGATGACTTCCTTCAAATAGGGTCCACCTCCTATGTCTACCACCTCCCAATAACCCTATCAAATTTGATCTCTGCAATAGATTAACTCACTGATGGCGTTAGAGCCCTCACGATACAGTCCCTTCCCAGAAGCCCATCAGCAGCTTCTTCAACACAATGTGACTTCTGAGGCACAAGTCAGACCTAAGCCATAACAGTGTCCATCATGTGTTATCGCCAGTATTTTCCCTCTCTCTTCAAAGGCACTGCTTAATTCTCCTCTAGAAGAAAACTGAGCGGGACAGTTAACAGAAAACACTCTGAAGCTAGTCTGCCTTCATGGGCAATGAGTGACCTCAGGAAATGGTGATGGGGCATTGGAGGAAAATGCCTTGGTTTTCTCCCACAGAAGGACACAACAAGGTGACAACGTTGTCTTCCATGTAGCTCTATTGTGAAAATATGCTACATTAACAGACACAAAATGTTTAGAACTGTACCTGGCAGAGACCACCATGAGAGTGCTTGGTGTTGTTATTAGTGACTTGCATATAAGCGCTTCTTGCCCAAGCCAGTGTGTTATAAGCTACTGGTACTGTATTTAATCCAGTTCACTCGTGACTTTATCCCCAATGCTTAGAGCAGTGCTAGACATATAAGTATTCAATATACACTTGTTAAACTAATGACTATTTTGTGTATGTTTAAAATGACTCTTGTGATGGTAAATCAGCCCCTACCATTTGCCTAATATGCAGGGATCATTCTGTGATTTCAGGTACTGGAAATGCATTTAAACTTTCCCTGCATTTGTTTGATGCTATACCACATATTTTTACCAGTCATTTAACTTGGTCAGTTTTTAATAATACAAATAAATTGTATAAAGTGACACTGCAATTTAAATAAGGGCACATAATATTTTACAAACCTCAAATTTGGAAAAGAGAAGTTACATTTTCTCCTCTGCTACCCACAGGCATAAAAGTAAATACTTTGTGAAGGAGTTGAAATAAGGAATCAAAAAGCCTGATTTCTAGTCTTGGTTCTTCTGTAGGTAAAATGGGTTGAAATCTCTAACACTTCCTCCCTGCATGGAAATTCGAGGTGCAGAGTAGTAATAGGAGGCATCCCACATCAGGAGGGGGACCCTCGTGCACAGCACCCCTTACTGTCCATCCGTGTTGTAGCAGGGGGTCACTAAAGTAGTAACCAGCCTAGCACAGGGACCCAGAAAGCCTGAAAGGGACTAGCTGTGCAAGAGTTCAGAATCTGGGTAAAAAACAGGACGTGGGCTCCTGAGAATTGCAGTGAAGACCAAAAGATCTTCCTTTAGCTTTGAGGCTTCCAAACGATGTTCGGTCTCTGTCACTTGAAGTCTCTTTACCACAACGTTAGCGAAATGAGCTCACTCCATCTAAGGGTAGAAATTCACTCTTGGCTGCCTCCCTGCTTACTTGTAGGTGCCTCAGCACTGACTTCTGGTTTTGCAAGATGCTGTCTGCTCTTTGTTGTTGTTGATTTTTTTTCCTTAAAAGAACCCTGCACCCTGCATTTTTTTCCCCTGAAAGGGGAAAAATGTTTCTTCGAAACAAGACAAAACCTTAAAATCCAACAAGTTAATTAACTTCCAGTCTCCTCATTACTCAGGTTGCCTTTTTGGCCAGTTCTGTGAGATTCTGAGTAGGCACTTGGAAATAAGATTTTCAAGCAGGATATTCAGACCTTCAGATCGACACCGTTATTCCCTCTGCCTTGGCTAAATGAAGGCTTCCTTCTGTGTGCTCTCGAAACACTAGGCCCTTTGGTTTCGCAGGACTCGACATGATTGGAATGATTGCTTGCTGGTGCGCTCTCTTACCTTGTAGATGTACAAGCTGTAAAACCAATGAGCATGTCTGTTTGCTCACCAACCTTTTTCTCCAGAAACTAACACAACACTTAGAAAAACAGCCACCTGGGAAATATGTACTGATATAGCTAAATGCATCAAAATAAAAGAACGTACAGTCTGGGTTTCTCATATGAGAGTAACCATGTGGTATTTAACCTTTTTTGTTTCATTCATTTTGTTTAAAATTAGGGTCTCAAGGTGCATCCATTTTTTTCTACTAATTTACCTTTTTTTATAGCGGAAGGGGATTGGAGGAAGGAGAAGGCGGGGAGGGATAAGGGGGAAACAAGAAGAAATTGGGAAGTGCCATGTTTGCACACCGACTCTGCACCAGGGATGCAAAGATTAGGTACCGCAGACATGAGCCCCCTCAAAGAAGGGAAAGTGATCAAGAGATGTGTGGAGTGGGGAGGAGAGGAAGGGAAAGGGGATGAAAAGAGGAATTACAATGTGTTGTGAGCCTATACCGACTTTCCACAAGGCATGTACACATTGTGTACTAAACACATGTACTAATAAGCTAAAATAAAAAGGATGTACGATGCCCACAGTGTTCATATAGTAAGTCTCAGCAGGCTATTATCAGGCCAGTTCTTAGACTCTTCCGAGAAAATGGAAGAGACTGGGAGTTCAGTTTGATCCAAGTGGAGGAGAGAATAGCATGAATTCCTTTAACTCGATGTGCAGCATGCAGCTTGGATTCAGTCTGGGTTATGCTCCATTCACTGTGGAAATGGCTTAAAGCTGGATTTAAACCATGTAAATGCTGAGAGGACTGGGTTGGCGATTTCTTCAAGATAATTGGGGAAATGCATCACCTTTCTTGTATTATAATGCATTTCTTTTCTTTTCTCCTCTTCCTCCTCCTCCTCTTCTTTCTCATCCATCTTTCCCTTCCTCAGTTTTTGTTTTCTTTTCCATTACTCTTGGCCTGCACGTTCTCATTTTCCAGCTATGCAGGACAGAGAGCAGACAAAATCTAAAAGTTGTCTGAAATAATCTACAACTCAGATAAGTGACCAAACCAGTTTTGGTTATTTTTATCAGAATGGAGGAGAGTCAGTTTCCAAAAGCGAAAGACATTAATAAGGCAAATCTGTGTGGCATCTTTTCAATTGTTTAGTCAAAGAATCAGAAGCAGGCAATTATAGTTTTCTTCCTTTTAAAATTATTTGTATTCAAGCGACTGCAACCACCATGCTAATCTAATCATATCATTTCCTAATTTATTTGGAATGTACATTTATGGAACTATCCATGTATGTATCTCTAGGTATACTTTCAATAAAAATGAAGTCAATAGTCACCACTTTCTTAGAAGTCAAATAACTCCAAATGCAGCAGACCTTTTCCAAAGATATAAGAAATTGAGAAGGGTGGCTTCATGTGCTCTGAGGATCTGATTTTCTAGCTCACTGAACTTCGCTCACTTTAACTCCTTACTGGGGCTTGGATCAGACCTGATAAGGTGCTTGAGAAGTTGGTTCTGATTTCAGCTTAAGTCTTGTAGTCCTGCTTTATTTATTTAGATTTTTTTTTGTTGTCATCAAACATTACAATCTTTTCGAAAGCCAGTTTCCAAGATGGGATTTTTATTTTACATCTGGTTTACTGCCTTTCTTTTTCTAACATGTGCAGCTTGATACAGAGTCTTCCTGAGACAGACTATTTATCTTGATGGTGAATACAACAGTAAATGTGGAATAAATGGTACTGGATCACAGAAGTTTGACTATTGTCTCCAGCTGGTCTACCCAGAAGCATATCTAAGACCAACAGATCCAACAGACTGATGGGTACAGTTGTTTTAAAATATGATTCTTTTGGCATTTCAGGAACAGTGGCTTATACTTTGGATAGGAACCGAGACAACCCTCCTTGTGTTGATTTCAGTCTTACCTAAGGTCTTCTGTGTTTTAGAGAATCTAACCTACCATGATGCCTTATTTTCTCTTTACACTTGAAATGACAAGTGATCAAGAAACGGTTTAATCCATATTCCAATTCTTTGCTCTCATGTGAGAAACATTACTTTCCAAGGGGTTGGGCAGCACTCATTTAATCTGGAGAGCCTGTGTTATCTCCATTCCGTCTCCTCCTCTTCCTCTCCTTCCCTCTCTGTGAGGAAAAAGCATGAAAATGTTCTTTAGCTGGATCACACTGAAACGGAGTAAGGTTGAACAAACACAAATCTTCCACAATGAAATGTAAATTTGTCTGAGCTACGATGTCAAATATGTTTTTTTTCCCCCCTCTCAATGGTAACAGTAACAGAGGAACACATTGGCTCCGCAGTCAGGAGGGAACCTTGGCCAATTCCTGGTCTTAATGAAATGAAGCCTTAGACGACAATGGCTTGGCCTGGCAGCGGCTCAGTGCCTTGATCAGCACTAGGCTTTCGCTCCGTGCCCACCCCTTTGCCCCTCATTTTTCTCTTTGCTCTTCCATCTTCTGTCCTGCCCCTCCACCAATGTTTTATTTCTGGGTGAATATTTCTTGTGAGATAATCATTTGGACTTGATAATACATCGCATCAAAGCATAGAGAATGGTACTCACTAATCGAATTTACTTTGATAACATTACTCGTGAATTTCCTTACCTCTAAAGAGTAGTAGGGCATAGAGATTTTAGAGTCTCATTACATAAGCTTGATCTGTGCATTCTCCCTCACCTTCACTCAGGTGACAAGCCGAGGGAGGGTCTGGGTCTGAGTCCACTGAAATTTTGCCTCCTGATGAGATGCAGTGACTCTCTTGTCCTGGCTGACTCTGGGCCTGAGCCAGGTGTTAAACTTCCTCGCACCCACTAGGTACAGCTGTGAGAGGACCCGGGGGCCTGGGTGGTGGCTGAGAAACAGAAGAGTCAGTTCTCATGTTCCCAACAGTAGTTGGAATGTTGAGAGGCATGGAGGTTTGAGCTTCGGTAAAATCAGTGTGTTAGTATTGGTCCCAGGTTGCTGTGAAATCAAAGACAGAGGCAGACAGATCAGAGATTGCACAGAGTGTAATTTCTTGGGCACTTAGAAACAAGAGTAGGGTCCTGAGTGTCTGCAAGGCCAATGGGACTATAATTTGGTTCAGAACGAGGAGGCTTGTTTAACAACGGTCAGAACAAATGTGACTTCTCCCCAGCTGGCATGTACCTGGTTTATCTGAATCTAATATGAAGAATGATAGACACATTCCCAGCACCGATGGCAAGAGATAACAAATCTTCACACATCACTCATGGTTTTGTCTATTTATAGCATGCTGATGAGCTAAGAAAGGAGGCCATACCGATCATGGCCAGTCCAGGGCAGTCCTAGTACCCACAGCTGAAGGTGACTGTGCCGGGTCAAGCAAAGAGCTGTTGGAAAGTCTCCAGTATTTTGAGTGGCAAACACTGGACATTAATCCATGAAGGCTTTATCAGTGGCCTTGGATGTTTCTAAAGTGACTGATTCCTCTGTTATGCTTCTTAAACCCCAAGATATCAAATCTAGCAGGTTGTTTTAAGTCAGTGTGGGTAGAAGATGGTAAAGAAACCAAGACAGATCACTATAAATTGAACTTAAAGCTCTTTGATATGGAGGTCCAAGGATCATAAGAATTATGCCCATCTGCCTACTGACAGTTTTACCCAAATAATTATAGAACAACTACAACGTTTTATTTTATTTTATTATTATTTTTTTGTGGTACCAGGGATTGAACTCATGACCTCACACTTGCCAGGCAGGTGCTTAGAGGCCACTGAGCTAAATCCCCAGCCCATCAGTTTTATTTCAACGTAGTTATGATTAAAAAAAAAAACTTAGATATACTTTGAGCACTTTTCTTTAGAAATGTCTCTCAATGTTAAGAGATTGTCCTTTTTTGTCTCACACTGAAGGGTCCCCAGTTTTAAAACATTAGTTTTTCCTTAAAATTGGCAGATGATAGCTTATGAATTGGCTTTCCAAACGCTAATTCACTCTTACCCCGTTTCTTTCAGACCTCAGTCAAGCTGCATTAGGTTTTCTTCTAGGTTGATAATTTCCAGTTCTGATTCTGTGAATCCAGTCTTCTCAACTTGTCATCACCTAAAATATTAGTTTTAAAATGGGCAAGAAGGGTGCATTACGTCTCCATCAAATGCAGACAAAAATAGCATGACATATAATACTTTTATACTTCTCCACATTAAATAACTTTAGGGAATGTCCCAAAATATTCTTCTTCACCAAATCACAGATGAGTCACTTTAGATCATCCAAGTCATCTTTAATCAAGTGAATTTTGTCCTGCTTTGTGAATATCTGTTTACCACATGGAGGAGAGTCCCCATCTGAAAGAAATCTGTACTGGGATCCCCATTCTTCCCGCTCAACTAGCAAACGTTCAAAAAAGAAGCCTTTTTATACTGTATTAATTAATTATTCCTACTTTTCTGTCCTTTCCTTTTTTGTGGAGGAAGGAGTGTAGAGATAATTTTCTTAAGTTCTTAGATTTTAGTGCATAACTTCCACTGAGAGTTTCTCTTTTGATTGTTGCTACCATTTTGCAAATGCATTTGCAGTGTTAATTAATAATTATTTGGGGGAGGGTGGTGTTATACTGGAGAAGAGTCTGACAATTTATATTTAACAACAGTACTGACCAGCAGAAGAAGAATACTCTGGCACCGACCATCAGGAAGGATTCACTTCCTTTCTGAAGCTAAAGCTACGGAGTCTGCATAGTTGCATACGGGGGTCCTCTTAGCTCTGTAGCTGAGTAGTCATGAGAAGCACTCTGGATTCTAACTGCTTGTCTTCCAATTCCAGTACTAGTCCACAGTAGTGTAATTTTGAACAAATTACTTAATTTCTTTTACTTGTCTTATTCATGGAAGATGATTGAATTTCGACCTCATAGTGTTTTGTGAGAAATTTTAATATAAAAGTATATTTACATATATTAAATATGTATATTAAAATATAAATAATTATATACTATGAATCTTTCGTAGCTGTTAGCTACCCATGATTGAACAGAAATTGTTGATTCCCCTGCTGGGAGAGTACTTTACACTAGTTCATGCATGAACCTACCAAGTGTACAGATTAACTTAGGTTACATTTTTGATCTACTTTCATACAACTGAATGGTCACATTGATATTAGTACCTTGATTAGCTTCAGATTTCATGTTTCATGTAAAATGTAGTCAAAACAATTGAAGAGTTGGTTTATATAAATAATTTATCTATTCATCTAATGAACGTTAGATGATCTACTGTATCATGTTTTAGACCCAAAATGTCCCCTCAAAATCTCCTGTTCAGAGATGGAACTTTTGCAAGCTGGTTGGGTCATCGGAATACTATACTCATCAACAGATGCATCCATTGATGAATTCAGTGGTGGAATGTACTGCTAGTAGGTAGATGCTGGTCAGAAGAGGTGGGTTACTGGGAACATGACCTGGAAGGGACATTCTGGTCTCTGTTCCTCTTTTTTGTGTCTGCTTCCTGGTTGCCATGTGTTGAGCACTTTTTTCCTTTCTTCCTTTGTTACTATACTATTTCTGTCTTGCAGTCACTCAACCATGGGTTGAATCCTCTGAAAACTATAAGCCAAAATAAGTATCTCCTTTAAATTGGTGTTGAGTATTATGTCTCAGCAATGGGAAAATTAATACATAGTCTGCTCCCAACTCTGAACAAGCCTCTATATGAGTATATATACTTATATTCATCTTTATTTTTTTAATTTTTTATCGGTACCGGGGATCGAACTCACGACTGCGTGCTTACAAGGCAGGTGCTTATGCCGCTGAGCTAAATCCCCAGCCCCTATATTCATCTTTAGATGAAGCACTAAAAGTGTTTTTATGAAGAAATCAAGACACAAAGATGAATAAGTGATGAGTGTCAATAATAGTTATCAAACAATTCAGGAAACTTAAATTTGAGTATCAGAAAAGTAGTTGCTTTTAGTATAAGGATGTCTCAAACATTGCATATACTTTGGGAGACGTGATGAACCCTACTGCCCTGTTTTATCGCTAGTTGATGTCAACATGGGCACTGGTAGAACCCGAAATGTGAGATGGATTTAGTTCATTAGAGTCTTAGATAAATTCTGCTCCTCACGACAGGCAATGATTGGTATGTCAAGAACATCTTAAAGAAGTTTTCCAACCCTACATCAAAACCCTGCCTGTCTGTGTTTGACTTTCTGTACAGTCCGTATTATTCCCTTCATGGTCACAAAAGATCAAATAGGTAGCACTTCCAATGGAAAAGAAAATATTTTCCTAAAAAGAAACTATGTCTAAGTTTTTCATAAATCCCCTGTGGAAATTCCTAGGGAGTCTATGTGGTCTACACGGAGAGCAGTAACAATATTTATAAAACTTCTTTAGATACATACACCCCTCATAAGTTTACATGCATGTACATGCATACATACATACAATACATACGTGTATACATACACGTCTACATATACATAGAATATACTACATGTAATTCCTCCCTTAAAGAAACAATGACAGCTTGTTCACCTCCCAAGCAGAATGTGATTAACTGGAGCACGGCGTTGCCACGAAGGTCTTGTACCTGAGCGTGCGTGCTCTTCTGGGATCTAACTGAATCCTCCCAGACTGGGTGGTTTCCTGTCTGGGCTGAACTTGCAAAACAAGGGAGCTGTTGGACCTGAAAATAGCGTTTGGCCTGATGGCTCGGACATTGACTGAACCTGGAAAAGTTCTGAATTTGGGGGAGGGCAGAGAACACCCCAACATCAACAACATATTTAATGGAATGGCTAGTGATGTCACAAACCTAGGGAGCGAAAATTAGAATTTCTCTGTTCTGTTCCTTCCCTTATTTAGCAGAGATTCTGTGAATTTTCGCTCTATCTTGTGATTGATTCTTCTACCTAAGTGTGCAATCTTATTGCCACCTGCTTCCAACAAACTTAGTGCTGTGAAAATACTATAAGAAAAAAATTACCTAAATGGACAATTCCAGGAGGTGTGTGGCACAAAGTACAGTTAAAGTTTGATAAGTGTGGGTTGAATGAATTGCAAACTAAAGAATCTGTCTCTATTACGATATTGTGTTGGTCAATGTTGTATATTATGAGAGTGAGAAAAATGTCATTAAATCTCTTCCATCCAAGTGGGACGAATCTTATAACTATGCTTCTGAAAATGCATTGGCTTTTGGCAACATAAAACAAGTTGGTTTTATTCTGCTATTTTTCCACTTGGTTTACATAAAGAGAATGTGTTCCCTACCAAAAAATGCATAAGTGCCCTG
This sequence comes from Hydrochoerus hydrochaeris, assembly GCA_004027455.1. Classification (NCBI taxonomy): domain Eukaryota; kingdom Metazoa; phylum Chordata; class Mammalia; order Rodentia; family Hydrochaeridae; genus Hydrochoerus; species Hydrochoerus hydrochaeris. The sequence continues at coordinate 451,290 of PVLA01000568.1, read as the reverse complement.
TATCCACTGTGAAAGTTCTTGGGAAATTCTCATGTCCCAGTACTTTCCTCCAAATGTTACATCCTAAGAAATAACTGGGTTTAGCAAGATTTTACTACATGGCCAAAAAAAAAAAAAAAAATAGGGCTTATGCATGTGTTGTGGCTCCTAATTAATTGTCACTTGTAAAATAATTTGTGGTCTGGACAAGAGACTCCATAATGTATTTTTTCCCTTCAACAAAATTTTCCACTGAATAATGACTAACCTTTTTATTTCAACGGAACCACTGGTAACTGATGAAATGAGAAGGAAGCCAAAGCTCCCAGCCTAGATTTTGCTGCCGTGGTCTTGAGCTGACTCCATTTCCTTTTTAGAAACATCAAGCTGTATGCTTTTTGGTGTGTCTGTTGAAAAACTGGGCTGTTATTTCTTCTTTCATTACTTCTGGGTTCTTTTTTCTTGGTTGCGAGTGAAACTTTTTTATTATGGTAAAGATGATCCAGTGGTTAAGAAGCAGAACTGCAGCCTACTCAAAATGGTCAAGCAAATGATAAGTTGTAATTTGGGATCTTTTATGCAACAGAAATAATGATTATTGGCTGTCAATAAGTCTTTTAAGTCTGTGCACATTTGTGGTAATTTATCGATGGCTCTTCTTTTTGCTGCATGCATTTATTCACATGAAAACTAGCCATATTAGAATGGACCTGAAAATAAGCTGAATTTTAAAACTCTTGGCATATTATAAAGACAGACAATAATCTGATTGTTGATGAGGATTTAAAGAAGTTGGAAGTCTCCAACATCACTGATGAGAATGCAAAATAGTCCATCTAGTTTGGGAAATAATTTGGCAGTTTTTCTAAAGCTAAGCATAAGTTCACTATATGATCCAATAATTCCACTTCTGGCTGTTTACCTCAGAGAAATAAAAACAGAAAAAACTTATATATGAATACTCATAATACTATTATGCAAAATAGCTAAAAGATAAGAACAACCCAAAGGCCATCATTTTGTGAATAGATAAACAAAATATGGATTATCCCAGAGAAGAGAAAACTACCTAGTACTAAAAAGAATGAAGTATGGCTACATGCTACAACATAGATGAACCAAGAAATATTATACTAAGTGCAAGGACTCATGTGCAAAGAAAGATGCAGAGTTGTAAATATTGTAGCATTCCATGCATGTGAAATTCCAGGGAAAGGTCAGTGTATCAAGATGGAAAGTAGATGATTAGCTGCCTTATGCTGTACATGATTGTTACTGTAACTTCTGTGACCCTGGGAATAATCCTCTGCTGGAATTTCCCAGCCAACAGGATTTGATTTGTAGATCTCTAACTTAATGAGATTTTTGGGGGGTTTCTGAGTTTCTGAAAGCTTTAGTGGTGCAGCTCTTAAGGAAACCAATTGACTTTGCATACCTAGAGCTTGATGAGATTTGTCACAAGGATGGAAAAAAAGAAAATACCTCTCTCCTGTGACAGTTCTCCGAACCAACAGCCATCCTGGATCTGGCCAGCTTTTGTGCTTTTCTGATGGCCAGTGTGATGTTTTCTTCTGATTGTAGCCAGGGTGTGCTCAGCCTGTGGGGAACGGCGAAGGGCAGGTTTTTCTAGCAGCTGTTAGGCAATGCCTACATCAGCCACCCCTGCCATTTGTTGTGGAGGCGTTTTAGAAGGTATTTTGTTCCTTTAGAACAAATTAACTTTTTAAAAGCTGGGCTTGTTTGTATAAGAACGATGAAAACAGTGCAAGACAGGTGCCCCCTTTAGGAGTTGGGGGAAAAGTAGTCGATTACTCCTTTGTGTCATCTTTATAGTGAGCCAGACACGGTTTCAGCAGTGTCTTCACGGGTATTCTGTTGGCTGTGTCACTGCTTGTATGACAGCTGGGGTTGACACAGGATGACCTAAGCAGAGATAGTGCTTTACTGCATGGTGTCTTGCCGGTGTTATCCCCATGGGACCTTCTGATGCGTGGTCTGTGTCAGTACTTTAGCAGGTGGGGAACAGGGAGAGGATAAGAGAACCTTTTGCAGTCTACTTCCTCATAGAAATAGGGCATTCTGGGATTTTTTTCCCTAATCATTGTATAGTACTAAGTATGCTGTTTTTGTTTTTGTTTTGTCTAATCCAGATACACTCTGGAATGGTCCATGGGAATTCCATGAACCAGAGGAAGGTTTTAAAATATAATGGAAATTTATGGAGCAGTTTGAGTGCCCCAAAGGTCACGATTCATCTTTTTCTCAGGAGGTGGTTGTTGTATCGTTTGCTCTTGCTTCTTGTAGATGAGGACAGGGGATCTGATAAGTACTCTGTCAGGTACCCCAGTTTGTCCTTGCAGGCTTCAGGGAAATAGAGGCAGCTTAAGCTTGCTGGCCTGTATGCATCTTCTTTTTCCTGAAAAATATCATCTCTTATTCTTCTAACTTCATGGATTATTTTGTTTAATTTTAGAGCACTGAATATTCTTATTTTTTCGAGATAGCAGCTTCATGATACTGTTTCTTAAGCATAATATCTTAAATTATCTTTTTTTTAACCAACGAATCATTCCAGGCACTCCATTTTACTTATGGGCTGTGTGCTTGCTTCAGTAACAGGAAATCATGGACCATAATCTTCATCATCATCATCATCATCATCATCATCATCATCACTGCTAATTTATGGTACTAGGGATTGAACCAGAGTATTTGCACTGAGCTACATTCCCAGCCGCTTTTAAATTTTTATTTTGGAACAGGGTCTTCCTAAATCTTTAAAATGTTCAGACTGGTTTCATATTTGCAGTTCTCCTGCCTCAGCTTCCCAGAGTTCTGGGATTACAGGCATGTACCACCATGCTGAACTCTTCTAACTAAGAGTGTAATGATGACCAAAGCTCTACATATAAGATATTTAACTTGTGCTATAAATCTCAGGTGTCTTTCAGGCTCCCAGCACCTACACTTTCAAGTCTCCTAACGCATTTCTAGAGCAATTTTCAGTGAGTGCTTTCTCAGGTTGGAAGATACACTAGCTGATGGCATTTTACATTTTGACTGAAATACGCACAACTCTAGTGTTTGGAAAGAGCTTTCGAAATCCTACAGTTGAAGCGCCAGTTGTCAAGCTTACCGTGTGCTTGCAACTCAACAAATCCTGAAAACAAAATAGACAAGTTCTAACTCTTCCTAGAAGAATTGGTTATAACATTGACATTGTTCAGGTAGAAATTTCTCCTACTTTTAAACAGTACCTCATTTACTGAAACACAGGTTTGTTTACAAAACATTTGTCCTTGCTGAATGCTACAGAAGGGCTTAGTTGTTGCCAATGGTAATAAGGCTTAATTTATTCTCATTTGCAAAAAGCAATTGAAGAAGTGAATATTTCCTTCACTGGGGAAGTTTGGGGAGGGAAGGAAAGTGATCAAGAGGCAAAGGTAAGAACTCACTGCAGCCCCGTCATGTCACTCTGACAGGTGGTGCAAAGAACAGGGAAGGAGGAATCCTGGCGATAAAACTGGGAACTCTGTTTCTGTAAATCTGTGTGGGGAAACAGGAGCTCACTCGATGGCTTCCGGAGGCAGTGAGGTCTGCAAGTAGCTGGGTTGCTTTGGAGGGACCCAAGTACGTGAGGCTAAGTGTCTACCCTAAAGAAAGTCATGCGGCACCTTGAGAAAGCATGAGGACCATCACTCATTATGGGCTGAATCACATCTCCCTCCAAATTCACATACTGAAATTCTAACCCCTCGCCCTGCAGCATGTGACCTTGTTTACAAATGGTGTCCTTAAAGGGATAATTCATCTAAAAGGAGGATGGGAGTGTGGGCCCTGATACAGCATTGCTGGTGTCCTTATAAGAAAGAACTAGGACGCAGACGTAGAAAGGGGGCAGATCATGCAATGATACAGGAAGAGGATGCCCATGAAGACCTCCAAGGATGCCAGCCCAGCCAACACCATGAGCTCAGACTTCTGGCTTTTGCAGTTGGGAGAAAGTGAACTTCTCTTGGTTAGGGAAGGTGGGTGGACATGTTCAGCAGATTAATACACTTCCCAGTAGCTACAGTGCACTGTAACAGAGAGGCATAAATCATGTACTGAGTTAAGAGGAGGGAAAGGTTAAATCTTGCTTGAAAATCAGGAAGGGCTTCGTAGAGATAAAAGAAAGTGGGTCTTGAATGATTTAACACGAGAACACTTAGGGACCGTTTATACAAATCTGGAAGTTTTCTGGACCAATAGAGAAGCATTAAGATTAGCTAGAATATATGCTTACTAAAGTGGGGGGGATCAAAAAGGGAGAAAAAGAAGATGCTACTGAAAGAGGAGATTAGACTAAATTTTGCATGGCTTTGGATTCTAGACAAAGGCACACAGAGCTGATGGAGCTGGTGAAATGGATATTCTCAAGTTTATTTTAATTTCTTTTTATGGTGCTGGGGATTGTTTTTGGCACCTCACTCAGGATAGGTAAGTGCTTTACCATGGAACTGTACCCCTAACCCCAAGTAGAGGATCCATTTAAGAGAGACAACCACCAAGACCCTGGAGTCAGGCTTTGGTTGGTGTTGCTAAAGATTAAACCTGGGGCCTCATGCATGCTAGGAAAGTGATCTACTATTGTATTTTTAACACATTGTTTAATTTAATAAGTAACTGTTAATTGTCTGCTTTCTACCACACAATTTCCTAAATAAGCCTGAAATATTTTAATATGCACAACAGACACCTCTACTCTTGTGTACAAAGACAAGCAACAGAATCTCCATATAATCTGTAACATGCATATCATGTCAGGTTAATATATTACTTCCATCATGGTTAGGTCAAGTACAATAGTCTTTGTAGTATATTAGAAGAAAAAACGTCTACGGAAAATGTATAGAGGATGAGAACTGCTGGGGGTGAAGGCCTGGAATGTAATTGAAGTAGAAAAGCCAGAACAGAAGGTAAGGTTGAGGTTGGAAGATGACATTTGCAACGTTCTCAAAGCAGGTGAGGAAGCCAGCCATGCTGCGGCTGTGTAGGGCAGAACATTCTGGGCCGAGGGAACTGGCAGTGTTCTGTGTGAAGGGCTGGAGGGCGACTGGAGGGGCCACAGGATAGTTGTCCCTTGACAAAAATCAGTGGTGACACTTGTCAGAATGCCGACTGTGCTCATATCAATGCCTCCATTGTATTCATTTTAACTTCTGTATGCTTTTAAATCGATGATCTCAACAGCTTTCTCCTCAAACAACCCTGTGAGGTTGGGAGGAGCACGGAGAATTATTTTATAGATGGTGGAAGGGAGTCTCAGGAGTTTATATGTTTTGCCCAAGGTCACAGCACGGGCCCGGGAGTCAGTGCATTCAGTATCAGACACCTCTCTGTGACCCTCTGGGCCTCTTCAGCAGGGGAATAATAAAGGTCTTAGACAAGAGGTGGGAGGACTCTTATAAAAAAATAACCGTGTGACATCAGGACTTCAGGAAATGCCACCCCCACCCCATTCCGTGTCCCCCGCATGGGTTTCATGAAGCTGCTGACTCTTCTCTCTGGAACGTCAGGAACACAGCTGGTGTCCATGCACGGTGGAGGGAGCAGATGTGATTCCTTGGTCTCTGAATCTTGGTCTTTTCCTTGATGTGGATAAAAATTTCTTCAGATGCTAGAGATGACGAGTCCTGTTTGTAAGTAAGGACAGGAACGCGCTCTTGAGGTAGTTACCTTCCTGAGGTACTGAAGGAGAACACAGGGAATCTGTGGGTATCGTGACAACAGAAGGCACTGGGAAACACAGTGACACAGACGGACACATGTCCCCCTGGGGTAGTGTGCAGTGTTGTACCTTAGACAGTTCCCCATCCCCAAACCACCTTCAAAAGGGGAGTTCTCCCAAAGCTGGCAAATGATCAGGCAAATGATGTTCTGTCTGAATGGCCCTTTCAGAGAAGGAGCAGCAGGAGTTAATTTTTCAACGTAACAAAGATAATAGTACCTTAGTGCGTGTGAATCTCAAAATGCATCATTGAAGAGAAGCTTTGCTTTCCTGTGATTCATCCCAAAAGCCCAGTGCCTTGCCCTTTTCTCATCATTTGATTATTGCTTGTAGGGATTCTTTGGTCAAAGGGAATAAAATGACTCTGTTTCCCTTAACTCCTTTAGCCACGCTGGCTAATGCCCAAGGCGGAAGCACGCGCACTCCGTTAGCTAATCCCCTGGTACTGTGTCTTGGTGCTGTTGTTCTATCTTTTTTTTTTACCTGGCCAGCCCAGTCCCTGGGCCTTGCCAGCCATCTACAGTGCTACTGGCTTGTGAGAGATGTGTTAAAGGACAGAGAGCAGATTCCTCTTGCTTCTTTATTTCATCCCCTGCACAAAGACAAGCTCAAATCCCTTAGTTCCGCTCTAACCATCTGTCTCGTGACAAGTCCTCAGATTCCCCAAATAACTCTGTCAAATCAGATTAAAATTTTAATTCCACACTGGAAGCTGGAGTCAGAATGCCTCTGGGGATGTCAGTGTCCCTTCTCCACCTACTCTGAAGACAGCTCCTGTGACATTAATTCAAGGATCAATGGGTAGATTAGAGGAAAGATGGAAAACGGTTGTTGCAAAAATGTCAACTGCTCGGATTGCAGCTAATAGGTTCCCCAGGTTCTGAGGCCGGTAGTGGGTGCGGCCAAGAACACACAGACACTTGGGGAAATGTGCCACAGGGCACTGCCTTGTCTGTCTGCTGCTGTAATTTGGATTGGCCAGTTCCCCTCTGTATTAAACCCTTCTCGCGGACAGCGTAGATGGTTTGGTGTGCTCCAGGGCCTCGTGGTATCCTATCAAGGCCACACGCTGATTGTTGAGTCCCCATTTGTAGGCTATTGGGCCATTGTTGATAATTCTCTCTCTCTCTCTCTCTCTCTCTCTCTCTCTCTCTCTCTCTTTCTCTCTCTCTCTCTCTCTCTCTCTCTCTCTGTCTCTCACCTCCAGATTCTCAGGGCTCCTTGTTCCACCACCCACTCTCTTCCTGACCTGCTTGCAGGATGTCTGGGACAGAGGCCCAGGGACAGGGCGTATGATGCTCATAAGAAGTGACATCAGAGGGTGCAAAGGGGTCATGGACTTGACAGGAAGAGATATGTAGGCTTAGAAAAATCCCTGCTCTGTGCTCAACAGAACTCCTCGGGCTCTTGGAAAGCATCCGAGTATCTGTCAAACTGACGACTTGGTGATGGGGCTGGGTGGCGCTCTTGGGGCTCTCAGTGTGGAAGCCAGGAGTGCTGACTTAGTAAATAAGACCCAATGAATTTAGAATTTTAGAAAAGCCTCTTTAAAAAATAAATATAGCCCAGGCAATATTGGGGTCATATTTTACTTTAAAAAAAATTCACTGTTTATTTTAAATTCACTTTTAACAGGGAATCCTGTTTTATCTCATGATCCTAATCCAAACCCTATACCAAAAAGAGAAAAAATAAAACAAAGCCTTGTTTGAGATCTTCAACAGATAGGTGTAGAGGGAAAAAAGAATACATAGGATTAATTTTAACCTGACTGAGCATTCAGTGGCTCCGTAGGGTCTTTTCCTATGTCCCTGCTCAGGAGTAATGAACAGTGCGGTGACTCCAGCACTGGCTCACATTTCTGCCACCACTCCGTTTCACAGGTGGCTTGCTCTTCCGACATCCCTTCCCCTCGTCAGTACGGCACTTGTCAAGTCAAGGGTGAGCCAGCTTAGATGTCACTTTTCTGTTCTCTTGGGAACTCAGCCAGTTCCCTCCAGGATCACCTGCCACCTGCAATGGTGACTCCAAGTGAGGAAGCTTAACACAGAAGGCTGGAGGCCGTGGTGACCTGTAAAGTTGGGGCCCTAATTATCTCCAAACTCAGTTACATGTATTTCACATGCAGTGTCCCGGTCACTCTCCAGTGGATTCAAGATTTTCAGTGTCTACCCACCACCACAGTCCGTATTTCTGTAGCATCTTCTGTTTATTTTCATTGTAGTATTTGCCATATTGAAATACAGTACTTTAACATAATTATAAAGTGGATTGTTTTCCCCATTTTCCTGTCAATAGTGGAGGACAGGGATCCTACAGAAGTTGTCTTTGTATCCTTGGAGTGCTCACCTGGGATTTGATTGTCTGATGCTGGACATGGAGCTCAAGGTATGAATGTCAAATTCTGCTTTTGAGTGTGTGTGTGTGTGTGTGTGTGGTAATGGGGATGGAACCTTGGATCCCATGCAGGATAAACAAGCACTCTGCCACTGAACCACACCCCCACCCCAGCCCCAGGCTCTGTTTTGATGGTGCCTGTTCTCATAATTGCTTCAATGCTAGGATGGGGGAAGTGCTGAAGGAACTAGCTTTACTCTTCACACTCAGCACATCTCAGTCTTTTCCCATGCCTGTACATGGATGCACACGTGGAAACTACCTTACTCTGTTACACAATGAGATAACCAAATCTCCAGCTGGGATGTTTCCTGCTTTGGGGGATAAAGGGCTGTGTAAGAATGAGCCTGAATGCTTGGATTCTGCTCTGCTTTCCTCTACCTATCGTATGTAGCCCTGTGCTCATCCAAGTCTGTGTGTTAGCTACGGTACATTGACCGTTAATCAAAAGCCTCAGATGCCTAGCATTGCTTTATCTGCTGCTGTTCAGGTTGGTTTTTGCATGTTTCACTCATGCAAAACAAAAGAAAGACAAAATACTCACCATCCTATTTTGTCTAGCATCAATTTTGTTCTTTCTCTGCAACCCTATTAAAAGGTAGAAGTCATTACTTAGAAGAGTATGCATATGTTTAAATAGTGCTCCTTTAAATTCAAGGAAACATTTCATATGCACTCGGAAATAGAGCATAGGGAGAATTTGCCTGACTCGGTTTACTAGTTTTTGCAAGCACGCAAATGGTACTGGGAGTAAATTTGGGCTCATGTTGCTGGGAGTAGAAGGATAAGGCACAGAACAAAACATGGCACATACTCTGATCCACCTTGCTTTGCACAATACCCAGGACAGGCTGTGAGATGCACTGGGGCTGTCTTTAAGCCTGGTCCCCAGACCTCTTGTTGTACTTTTAAATTGGAAAACCTGATGCTTTCAGACTTTTCTGGATCTCCAGGGTACTCTGGAGTCTATGTGCTTTTTTTTCATCCACCAAATTTCTTCAGTAACTATGTAGTTAGTGTCTCCTGTCCTCCCAGAGGAAGAAAGTGCTACAGTCCACCCTGTCAGGAACCTCACATTCCAACAGGAAGAGACCAATGGCAAGTGTTGTACATGAGCCCTGCAAGTCTGCTCATCGGGTGAGCACAGGCACCCCAAAAGAACACAACCCAGAGGTGGAGCACACAGAGGAAAGACTGGGTGCTCCTAGAAAGGGGCACAGTGACTAGGTCCATGCATGGGTACCAGTACAAGACTGACCCACTTTGCATCCTGTCTCAACATCCACAAGTGTGGAAATCTTAGGAGCATTGTTTCACCTGCCTGTGCCTCTGTAGCTCCATCTATACAGTGGAGCTAGTGAAGCTCCCTCCTCACTGGGTCCTCACAAAGCTTGAGAGAGCACATAAATATACATCAAAATATTCCTGGCTCTGTAAGTATTGGCTGCTGCTAATTTTGCCCTGTGCTTTGGCCTTCTTCTCATTGTGGCTCTGCAGTCCCCAGCCCCGTTTCCTATATAATCCCAGTGATTTCTTCTTTCTTAAAATGATACACATTTTAGATGCCCAGTGCGGAAGATGTGATGTCTAACATATCATCCCAGGCCAACAGGAGGGGAAGATGGTGTTTAGCTTTGAAGATTCTCTTTCATAGGAGATAGCAAGGGGAGATGTGTAAAGTTTTAGTTAGATTGGAGGAATTAGTTTTAATGATCTGTTGCACTGTGTGAAGAGCAGTTATTAGTAATGCTTGTTTCAGATTCGCTAAAATAGACTTTAATGTTCTCATCACAAAAAAGATACAAGAGTGAGGTAATGAAGAAATTATATTGAAAGGATTCTTCTACAGTGTATGCAAAGATCGAAATACATTGTGCTCCCTAAATATATACAACCATTAACAATTAAAAATAAAATTTAAAATACGATGTTGTGAAGCTAAACCATATAAATTGTTGATATTTATGGTTGACTTACAAATTTAGCAGTTTTTATCGAAAGCGTATTAAACCCGCAGATATGATATTGGCATTTTTAAATCCAAATTCACATTTCCCAGATTTAATCCTATTTATCTGTTTTTTAATAAGTAAGTACCCACTGACACTTCTTCGTGCTCCGTACTGTGACTCACAGGTAAAGTTAGGCTCAGTTGTTTCTGTGAAATCATTTTTAAAAAATACTCTTTAAGTCCTTGTGATGCATTTTTTCCTAATAAGTTATTTTTGGTCTTTAACAATTGACTTTTATCAGAGATTCATTAATTTATTTCTAAGTGCAGGTGAAATTGTCAGAAATAAATATTCCTAATAACATTGCCAAGAGGAAGAAATAGTGCAGGTTTAGCACCCTCAATCCCAAAACTGGAAATTTAAAATGCTCACAAACTTCAAACTTTTCACTTACTAATAGAATGCCACAAGTGAAAGGTTCTGCACTAGGAAACTTTTTCAAGTACAAAAATTATTTAAAATATGACTTTTAGGCTGTGTGTAGAGGTGTATATAAAACATAAAGCGAATCATATGTCTAGACTTGTGTTCTCTCAGCAAGATTTCTCATTGTATGTGTACAAACATTCCAGAATCTAAAAGGGTGTCAGCAGGATTGTCAATTTCAATGCTTTTTTCAACATCATATATTTATATTTATATCAACATGTAGCTTTGTAGCTCCTTATGAGGAAGTTTTATTTTAACTTCTGTTCCCGATCTCGTTACCTTAATATTTAATTATTTTATTTTTGTAACCTTTTCAATGTTAGATCTCGAGCTATAATTGCAAATGTATTCTTTTTCTTTCCTCTTTATTACTGCATGCTGTCAGCCTGTAATGATTATATTTATTGTGGGGAGTTGGCATGCGTGCATTACATATTTTAATTCTGCTTCTTGTCCTTTACCTCTCCCGTTCTCCTGTGTTTTTCTAATTCTTGGTCTGCTTTTCTTTTGTAAATACAGAAGCTCTATTTCTGTTGCTGATCTTTTTAAATTCTTTCAGCTGAGGAAAGTTGTTAGTGCAGTAAGGTAGCTCTGCCAAGGTTCTGCAGAGGTTTGATGTATGTCTTTCTGGATCTCACTCGCTCATTATTTCTCTGGCCTCCCTTGTTCTTCCTTTCTGTCAACCCCCCCCCCCAATTCATGACTAATAAACCCAAAAGGTTAGAGACCTGCGGAAGAGCAACTGGCACATGAGCATCTTGGAGACAGAGCAGCAGGAAGTGTGACCAAACAGTTCATTTGCCATGTGCTTTGCATCTCAGGGGTCAGATGGGTTACCTGACAACCCTAATTAGTGGGTGTGAAACATCTCTGTTACCCCAGGCTACCAGTTAAAGTTAAGACTTCATTCTTGTTACTGATTGATAGTGAAAAAGAGGGTCCCCAGGACCCTCGTAGCTTAGGGACAGGAGAGGGCTCCTTGGAAAGACTCCTTGAAGGTCACACAAATGTTTCTGGATTGGAAACAGAGAGTAGATTTTACCAAAATAGAGACAGATCTATGCTTAAAGAAACTATGGAATTATCTTGTGTTTTGCCCTTAAAAGGAAACCATTTTTAAAAGCTGATCTTATTTGAAGTTAGGGTAAGATGAAAATTTAGTTTCTTTGGAAGTTTTTGCCTATTGGATATTTTAGTTATTTATTAAAAGAAGACTATAATATTCTCCAGTAGTTCTATCTTTATAAATTTTAAATAACTGATTTTTTAAAAAAGAAACTCACTCAGAAAAGAAATGCTATGTTCTGATTATGGGCAAAGTTCCAGGGCAGGTACTAAAGAAGTACTTCCCATCCAGATGGGCGGGGGGGGGGGCTCCTGTCTTTTCTTGCTGTGCTTAGTTTAAATCTGTGCAGCTGTATTTTATTGTCAACAACAAATGTGCTCCTAAAAATATTGTGTATAAGTTGAGTTTTATAGGGTCTACTTAAAGTGATAATTAGTAACAATTTCGGTGTTCTTTACGCTGTCAATTATTGAGTTAAAGAAGTCTCTAATGAGTAGCTTAAAAACTCTGCAAGATGGGCTTGCTCAACTTGACTCTGCTGATAGTTGGAGCTGAGTAGCTGTTGTGGGGCTGCCGTGTGCATTCTGGGGTTCTTTGTAGCATCCCTGCCTCTGCCGTCAAAAAGCTACAGCTTTGCTCTGGTGGTGACGACCAAACACATCTCTAAAGGTTGCCAGATGTCTCCCGCAAAGCACATTACCCCGGCTGAGAATCAAAACTGTTGAATGAAATGCACTAATGTAAAAACGGAAAATAGATGGGAGACATTCTTTTAGTGTCTCAACTGGTAAAATGACTCTCCATTGGCAAAATAACCCTCCATTGTTTTAAAGTCAGTCGACGTACATATTTCTTCAGTGAATAAGGGTAATGATGGCAAAAGCAGGTTTTTATCATGATTAAACAGCATCATCCTTCAGTTTCAAAAGTATCTAGTAGTTGCTATAATAAGGTATAATAATAATAATAATAAGCTAGAGTACTTGATTGTCCGATATAAAAGAAAAGTCCCTACACATGTCATCAATTTTATCACTCATGTAGTTACAGCCCAACTCACAGAAATAATGAATTTTTAAATTCTCTAGCCTGGAAATTGCTGAGCTTCTTGGAAGTTGGATTTAGTCTGAAATGAGAGCTGGTGGGAAGGGTTGTGTGTATAGTTTATTAGCCTCTCCCCCCCCCCCCACACACGCCACACACACGCCACACACACGCCACACACACGCCACACACACGCCACACACACCTCTTCCAGTATTGGACCTTCACTAACCGGGATTTCCCAGACACTAACTCCTACGAAAACATCATTCGTTCTGAGGACTGGATGAAAACTCACTGGATGAGTCAGAAAGCTCATCAAAATGTACTTTTGATTATAAATAAATCAGGAAGAAGATCCTGACAGAGCTTCCCAAAACTCAGTCATTAGTTAAATTTTAAAATGTCTTTCATTACTGGAGAAGGGTCAGAGATTTTCCCTAAACTAGTACACCATTATTTTACGACACCCAGTAATGCAAGTTGTGTGTTTACCACACCAGGAAGGTCGGTACCACAGGTACCCAGCTTGATGGGGCTAATGGAAGAAGACCAGTTAATAAACCAACACATTCCAATTGTTTGATATAAGAGGTTGTGGGGAGTGTGACTTTTTTTGAAAACGCCATTTAATTACATACCCTGATGTCTTCACTCAGCCGTTCTTTAAAATATATTTTCCCAATTTCAACATATATCCCTTCTCTACTCTCAATTAGCTATTGCATTGGGCCTTTGCTTCCAAGCCCCATAAGTAATAGTAACTTAATTTTCCAAGCAATAAATCAAATAAATGTATGCTCCATAGCACACGTTCCATTTGTTTTTAATCAAGGGGCAGCCCTGTACTCACAGTCGGAAGCTTTAATTCAGAGGGCTCCTATGCCTTTTTGGAGGGAGAAAACTTTTGGCTTCCGAGAATTCCCTTTGTGAATGTCTTAAGTATCCTTTTGGCAACAGTTTGAATATATAAAACATTTCATACAGAATCTTTTAGTTCACTGACCCATATACACTGCCTTTTACCTCAGCTGTAAGATTGAAAGAAACATTTAACAGCATTCTTAAACTCATATATTCTCCCGGATTTTTATGTTGTACTAAATAAAACAAAGCCTAGCTGCCAGGAAAAGGGACACAAGAGAAGGGAGTTAAGAGATGTTTGATTTCTAGAAATAATTTCTGTGGAACAGCTATCATCATCATCATCATCATCAGCAGCAGCAGCAGCAGCAGCACTGAGATAGTTTAGGTTAGATATTGTCTTGAGAAACAAGAAATGCCCACTTAAAAACCCTAAATGTTTCTAAAGACTCGGTTCCTCACACTTTGTTTTATGGCAGAAGAAGTGTTTTGCAGGCACTTCTGATTACCTTCTCATTCCGTATCTGAAGACCAACACCCAGAGGCATTTTAAACCTGGACTGTGGCCCCAAGCCTGGCACTGTAGAGCTAGAGTAGAGCTCTAATATGCTGGGGCCTTGGGCCTTGTTTCTAAAATGACACCTAACAAGTATGCCTATCCATCTAATATAAAATGCTCAAATATTTAGAAGTTTCTTAGTTATTTACCAACATTGACTGTTTCATATACATTGAGTCCAATTTTAAAGCCTCAAGAATCAAGTGAAAATACTAAATGCCATCAGAGTAGAAAACAGTAAAGATTACCTACTAATGAAGGCAAATCTCTGGCATAAAGACTCTGCCAGCATTCAATGATAAGAATTCAATGAGCCTTTTTAAATACTGAAAGAAATCTAAATGTTAAGATGCTAAGGAAAATTTATCTTAGCCTTTTATTCTATAATTAGTGCAGTCATTCCAGTGTGAATCTGCAGAGAAAATTCAAGCACAAATTGTTGCAGGAGTTGTAGGGCAGCTAAAGTCTGGCGAACACAGTGGAGGCATTTTAAAGTGGTATGTGCCAGCCACAAGAAAGAACGCCAGAGGCCACGTGAGATAGAAGAACCAAAGTGAGCAGTGCCCTTAAGGGAATTTAATGCCGAGTTTAAATAGTAGTAACTGTTGGGGGAAAAAAATCTTGAACTAAATTTCCCCACGTATCACCCCGTTTCCCAGTAGTGGGAGAAGAAAGGGGATGGAAGAGTAAAAAGAAAGTAAATCATTTGGAGTATTTACCAGAAGACAATCAGCCATGAAAAGCAGGGTTCAGAGATGCCCCTCTCGGACAGGTCACCCTGCCTGTCCTCGCTCTTCTGTTGCTCCGTGACTCCTCTGTAAGGCAAGTGAGGCCAGGGCAGGCTGACTGAAACTGGCACGTTTGATCTCTGGTTTTCAAGGCTGATTATTTTCTGCTTATGCCTGTAGCGAAGACCTGCCAACTCTTCTCCTTGATATTGCTCTTAATGAAAACATGTACGTATGCACAAGGGCGCAGCAAGTTTGACGATTTCATGACGATGATTATTCCCCATAATGAGGAAAAATAGAAAAGAGAAGCCATCTTCCAGGAAGAGAAAATTACTTAAAAGAAAAAAAATATTGATGGGAGGTGATGCACCCGGTCTGTGGACTCTAAAACAGTAAGTGGAAAAGCAAAGAGAAAAACAAGAACATATAAGTACAAGTTTGAGTCAGCAAGACCTTCAGGCCATACTTTCAATGAGAAAACTCAAGTTCTACATAAGTACCAAAGAAAAATGTAAAGTAGTGGATTCCACATGCGTTTGGATACACGATTTTACTTGCATATGAATGCACAGAGTTAAGCATGGTTTAGTCAGTATTACATTACCTGTGTGAAACAGGCTGGCCTGAGTGAACTATTTATTAATTAATTTATTTCCTGTGATATGTATTATATATTTGTTAAACATTTTTTGCGTGCTGTATCTTATGCCAGGACCTAAAAAATGTAATCTGTGCTCTCCCTGGGCTTATTTTATGTTACGGGAGCCAAATGATTGAGTATGAAAATAGTTTACAACAGGATACTTGTTATAAAAGAGGGAAATAGTTTATAACAGAATAAATATTATCAAAGAAGATAAAACTACATGAGTGGGAGAAGTAGTTCTATTTGAAGGGCTCTGTATAACCTTACAGGGCCCTACAGGATTTGCCTTGAAGAGGATAAACTAGATCAATGCAGGATATGGAAGAACGTTCTAGAAGTATAATAGAGCATGCAGTGGGATACTGCCATGGGTGTCCACAGCTGGGGTGGAAAGAGGTAAATATTCCAATGTGTGTAAAGCACATGTTGTTACAATTTTGTATTTTATGATATAGAAAACAGAGAGTCCTCAAAGATAAGAAGTATAATTAGCTTCTTGTTTTCAGGAAGATAAACAGATACTTTGGAAGCAACCAGAACACGGGCAAAGATTTCGTTAGAACCCAGATGAAAGATAATGAGAGGGTCATGGAAGTAGAACCATGAACTTAAAAAAAAGGCTTCACTGTCATTTGGAGGCAATTTTCACATTATTTCTCAATTTCAGTTTTTGTTTCTATCCGCTTATTTTTTATTTTTCTTTTTATCTGAGTTTCCCTGGAGGGTTCGGCATTCAGTGGACTAAAGGGATTTTATTGTGCGGATAAGGGCAGTCTAGAAGCCTGGAAGACACGGTTGTGGGTCCTACCCATCCTGGAAAGGTTCCAGCTGGAGGAGACCTGGGGGACCAGTGGTCCCTCACCCCAGCTCCAGTGGCATCCATGGAATACAGTCCCCCACACAGAGGCCTTCAGCCACAGGACGGGACTGCCGTAACTGGTTACATTTGGCATCCAAGGTCTCACCACAAGTTGGCAGGCGCTGTGTCACACACAGAGAAAGACATGTCTGTGGGCATCACCTTCTCCCAAGCCATGGTCTGGGAGCAGGTGGTGTGGTGACTCACGCCAGGGGATTATGTGGAGCTGCTGGGAGGAAGCCGTGGAAGGGGCTGAGGTTTGGTCCGTGTTCACACCCCCAGTCTTGGCTACTGTGCTCAACCTCAGGAGAGTGAGTTACAAGGCTGGAAATGTTACAAGAAAAGACCTCCTGGGAGCACAGTGCTTTCGCATTCCTCCCTAGGACGCAGAGTTCCTCAACTTTATGCTCTGAATGTTTTTGCACAGTACCCAGTTTCTGGTCTACATTGTATCAGAATGCAAGGGGAAATATACTAGTCAAGGTATTCTTTATTAATGCCTAGAGAATCAGCTAGGTGTCTTATAACTTCTAAAATTCCACAGAAAAATAACTTATAAAGGAAGGTCAGTTATTGGTATTATTAGTGTCTTGTTTTGGGTCCCAATAATCTCACTTCCGTCCAGCTGTCCTCTTTTGCAAGGGAGGATGGGCACCTCCTGTGTCAAAGGCAGACCCTGGCTTGTGTCGCTGTGGGGTCTGTGCAAGGCATGTTTGTCATGCACATGAATTTGTGTCAACATGTTGTTCCCAAACTGCTGGTGTCACAGTTCAGATGAGGAGCTTGGAGGTACCCATGATGGTACAACCACACCCACCTTAAGCTTACTTTGACCATCTCTAACGAGACACTCAACACACTGCTTCATTCATAGTTTCATTTCTTTCCTTATTAATGCCACTTGCTACCATTCTGTCAACAGCTTAGTTTGACTTTCTTCTCCTTTTTCTTTGTGTCTTGTGCCCTTCAGTGCAGACACGGAATGAAGAAGGATTAATACAACTGTGCATTGATTTCTGATGTTTTCCAATATGGGTGTTTTCAAAAGAACATGTGCATGAGAGAGAGGAAAGAGAGAGAAAGAGAGAGACAGAGAGAATGAACTAGAGAGAGAGAGTGAACTAGAGAGAGTGAATTAGAAAGCAAGACAGAAACAGAGAGACAGGAACAGAGAGACAGACAGCACATGTAAGAGAAAGCAAAACAGCATAAGGGCATGCAAACTTGTGAGAGATATGGAAAATATTTGCACAAACAAAAGCAAAAGCCAAAGAAGCTGACAGTGGACAGCCCTGCTTTCGGAGTGTGATTATGTAATTCACAGTGGTCAGGTGGCACTTCATACCATTTCTCTTTATTTACAAAGCTGGTGGGGAAGCTTGATACATGTAGGAGTTTGTTCATGATACAAGTAAAGCCATCTTTTTTTGCTAGAGAATCTTAGGATAGTTAAGGAGCCCAGGTGCCCTTGGAATAGAAGAGGACTGTGCTATTTTGCATAAAAAGAATAGCCAGCCACTCAGAGAGAGTAGGAGGAAGTAATCAGGCATCTGCATGAGACCTCTAAGGAAGGAAGTCAATGCCAGGACTGTGAGAGGAGACTCAAGATCTGTTGCATCCAAGAAGACATGTGCTAAAGTGGGACTAGTCGATGGAATTTTAATGTGGGGCTGTGCTCTCCAGGTCACTGTGGGACTTTACGATGGGCCTACTTTGCTTCATGGTTTAATTTCAGACTTGTCTAACTTCAAACTCCTATATGTATCCATTGGATAGAACTTGCTTTGAATGGAGCTATTCAGGGAGGTGCCGGGCAAGGATATGTCTCAAGGTTTACACTGGGTAGACAGTAAGGAACACCCACTGGGGTGTTAAAGAGGTACTGTCTGGTAATAAGCAGGAACTTGGGGAAAGAACGACTATTAGAGGCTCAGGTTCTTTTGGACAGCACAAATATTTTGGGAAACATGTCCTTGCCTCTCACAAGGTAGAAGATCACAGCAGTTTGTATAGATGTCCTTGGAAAAGTTGTTCTCCACAGTGAAGGATTTGGGACCTCTGTTGTCTAAGACATACAGTCTGTCTCTGTCTTAACACATGCTGGCACCCTTCCCCCAGCAGGCCTACCTGATATTACTGAGACTCTTACCTATTGTCAAATGAATTCATTCTTGTTGCATTTCAATCAGGAATGCTAGTCTGTGTGGACTTACAGATTTGAGCAGAAGCTCAGCTAGACTTTAAAGACCAGGAGAAGTGGGTGAAATTCCAGAACCTAGGTTGGAGGATGTACTCTAAAGTAGTACCTCAGTTCATGACCTCAGTTCTTTCCATGATTCTGGTTGTAAACCAAGTTGGATGAGAAGTGAATCAAATTTCCCCTTGAGGTCAACATTAAACCTAACCATTGAATTTGGTTTGGTTTTTGTTCAGTTCAGTTTGTGACCAGAACATGGAAAGAATTGGGTTCATGAACCAAGGTACCACTTCTTTGACTTATTTGATTGTTTACTCTGTGATGAGTACCTTTCTTTTGATTAGATTCCTAGTGCAGTTTGTGCATGTGTATACATACATGCATGTGTGTGTGCGTGCATGCCTGTGTGTGTGTGTGTGTGTGTGTGTTTACTGGCAGTTGATCCTGGGACCCTGCCACTAAGCCACATTCCCACCCCTTTTTTATTTATTTTGAGCCAGGGTCTTGCTCACTTTGCCCAAGATGGGCTTGACCTTGCTTCCTTGTGCCCCTGCTGCCCAGCATGCTGGAATTACAGATGTGCACCCTCAGCACCATCTCCAGCTCTTTCTGCTTTGGAGTCTATGACTTGGTGTATGTTTCAGAGTCCCCAAGGAATATTTGATTCAGTTGAACCACATTTGACAAATAGGAGGCAAGAAGTTGAAGTGTCTAAGTCTCCTCATACCATTCCCCCCCTCCAAATAAAAAAGAAGTAAAGGAGAAGCTGGTAAAGTTCAGCCATCCCCGGCTTCCTTCATCTACTTCCGGGCTTCTGCGTCTCCCATGTTGGTATCTGACAGCTGGTGAAGCTGTGGGTGTGCTGCACGCACCTGACCGGAGGCCACACTTACAAGTGTCTTTGTCCTCACACTGTCCCCCTGCAAACCGCATCGTTGACAGTCTTTAAATCTGGGACCTGCAAAATGGAAAAGCAAAGAGGAAAAACCCAAAATTTTCCTGTTTATTGTGGCCCATTAGGAGATGAGATTGAGCTGAACTTTTCATAATGTCCTGAATGGATGAGAAGGACCTGAAACATGTGGAAAATATGGAGAATAGGGTATAAGTAATAAAAATAAAAATAAAATAAATAAAATAAATTGGGAATGCCAGTTTCTGGTAATGATTTGTTTTCACAGTAACTGAGAGTGCTCATAAACCTGCGATTAATCACACATTTATGGTGAGTGTAAGCTGGGAGAATTAGGGGGCTCCTTGGGACTCGGGTTATTAGTGCAGCTGCTTTTCATTGATGAGATCTGAGTTCAAATCTCAACCAATGTTGCAAATGAAAATGTCATTTTGAAAGTTAATTAGCTTTATGCAATAAATACTGGCTAC
The DNA here is from genome assembly GCA_004027455.1 of Hydrochoerus hydrochaeris. Taxonomy (NCBI): domain Eukaryota; kingdom Metazoa; phylum Chordata; class Mammalia; order Rodentia; family Hydrochaeridae; genus Hydrochoerus; species Hydrochoerus hydrochaeris. Next base: position 431,354 of record PVLA01000568.1, on the reverse strand, counting down.
TTGATTGATGTACCTAAAAAAAATCACTACCCAGAAAAAAAAAATATATATATATATATGTGGCTATATATACACCCCATTAGGGAAGTCAAGCCAGTCAGAAAGTCAGACATTATTTAAACGGTTTGCTTTCCTTAATAGTCCAACCACCTGCAAGTAAATAGAATTTATTAAAAGAAGGTGGAGCTTCTAATAGTTGAGCATGTGAAAGAATGTCATATTAAGAACTGTAGAATTTTAGAACTTAAAAAAAAATCTTTAAAAGCCATCAAATTGAATCCTTATTTTTATAGAAGAGGGAATAAAAACTTGGGAGGTTAAGTGACTCGCTTAAGTCACACAATTAAGTAGTCGGGGGAAACAGGGCTGGATTCCAGGTGTCCTGGCAGTTCCGTGTTTGCTGGATTATTCCCGGGCGCTCGTGGCTTGGTTCTCCCCTGCCGTTCTTGTGTAGCTTCTCTCCCTAAAGCTCATACACATGACTTTCTCTTTAATGTATGCTATGCTTCAGAAAGTTCTGTCTTCTCTTGTTAATAAAAACTCAAACTTAACTTGTCAGCACTTTTTTTTTTTTTTTAAATGAAGACGTTTCCATGAGTCCATGTCTTTCTGCCCTGGCCGGTAGAGGAACACACAACTCTGCCCCTGCCATGCACACCGGCACTCAATATTATTAAACTGAACTCCAAACTCAAGGCAAGAATTACTGAGCAGGTTGGTGAATTACAGTAACATTACAGAAGTGTGATATGCTTTATTTAGTAAAGGAGAGGTCACCTAGGTATTCCATCAAAACTAATGTTCTGCAATGATGAGTGACTTTTTGTTTAGGCCAGTGAAAGAGAAGTCAGTCAAAATCCTAGACCTCTTTGTTCACATGTTGACAGTGTGAGCTGCTCTTGACTTTCAAAGAATCCCCGTTATGTGGCATTTCATTTGGTGGCAGTGTGGCGTCATTAAGACCACTAAAGTTGAAGTTTCAGAAGGAAAAGAGGTGAGACAGGGAGGAAGCTCTGTCATCTCAGAGAGCACATTTATCACGATGAGTGGAACGTTAGTAGACATGTGAATGTTAATGCTTATTCTCGTAAGATCTCAGAGGGAAATCAGGGACTTGCTTTTGGAAACTGGAGGAAAGTTGATCCTTGTTTTACTGTGGCAATGAACCGGGATGAATTGTGTTCTCATTGCTTTGTGGAAAGTGGATTTTGCAGGAATCAAATTGAGTATCTAGCTGAGGCCACTTCTGAGCCAAATGGTGAAGGAAGGACCTGATTTCTCTTTATTGCTTAGAGTAAAATGTGAAATGAGAGACCAATTGAAGGGATCATTAAACATAAAAGAGCTGGGACTGAAAATTTGAGAGCCTACCCATAATCTGAGTCTATTCATATTGGAAAAAAAAAAAACCAAGATGAAGTGTGTTCTTTACAGATGCGAACCATCGAACGCTGGATGTAACTGACCACTATAGCAGAGATGAGTCTCGGTATGGTCTAAACTAAAGGGGACAGAAGGTGGGACAGAATAAAGGGAGGCTCTTGCATTTTTATATCCTATAGGACAGAACCATGGAGCAGTCAGGCTTCAAATAGGTATTGTCCTTCAAGAAGACTGACATTGAAGGCAACTCGGAGATTCCCAGAGCTCCTACCGCTACCAATACTAGCACCACCACCACCATGGAAGGGCTAGGGTTGGGGTGAGATACATTCTGCCTCAGTGTTAAAGACCAGGGCTTCCTTTTTCAGTTCCATCTGGCCACAGACTGATGATGCTGCAAAGCTGAAGGGGTGGCTGTCTCACACGGCCATGGCCAGGGGTTCACAGACTCGATTGCCCATGTAGCTCATACCCCACTTCATCTCTCTCCACATTTTGGACGCAGAATGTTGGGCTGCTTCCCCGTGTTTTCAGGATGCAGTCTTGAATTTTTACAGGTGTGAATTGGTCACCTTTCCCAGCACTGGGTCAAAATGCGCACAACTTAAAGGAAGAAAGATTTAGCTCATGGTTTTAGGCCATGGCTGGCTCCAAGGCAAAACCATTTGGTCGAGGGCCATGGCGGGGGAGCCTGTGGTAACCAAGAAGCACAGAGAGAAGAAAGGATCTGGGAGCAAGAATGTACCTTTTCAGGTCACGTTCCCAGCTACCTGTCTCTTCAAACCTGGCCCAACTTTGTAATACACAAGGTGTTGGGGGAACATTTTATATCTAAACCTAACCAGTGCCTACTCTGCCTGCTTCTCTGGGCTTGACTTTTCTTCCTAGTGGGGCTCTCGGACCAATTTTCTTCTCACTTTTTAAACTTTACCTGCCTTCAGTTTTTCTAAAGTATCTGTGTGTTCTCTGCCTCAAGCGCTTTATTCATGTGTTTCCTGAAACATAGAGTATGTCTGTCGTTTTATGGGTATAAATAGCCCCTACACAGCCTTTGGATCAAGTGATTCTAACCTTCCTTTGTCACATGCTCTGCTAACAGCTGTCCTCCTGTCACCTTGGCCAGAACTTTCCCTGGCTCCTCCAGTGCCTATCACAGTGGCTGAACAGCAAATACTCAGCAAGGTGCTGAATAAATTCATCAATATGTTAAATAAATTAATGCATTTTTTAAAAAAATCAACAGGATATGTGTTAGGTATGTCAGTGTATCAATTCAGAAGGAAGAAAGCTAGGTGAATGAAGTAGATGACCAATAGTTTTAATTTTTCTCCTATGTTATTGTTGTCTTCTAAAAACATTGTTGTAATATAGATAAAGATGATTAATTTTATCAATTATTTGATTAGTAATAATTGCATCTTGGATAAACCTTATTGGTTATAATATTAATGCACAAAGCTTTATGTGTTAACTTGAAACTCTAATTTTCTTCAAATCTTAGTTGTTTCCATTTTCTTTGTGAATCATTTTATGTGAATAATAATAACATCCACATAACCATGTTTTGATTTCACCCATTTAAATATTTGTGTCTTTGATTTATCCAGAACTTCCAGTAGAATAAATAATATCTCTACCCTTTCCTGTCTCCAGGTTCCATGGACCTTTTTGTGCCCACTAGCCGGGCATAGATGCCATTCTTTTGTTAAATAAGTGTCTACCCATTTCCAAATTACTAAAAACAAATGAACAAAAAGCTCAAAATGTGATGCTGAATTTTTTCAAATATGTATTAAGGATCTTTTTAAATTATCTTAACAAGGAACCTTAAACCTTCTTTGTCTTTTTTGAATAAACCTTGCCTAGTGCTACATATCTTCGTAAAATTTAAATGTTTAAATCACGTTCACATGGTTGTAGTTTTTCATAGCTTACATTTTATATTGAGGAGTGATTCTATGTGTCTACTGAAAATCTTGGAAAGTTTTCATGTTCCATGAAGGCAAACCTTCTCTATCTTTTAAATCCACTCTCTTCACAAATATGCATTCTCCTCCTTCCTTCTCCAGCAAAATTAATTCCTCTAGGCATCAAAGTCTGTTTCACATTTGTATGAAGACTAATTCTTTCAATGGGAATTTTTAAAAAGACATTTTAAACAAGTAGTGTCAGACTCCACATCTACTTATTGAGAATTCAGTATCTTCTATTGTCTTTGTTAGACGTTTTTACTTGTGATTTCTAATTGCATTCCGGCTGAAGTGTTTAGCTGGGAAGAGGTTTTCTTTACAGAGAAAAATCACTTCCCCAAGTTTTTGCATGCTGGACACTAGACATTTATGTCCTGTGGTGGTGTCACCAACAATACTATATTGCAAAATGTGCTAAGTTATTTATGGAGTAGCTATGACACACATTTGTCTTGGAAGAAATAAGGTTATGTTTATAGTAAACTCAGACAGGATTCTAATGAAAATTCAAAGGCAACTCAAAGCCCTTGAAATGGTAAATTTCCACGTGCTGAATATTCCTTAATGTCAGGCAAATTGCTCATATCACTGGTCTATGGTATTCAAATTCCTGATCAAGGAACACTTCCTGAGCAACCACTTTCTGCTCAGTTTATTCCCATAGCATTAAGCGTCTTCTGGTCCCTTCTGCCTAGTCTGACACACGTCACCAGTCTCTCCACTCCCCTCCATTCCCGGGACTATTGCATTTGCTCAGTCCAGCGTCGTTTTTCTCTTGGATTATTGTAATTGCCCGTATTCTGCCTTAACTGCCTGAGTCTTGTCCCCTTTTCTGCCCCCCTTACAATTTATTTTCTACATCGCTGGAATAATCTTTCTTAAATGCATGCCTAAGCATGCCATTCCCTGCTTAAAATCCTTCAATTACACTCAATTGCGTTCACAATACAATCCAAGCTCTGTGGCCACAGCTGCTTTAAATCCTTTCTGAAATAAGGTGGGGATGAATATACAGATACGGATGCACGCAGCATGAATTGCTCAGCAAGCACTTCCTCACGGGGAAGATCTGTGAAAGTCGGCCTCCAGCTCTCTGGCTTTATCCATCACCCCCACACCCGCCAGGCCCCCCGCTCTGCCCCATCCCACTGGGTCAGTCACCTGCTGCCCTGTCTCCACATCTGTCTGACTCCTTGTCCAAAGCCTCCGCTCAGAGGCAGCCTTCCCGAGACCCTCTTCCAGCTTCCCATGGCACTCCACGCGTTTTCCTCTGGAAAGTACCAATCTCATCTGTGTCAGTCGTTATTCTTACTGGTTTGCTAGTTAACAGCAAGTTATGAATTTATTAGGAACCAGCGAGGACTTTGGCATTGTGAGGCACCCCAGTTCAGACACACAGTTCGTTGTCTTATTTGTTTTGAAATACTGCATGATTTTTCCTATTCTTTGACATTTCTCCAATAAATCATATGTTATTTCTCATAATTTCCTGACCTTCTGGCCAACCCAAGGTATCCAATTCAGAGACAATTTCTCCAATACTTGGACTGGTGGTTACCCTATATCTGACTGATGCCAGGACCTGAAGCTGTGGATTTTGCCGTTCCTGAAGGACTTCTGGTGACCTTTCATCAATGTTACTCAGATGTTTGCTCAGTTTAGTTTGAAGGGGGGTAATTTAGGGCTTTTGCTCCTCTGAAAGTGTTGACCATGAACTTTTCCCTGTAGCAGATAGTTTGTAAAACTGTGAAATAGGTAATGTAAGATATCTATCTATCTATCTATCTATCTATCTATCTGGATAATTATCTGTCTATATTTCTATCTATTTGTCTATCTGTCCATCCTGGGGAGTGAACCTAGGGCCTTCACATTGAGCTGCATTCCATCATTTTTATTTTTTTATTTTGAAACAGGGTATCACTGAGTCTCTAAATTGCCATCACTGGGCTCAAACTTGTTACTCTCTTGCCTCAGCCCCATGGAATACTGGGATTAGAGTCATGTGCCACCATGTCCTTCCTCCTTCTAGTTTTCATGATGTACTTTTATTCCTCCTAGGATTCCTAGTGTCCTGAACAATCCCAACTCTTATTACCATCTAGATTCCTTCCACTTGGTCTGTGAGTGAGATTTGTATTATTTACTTTTTTATAGCTAAGTCTTTTAGATCTTTGTTCCCTTGGAAAGACTTAGAATAAAGAGAATTCCATCTTCCTAACTGACCTGTAATAATGATTCAATTATCTGTCCATGATTTTTTGCATATGTTTAGATTTCTTCATTTTAACCCAAAGACATAGAGTTTCAAATGTTGGAAATGGCCTTAGGAGTAATTTGCAGGGGTTGAAATCCAAACAGGTTATACTTCTCAGCACCCTCATTCAACACATCATCTGGAATTATATCTATATTTTGCTTAGGCACTAGTTTGCCAGCCAGCATTGATTAGTTACAAAGTAGAAACAGTTCAAACCAGAACATCTCACAGAGCAAGCTCAAACCTGATCCAAACTGGATTCTGCACATGAGGGATGTGGGGAGCAGGCATGGCTGTGAGTGTCTGAGGGAGCAGAGACACAGAGATGGGCCAATGGCTCTTGGTCGACGAAGCGTTCTTCACCCAAGGTCTAGCTTTAGCACCCCTCAGGGATGACTTTAGAAAAAGAAAAAGAGCCACCTACCCTCAGGAGGTTAGGAAAGCCCTCGGAGGAGTTTCTGTGCTTTGACAGCTGGTTGATACAGACACTGCTATGGGTTGTGTACGCGTGTCCCCGGAGTACATGTGTTGGAAACATAGTCCCTAAATTCGCATTTGAATGGTGAGGAGGCAGAAAGTTTGAAGGTTAGTTATGATTAGATGAAGTCATGAGGATGTGGCCCCCATGACGGCATTAATGGTTTTGTAAGAAGAGGAGGGAAGACCTGAGCTGGCACGCTTGCCCTGTTTCACCCACAACGCGATGCCCTCCACTGTGCTATGGTGCAGCTGGCAAGAAGGGCTCACTAGACGCCAGCCCCATCCTCTCGATCTTCTCAGCATGCAGGACTTCGAGCTGCATAAACCGCTGTCCTTCATAAGTCACTCAGTCTATGTTTTTGTTGCAGAAGTGGAGGGGTACAAACCGAGACAGACAGGAAAATACATCTTACAGGATGATTTTAAAATTTTGTTTTTATCCAGTGTTATCTGACTCTTTAGTCTCAAGAATTCTTGAGTAGAGTAAGCTGAGATGTGATTTTCCACCCTGATATGAGCTCTGATGGAGCTTCTCCTCCTCATCTTTTGGCTGCCAAGACCCTGAGGGCTCAGCTACATCCTATTGTCTGTGGTTCCTGGAACGATGGAGGGACAGGCACCGTAGACTCTTCTGGCTGGGTTGCAACAGTGAGCCTCATTCCTGGGCCTTTGTTTCAGCTTGAAATATACCACAAATTAATTGGATTGGTGCAGGTAATTAAGATAGTTACTTGGACGGCATGTCCTTCCTCTGAAAAATTTCTTTAAGTTGCCAGATATAAGCTTGCTGCGTAGAAATGTCAATGATTCGTAACTTTTCAAAGAGGAAATTTTCCTTTGCATGGCACTAGAGCTAAAGAAAATGTTTAGACTTATTAGCACACGTACTGTAGCCTCACACACAGCTCCCTGCGTAAGCACATTGTGTAGCGTAACAAAACACTCAAGGAGTTGAACACCACCCTTTCTGTAGATGCGTATGGTTACAGTGACAGTGATTTCTGTCTCTACTCTGACATGGTCTTGCAGCAGAGAAAAAATATTCTGGGATATCCATCTATAATACTCTTGTTGTATTTTTGTCCTAATTGTTAAAATTGCTTTGTGTGGGAAGATAAATGAAATCCTTTTATTCTGTCTTGGCCAGAAGTAGAACTCAAACATGTAAAGCTTCAGTCAAATTAAAATTATATGCAGTGCCAATTACAATCATCCAGTCACTGTTAATGTGCTCCAGATGTCTCTGGTGTACACTTGAAGTTACTCCACCGTATTCATGGATAGGAAATGTCTTGACTCTTGATCATTTTAGCCAAGTGAGGGTTTTCTCTTCCTTATTCAAAGGTTGATACTTTTGAAAGAATTATCATTTTACTTTCAGTTGGTCACATAATGCCAAGAGGATAAAGAAAGCAGGGTCATGTCTGAAATGTCTGGATGCCTTTCAGGTGAGGCGTTTGGTATTCCAAAATGCAAGTGTTGCCGCTGTGGTTGTATTAATAGGTGGGGCATCTAAAAGGAGGTTAGGCCATGAAGGCTCCTTCCATCTGAATGGAATTAAGGGCCTTATAAAAGAGGCCTGAGCCTTCTTACCTTCCTACCTTCCGCCATGTGAGGATACAGCATTCCTCCCTTCTGCGGGCCGCAGAGCTCGCCAGGTAACTGAAGTTGGTGGTACTTTGATTTCAGACATCCAGGACTCAACAGCTGTGACTAGGTTATGTTCCTTATACATGAAGAACTCTCCAGAATTCTGTGTCAGCTACACAAAATGGGTTAAGACAGCATTTGTCCCAGAGAAACGGGATGATGCTAGTACTACAACTAGTGTGTAAAACTAGTGTGTAAAACTGTGGAAGTGGATTTAGAACTGGGTAAAGGGTAGAGGTTGGCACAATTGGAATTGAATACTTGAAACATTTTAGATTTCTGTGAGCAGGATGTTGAGGGCAGTTCAGTGAGGTGGCAGAAGAGGACAACTGCAGGGACAGCTTTGCTGTTTGTCAAGAGTATGGAAGTGAATGTGAATAGAATATAGTTAGAATTGCGGACAAAGAAAACTGCTTTTATGCAGTTTTCCATGGGAATGGGGAATGAGATTCTGGAAACTGGAGACAAGGCTATTGTTGTTATAAAATGACAGAGATGTTGGCTGAGTTATGTCCATGTCCTGGGACATTGTAGAAAGCAGAACTTCACAGCAATGAAAGATGATATATTGTAGGAGTATCTCTAAGAGAAGAGTGTTTGGGGTGCTACATGCCTTCTTTTAACTAGTTAATAAGAATGCAAAAGAGACATGTTTTAAAGGCTAAGTTTACAATTCAAAGGGAAGGAGACTCTAAGAGCTTGCAAAATTCTCATCTTGGTTATATAGTTAATAAAAAATTATGTTAGGAGAGAAAATTACAGGTATGGCCAAGTGACCATTAGATAAGTAAATTAGTAGAAATAGAAGGAAGCCAGGACTAATCATCTGGACAATGAAAAGAATGACCCAGAAGGCATTTCAGAGGTATTTGAGCCTGTTGTGTCCATCACAAGCGAAGTGTGCCAGGACCTTGCGTGCAGTGGGTTTTGAGTCTGGTGCCCATGGGACATAAGAGTTTGCTACCCAGGGATGCTTCAAATCTCTGCCCTCTCCCCTATTCTGTTGCAGCCCTTTTGGGCACTGCACTGAGGACTCAGGACGGCCCAGCTTCAAGTAAGATCACTGTTCTGGAAGGGGAAGCTGTGGATCTTGGCAGAATTTTCACAGTGCTCCTTCTGTGGGCAGGAAGAGTGCATGAGCTGTGGAGATAAAATTATCTCCACCGAGAGTGCAAGGGCGCCTCAGAAAGCTCTGGGGCACAGATGAATTTTGTCAGGGGCGTGGCTAATGCCATGGGCTGTCACCAGAGCAATGTGCATTGGGGTTGGGAGGTGTGTCCACTGTGAGGAGCCCCTATTTAGGCAATGCCACCAAGATTTCTTACCCAAGGACTCCAGATTGATAGAGCCACCAACATAGGATATTAGGAGGAACTCAGCTTCACCTGTAATAGTTGTGGCATGGGCTGCATCCAGCAAAGCCATCAAGGCGGGCCTTTGGAGTCCAACCCCATCCCATTGCATCCAGGAGGTGGGACATAGAATCAAAGATTATCCACAACCCTGGAGAGTTAATGTTTCTCTTTTTGGTTTCTCTTAGACCTAACTGAGACTTGTTATTCTTTTCTTCTTTTTTACCTTCTTCTCACTATTTGAATAGAAATACTTGTTCTGTGCCCAAACCACCACCATATTTGGAGCACAGGATTTCTGTGATTTCACAGGCTTATAGTTGGAGGAGAAAAGCTTGGCTCAAGATGAATTATAACTTGAATGTTGCCCCTGCCTGATTTGGATGACATTCTGACTTAGACTTTTGAGTTGAGCCACTGGGGTGGAATGACTGCATTTTCTGTGTGAAAAGGACATGGATTTTGGGGAATTAGGGCTGGAATGCTGTGGTTTAAATAAATGCCCTCTAAAATTCAGGTGTTACAAGTGTGACAGTATTAAGGGTCCCCTCTTAACACTAAGAGGTAATTGAGCTGTGTGAGGGCACTTTCCTTGTGGGTGACATTAAGGTCCTTATTAAAAGAGACTTCATTACTCTGGGTGACATTAAGGCTCTTGTGAAAGGAGACTTCATTAAAGTTCTAGTTAATGCTCCTCAAACTATTCCATGAAATATAAAGAAAAATGCTTCCAAACTCATTCTTCAAGGTCAGAATCACCTTGATACCAAATAAGGATATGATGAACGAGAACTATAGACAAATAAATGAACATAGATGCAACAATTCTTAATAAAATGCTTTCCAACTGTATTCAGCAATGTACTGAAAAGATCCTACATCATTACCAGCTTGATTTTTATTCCAGGAATGTAAGGATGGTTTGACATATGTAGAACAATATACATAATACACCACATAGATAGAATCAAGAATAAAAATCATGTGATCATATAAAAGATGCAGAAAAAGCCTGTGACAAAATTCAACATGGATATATGATAAAATCTTCTATGAAAATAGGAATACAAGTGCAATACTTCAACTTGATGAAGGCTATATACGACAAACTCGTAGCAAATATCATACTGAATGGAGAAAAATGGGAAGTATTTCCTTTAAAATCAGAAATCCACTCCTTTTCAACACAGTACTTGAAATTTTAGCCAGAGCAATTAGGACAGAGAAAGAAATAAAAGGGCACTCAAGACAGGCCAGAGTCAAATTATATTTATTTGCAAGTGATTTGATCCTATTCTTAGGATACGCCAAAACATCCACCAAAAGACTTTTAAATCAGGTAAACAAATTCAGCAGTGTAGCACAATAAACAGAAAAGTATCTGCTGGGGATATAGCTCAGTGGCAGTGCACTTGCCCAGCATGCATGGTACACTGGGTTCAATTTGTAGCACTGAAAAAAAAAAAGTTTTCTATAGACCAAGTCCATTCTTTCACAGTGGCTTACAAATATAATATCTAGGTGCTGACATCACCAAGGAGGTGAAAGTGGAAAATTACAGAACACTGAAGAAAGAATTTGAGACCATATTCATAAGTGAAATAAACCAGATTCACAGGTATAAACATTGTATTGTCTCATTAGTGTAAGAATCTGAAAGAATACAATAGATACGGTGACTAGGGAAGCAATTGATCAAAAGAAAAATAAACTGTGATGGGAGAAAGGGGAAAGAAAAAATATATGTACACAAGACAGTTATGATAGTTATACAGCAGGTTTCTTTTGGTTCGTGGAGAAGGAAGCTTTGTGTTAGTAATTTTCTGGACAATATTTCATGCTCTATCTTTTACTCTGAACAGCTATGCTGAATATAACAATATACAATGTACTGATTATTGTTACTCCCCTGCTAACCTGTTTTGAAATTCTTTTTTGTTGTTGTGTCATGCTTCTTTCTGTTTAAAAAAGAAAGAAGATACTATTAGATGAAAAGACTTCCTGTGTTCAGGATTAGCAGAATTTATATTGACCATTTTACTGAAAGTAATCCACAGATTCTGTATCTCTTTCAATATATCAATGATATATCCCACCAATCCATAAAGAAGTAACCTTGAAATTCATATGGAATCACAAAAGACCCAAAGTGGACAAAGCAATCCTGAGCAAAAAAGACAAATGCTGGAAGTATCACAATGTCTAAATTTAAGACATACTGCAAAACAACAGTAAAAACAATATGATATTAGTATAAAAACAACCAGAATAAAAACGTACATAGACTAACAGAATAGAGCACACAGACACAAAACCACCCAACCACACCTATCTAATTCTTGACGGAGGGACCAAAAGCACACATTGGTAAAAAGATCACCTCCCTGTCACGTGGTTCTGGGAAACTGGATGTCTCCATGTAAGATTAAAAGTAAATCCTTATTTTCCATCCTGTGCAAAAATCTATTCAAAAATGGAGGCAAGACTTTACTACAATATCTTAAACCTTGAAACTGGTCGAAGAAAATGTATGGGGAAAAATTTAAGTTGTAAGCATAAGAAAAGAGTTCCTGACTAGGTCTGCCGTAGCACAGGAAATAATAGCAAGAATTGATAAATGTGATTGCTCCCTATTAAAAATCTGTACAAAGGAAACAACACAATGAAGAAATGGCCTACAGAAAAGGAGAAAATCTTTGCTGGCTACTCTTCCAAAAGAGGATTAATAAATATCTAGACTGTATAAAGAATTCAAAAACTGCGGCACCAAAAGAACAAATAAGCCAATCAATGATAAAATCTTTCAGAAAACATTAGTTTATTCTTAAATACTTCAATAAAAGCAATAGAGTGATAGGAATTTAATTTAATTTAATTTTATCTGATTTTATCTTGTTCTAACTGGTTGTCAAAGCCTGAAGGCTGTTTATGCTGTTGATACGTCTTAACTAACTTTCCAGTGAATAGAGCTGGTTCCTCAAGTACCATATAGTTCAGCACTGGATTTCACAGAAGCATCCAAGGTGCATCACTGGGCACACAGAGGTCAGGTCTGCGGTCCTCAGATCAGTCTGTGACACTGAAGCCTGGGTGGTTTGCCTGTCTGTTTCTTAGCTCCAGGCCTGGAGTAAGGATGTATATCGCATTCTCAAGCTGAGGGCCAGCACTTGGAGACACAGCCATGGCAGAAGATCAGCTGCTGTAGCAGCTAATTAATAAGAGGGGCTGTGCATGACATTTACACAGTTCCTAAGTGAGCAACGCTTAGTGAAAAGCTAAATAACACCCTTACGCTCTCTGTCACATCGTTTATGCTCCCTTCTCCTAGCCTGGCCTCAGCACACTGCATAAATCTCCAGCTGCAGAAACCAAACTCTCCTATAAAATTGAAGGATTTATTTTGAGGTATTGAAAGGTTTATAGCTGAAAAAGTTAAAATTTGCCGAATCGGCATTTGGAGGACTGTCCTTTATGTCTCACCACCTTGGCTCTCCAATCCTGTTCTCTGAATTCCTGCTCCGCAGGGAGACCAGAAAGCCAGGGGAAAACAGTGACACCCCTGGGATTGTCCAGGTTTTACTTACTTTTGGCCTTCTGTGGCTTCATATTTCAACCTGGGTAGCGTTTCAAGCTGTTGTTATAATACAGAGACCCACATGCAAGAAAAATAAAAAACAATCACTCATTTCTGCTCTGGTGCCTGATTGTATCTTGATCTTTACGAACTTCTGTAGGTCTTCAGGATGTATTTTAGGGACAGTGGTAAGTTTTCAATGCCTGTGCCTCTACATCTTTACTGCTTTGGTTGGAATCCAATTATTAAGTTTTTAGTTCTTGCAGAAAATAAAAATCTAACTTATCACTCCAATATTTAATTCAGTTTTCAACATTTCCTCCTCTGAATCCTTCAGAGTCTCCCTAGTGACTTCCTAGAGTTTCAACTTGTGATTTGGTTCATTTATGAAGCTAAGTACTATAGCTCTCCCAGTCTTAGCATGTTTGCAGATGGATGATGTGTCTAAGTTTGAAAATCACCAACCATATGCAAAATGCTACTGATCCAGAGGGTTGGGAGGCAGTAAGAGATGTTGGAAGACCAGTAGGCAGAAAGCAGAAATCTTCAGATATGAGACTGGTTTATCAATTTGTTCTATCCCATTGGGTAGGGGTGGGGATGGGGTCTGCATCGTTTTATCTGTAATGGGTAAAGCATTGAATCTGCAAATTAATAATGGCACTGACCTTACCTACCTTCTAGAGCTTTGGTGGGAAATCACAGATTCAATACCTACAGCCTTGAAAGCCATAAAGAGCTCCAAAGCCCTAATGACTCCTAGGAATGCCAGTTCCATCAGTTGGCTATTGCTGCTGTGTTATTCTTTTGTCTCTTCCCCCAAATCATTAACTACCCCCTCTGGGTTTTTTTTGTCTAGTCCTCCTCAATCTATAAGATATTAGCATCTATTCTTAGAAGAAGGCCATTGATACTCTAATGGCCAGAACTATTCTTTTTAATGTTTCTGCTACAATTATAGCACTTCTTGGGAGCCCATATTCACAGAGATAATTTCAGAGGTGTGTTTATGTTGGATCAGCCCCGACCCCAAAGTACGGTAGTAGCTGGTTCTGACAAATGGAAACGGCCTCTAATTTGGAAATGAAAATTCTAAAACTGGCCCCTGGCTGCTCTCTACTCCAGGGGTCTCTTCTGGGAATGGGTCCACTTTTTTTTTTTTTTTTTAGTTGAAATACAATTATTTGGGATCCACTACAGGGTAAGCAACCACTGAGCTGTGCAGTTGCTACAGAGTGAGGCGATCACTCCTACTGCTTTGTAGGCCTGCACGTCTAAACTCTGCAAGGGCTGGGTGCTTCCTGAAACTTCCCTTATCCTATGAGAAGAGAAATCCTTTTTACCCTTCTCTGCCCAATGCCAGTTCCAACAGCTGTAACTATTTCAGTTTTAATTTTCTCCTTGCAGCTTTGTCTCTGCTTAATCCATTAAGACAAGGGTTGAATGTTCCCTGCTCATGTAAGGTGGTGGGGGGGGAGGGCTTGAAAAATGGTATCTAAATTGTAGCCAAATGTACTCAGGACTGTCCTAGGTTAAATTGCAAATCATTTTCTTTCAAACATCACAAACGCTCTTTCTAACTTACCTCAACAAATTGGGCCGAGGGGTTCTATTGCTTTCAGAAACATGATTCATTCTTGTTTTTTTGCTCTTTCTGTTCCGTTCTCCACAACCCCTCTCCCCCTTCTCTTTCCTCCTACGAATATTCTTCTGGCTGATTTTGAGTCACACTGCATTGTCTCCAGCTTTCCTTGCTGAAGCTTTCGTGAATAATCTGCCTGTCTGTTGAGCACCTCACGGGGCTGGTGCTGGTACTGGTGCTGGTGCTGGGCGGTAGAGAAGGACTGGAGGCAAGGCTGCTTTAAATCAATCAGTTGACACTAATCTATGTCTAATTAGCTCTGGGTGGGTGTGTGCTTTGATTATAGGAAGTGCCTCAGGCAGTGGCTGGCATTTGAAGAGTTGCTCTGCTCCTATCAATCACCCTTTGACAAGATCTTGAAGGGAAAAAAAAAAAAAAAACCTAAAGGGGGTTTGTTTTCCTGTATCATCTGCTGATTATCTGTTTCTTGGTCCAGACCAATGCTTTGAAGGAACCCTATTGCTCTGAGTAGTGAGTGCCTGACCACCCCAGAGGCACGCTTGCTAAAGTCCGCTAAAACCGCCAGTTCTATCAGGTAATTATTTCCTGGGTCACAAAATGGATAATCATATCTAATAACAGTTATGTGTTTCATTGTTTTTTAAATGAAAGATAAACACATAAGCTCTACTTTTCAATGTTAAGCTGAAACTTCAAAAGGAACAATTCAATATTATGGAATTGTTCCTGATTATAGCTTATGGTAAATGATAGATGATTAAACAAAAGAGGTAAAATCTTAAAATAAGACATTGCACTTATTGAAAATGGCATGAGTGTAATTATTTTCTGATTGTGTAATTTTTTTCCCCCATTCTTAAATTTACTTCTTGGGGGGGACAGATGGTTTAGAAATTTTCCTAGAAGTGCCCTTGTGAATTCAAATGCTGCTACTGCTGTTACGCTTATTTCTAGTAGGAAGTTGGGAGGTGAATTTCACTTCATTGCTTTTATAAAACTTGGTTTCCCATTGTGGTGACCCAAAGTTAAAGAATGATTGGGTCAGAATTACTAAAGCAGTTTGGGTGTTCTCCAGTTTGTACAACAAAGAAAGCAAAATTAATTGAGAGATTAATTTTCTTCTCATGATTATTGATCTTAGGTTGAAGAACAGTATTTTAAAATATTGCTTTTACTTCAGATCTATTTGACTTGCTTTTCTGCATGGCTTTATCTTTCCAATGAATCTAAGCTGCTGAATTTGTTAGATAGAGAGTAATGGAATAATGGTAAAAGATGGTATTTAAAGAGATTTTTGTGCAAAATTTGGAATAGAGTACAATCCGAGGCTTTGAAGGGAGCTGTAAGATTTAAATCTACACATTCTCGTTACCAGCTGTGTGACCTTGATCAAGGTACTTAACCTTGGGGCACCTCACTTGGAAAATAGAAATCAGGACAGTTGGTGCTTCACAGGTTGATTATGGAAATCAAGTAATCAGACGCACGTGAAGCATTCAGCATGTGGTAAGCACTCAAAATGTTCGCTGTTATTATTGGTTTAAATAAGTATTTTCTCAACAGTCCTAGCTGAGTTTAGACATGGACAAAAGGTGAGTCTAATATTGGTGGCAGAGACTGGAGCAGGAAGCACCCTTAAAAATTATTTTTCAAGCTCTGAGCATGTATGCTTTTACCACTGCCTGACATATAAGTAATGTGGGCTCACTAGGTCCATTACATGAGTAGATACAAAATAAAGTACTTGATATTTTTGATTCAGTTGAGTTAAGATATTTCTTTAGAATATTTTAAGGGCTAAATTTTATGTGAAAAAATTGTAGTTTGAAGCTTTACAAGGCAATTCACATTGGAACTGTCATTGGTGTGTTCCTGCCCTTGGTATAATACCCGTTTCCCTCCCCTACTCTTTCTTTCTGTCTTTAATTTGAAACAAAATAAGGGAAACGATGTCTGTTTTGAAAAAAGCACTAGCTCGCTCACTCTCTCTCTCTCTCTGACCATCTACAATTTAATGCTTCCATGTTTTGCCAAAAAATTGAAATAAATATGAAATATAAATGACTCATACAATGTTGTTTCATATCATTTTATTCTTACTCATTTGTGATGCATTTTAGAAGGGTTTATGCTGGCATAAACTTTTGGATTTTTTAATGAATTTTTCTCATAAACTTTCCTTTTTCTTTTTTTTAACTTTATTTTTTTCAGTTACTGAAATAAGAATAAGAATATCACAAAAGTGATCAATTCTGATATCTTTCCTCAAAGTACCTTGTTGGGAAGGAGTTTCTCAACAGTCGTATAAGACTATTTAAATTTTTACAAGCATGAACTTTGTGTATTGCCAGGTTTTTTCCCGAGTGTGGAAGATTCTTTATTCAGAACAAATTTTGAACAGACTAAGGTAGTAAAAAGGAAACATAATTTGGGAGACATGATACTTTATTACTTTCAACTTGGAACAAGTTAGAGTAATAGACCCTGCCTTACCGCCTATTTTAAGTAGCAATAGATAGAAATGACATGTTAGGTTTGCGTGTTATACAGTGAATATTTTAAGATTTGGAGTTCATCTTTGTGTATTTAAATGATTTGGTAAATTTCTTTGGGATTCTTACAATATAATGAAAGTGAAACTATAAGACAGGTAGTTAAACAGATCTTTAGGCCAGTGTGTGACACAAACATATCAAAAGCTGAGTTACCTCTCTTGGGAGACTGCTGTGCTTACTTCAGCAGTGTCTTTCCAAGTAATCAAAACCCCCTAAACTGGCCATCAGTAGCAATAAAGAAAAGAGCAACCCTTGCCTTCTAAGAGCCCATGTCATTTTTTTGTCTTGATAAACTTTGGTGTAAAACTCTCAGCTGGAATTTGGGCACTAATACAAGAAGCAGTACAGAGGAAGTTGCTCCCCTCTCTGCAGGTGATGGAGATGCACCAAATTCGGTAAACTGTTCTCTGCTACTGTGGGAACAAGTTTGAAAGCTTCAGTGGGAGGTGTTCTATCTAGATCGTAGAAAGCCCTTTCGAACCGTGAGGGTTATGTGTCATGGGAAAGCAGCAATACAACGGGGCTATCAAACTTCCTGCTATGGGAATTTTATAATCAGAGCCAGGCCGGTGTCATTTCACACAAGACCTGCCCGGAGGTAGGGGGATGGATAAAATGACCTTTCCTGCCTCCTTCAAGGGCTATAACTGGTGCTTAATGAAAACCTGGTACCAAGGACTAGCATGGTATGGAACAATGCTTTTAAGGCCAAAGTTTAATTTCATAACAGAAATCGGATACTATCGATAGAAGGATTACAGTCTTCTGAGGTGGGTAAAATGACTTGGTCATTGGAGCTCATCCCAAGAGGCGCTTTAAGGAATATTCTCTGGGAACACATCCTGTGCTTGGCAAAGGCATTTCTTGATGCTTTAATGGATCCTTTCCATTTCCAGGTCTTACAATGTATGATTACCCCCCACCCAGTGAATGGCTGTAGTCAAAACATTTTAGTATCCACTTGGTAACAGACACCAACCAAGAGTTTACCCTTCAAACTTAAAATCTGGTCTCATTTCATGGCTATGCATTGCTTGAGATGATAGCTGCTGCACTTTCCTTCCTCTCTCCTTTGAATTCGAGGGTGCTCTTCGCCATTGTCTTTAACATCTGTATATAGAGTTACTCAGTTTCGCTCTACATTCCAAGGAGGTTGCTGTGAATGTTTATTGGCATTGCAGCTTACTCTCCGAGAAGTTAAAAGTCTCTGCTGCCTTTGATCTTGAGCCTATTTACTTTCACAAAAGCAATAGATAGGGTCTACTTGAGGGATACCAAATATGAGTAGTTTTGTATCAGGTTGCCTGTGTGCGAATGTGTACCTGGGTCCCACCAGTCATGCTCAATGGGCCATCCAAATAAATGGGTTACGCTGTTGTCTTTTACTGTAGCTCTTACAGGCTGTGCCTCTTAAAAGAGGTAGGATTGTCACATTTACTATTGAAAGAGGCCAGTGGGCAGGATTTGCAAGGGAAAGCTGCCTGAGGAAGCTCCCTGGCCTTTTATGATTATTATGTTTTTGTTCCTGTGCATGTTGAATGCTAGCTACTTTGACTTCTTTTCTGCTGCTCTTGAAATGGATAAGGTCTCACACAATGGGACCCACAGGAAGGGCGGGCCACGCAGGTGCCAGCAACGTGGCCGTCACTTTCCCACACGTATCAAGCTGTCCCAAGTGGCCTTGTGTTTTCTGACCACGGAATAGCCCAGCAGATCAGGTGTCATCAATTCAAAGCCAGAAGGGAAAGAGCAACAGCAATGGGTGTGGGGGGGTGCTCAGTGTGAAGCAGGGTACAGAGAGAGGGGTGGTTTGTGTCCCTACAGTCTCTGTCACTCTCTTCACCAAAGCTCAGATGTGAAATCCTATCAGTGTGATTTTGCTTCCCGTAATCGTGCTCCGCTGAGATTCGGAGATGGTATCTGGGGATGAACGCAGAGAGACCTTCCATTGTTCTTCTCCCGTGAGCTGAGGAGTGGCCACGAAAGTGCCTTTAGGTGGGACTGGACAGTTCCCAGCAGCCAGACCCTGGGGAGAACCTGGCCAGGGGGCTCCCAGCGGCAGCCTCTCTGCCTGCCTGGCCAACAGCTCCACCCTCTCCCTCATCTATCATTCACGTTTAATGGACTGATAGTTCCTGTCCTCTCTTCAGACCTGACCTGAAATTGTGATACTGACTTGCAGCAATTTGAGATCAGACAAGCAGAGGACATGTTTGTGGTTAAGGCATTATTTCAGGGGCCTGTCAAAGTGTTTCCATATGAGGTTGATACCATTTCGCTAGGAGCACATGCAAGAGATACAATAACTATTATTTTGTTTCCTTTGGTAGATTAAAAAAAAATAAAAGATTCTGATTGTGGAACACATTTGCAAGGAGACTTTTCCAAGAGCCAGCGAAGTGTACTGTCACTGGACAAAAGGTTGTTTTGTTTCCTTTTGTTTAGGGGCAGAGAGGTGTCATTCTGGAGGGTCAATTCTTTTTTTTTTTTTCCTGCTGTGCAGGAATCTAAATGAAATATATTTTAGTTAATTTTAATTCTTGCAGGAGGAGGAAAGGGGGAGATAGTCTTCTCTCCAAGCTTACTTGTTTGATCCTACCATGTAACCTCTGCTTTAATCATATCTAACTTTAAAGGTACGTTGCGTGTCAAGAGCTTTTGGAAAGTTTGGGTACCTGCAACACCATCCATAGCCTTGATTCCTTCCTTCTATTTGGTGAAGTCCTCAGCTTCCAAGACGGACCAAATGTCTCCTCTGGTGTCAAGCCTGCCCCACCCCTTCAGGCATAACGTAAGTACCCTGCTGCTTTCTGTGCATGAATGTAGAGCTTTAATGCATGGGAATTATTTGTGACTATGGCTGTTTCCTCTCTGGGTGATGAGTCTGTCTGGAGTAGAGGACTTTCTTCTGTTTAATTCTCTCACTGTCTGCTGTGGTACTCCATAAATACTGATTGATGATTTCAGGGATGAATGGGTCTTTCAGAAGTTAGGGTGAGTCTGGCTGAAAGATGGGATTCTCAGTTCCCTTTAATGATTTGCCATGGGTTAGCATAGGAGCCCAGATTAAGAAGGCCATTTTCCAATATTTCTTTCTCACTAATAAGTGTTTTAGTGGATAAATAAGTTTGATGGCAGATTTATGATCAGAATTCTTTATATATGTTTGGTTGCATATAACTAATGATGATGATGATGAAATATCAGTATTAATAGCTAACATTCACTAAGTGTTAACATGTGCTGGTCACTCTGGTAAGCAGCTTTGTATGTGTGTAATATAATTTCCTGCTTACAAGAATGCTCTCAGATACATGCTGTCTCATGTTAAGGGTGAGGGTCTGGTTAGAGTGTTTAAGTGATTTACTCAGGATCCTAGTATTAATAAGTAGTGATGTCAGTGTGCAAACCCAGGAAGCTCAATTCCAGAGAGTGTATTCCAGTATATTAGTGCAAAATGAGGACCAAGGGAAACCACCAAGGGTGCTCTAACTCTCCAGAGCAAGGGGAGGATTGAGCCTTTGTTCTCTTTCCCTACTAGAACTGCAAAGGCATTGAGTACTTTCTGCTTCTATATTGTCTATAAATGACCTTCAATCTTCTGGAGGTCAGGAATATGTTGAAGGCATAACGTTGACTAGTTTGGCTTCTCTGTCTGAATGAAGCCAGTCAGCTGAGATTCTGGTTGTGTCTCTAGACTCAGAAGAAACTTGTGGGATTAAGTGGTTTTCTGGAAAATGTTGGTCGAAAACCACATTCACCCCAAATTGCCATATGAAAGAAACACATGGGTTTTCTTTGTGTTTTGAATAATTCCAATGGTAGCCTCAAGCTTCTATTTTCTTGTATTTGTGTGGAGTCAACCAAAATAGCTTTGTAAAAACAACAAAAAGTCTGAAAAAATATATGCACCTTGTCTTTGGTCTGCCAGTTGGAAAGAGTCTTAGAACACATGACCAACAACAAAAAATAGTGGTTCTGGTGTTGATGACTAGCTTTAAAAATGCTAAAGTCAGAGCTTATTCCAAAGTGTCTCTCTTATATTTTGTTACTTTTAGTTTTTATATTTGTATATTTTCAGTATTTTATACTTCTCAAATGGAAAATGCTCATTTATTTTTTCAAAGATATTTTTAATTGTATCTGATATTCAAATGTGCCAAATTCTAACAAAGAGGGGAACTACTGTTGGTTTTAAATTGGTATGGTTATAGTTTTGTGGTTGACTATTGGCGAGTTTCTAAGGTGTTTTTTCATGATGTATTTTTAGGAGATTAGAGATTTTCAAAAGGCTTATAGAAACGTTGACTGCAAAGGTAAAAATCCTTCCATTAAACTATTACAAAATTCATTCTGAAATGAAAAACAATGATCAACATATGCCTATCAACTATATTTTTTGGTGAGACAATGTATACAAAGTATAATGCTTTGTCTTAATGTAACAGCTTTTTCTTTTCAAGTGGGATAGAAAAAGGAGACGGTTTATTGAGTTGTGCTACCATGTTTGGTCTCAAAAAGGCCATGCTTGGTCTTTTGAACCGTGTCTGTCAATTTGGTTGCGGAAAGGATGTGAGTAATAAAGGCAAGACTTACTCACCGTTGATACGGAGCAGTTAGAGCATTATTAGGGAGCACCTGTATGGAAAGGCATTCTTAGTACTTTCATTTATTGTGAGAAAAGTACTGGTAAAGTTTTTAAGAATGAGACTTATCCATATCTGATAGTACTGATCCTTTATCAAACTCTTCTAAAACTACTTGTTGGTGATAATCTATACTAGATGATGACCTGGGCACTTTGAATTCCTGAGCTATTTAGAATATTTCTTAAAGTATTTTTAAGACTGCAGTGAAGTATAAAAGTCTGAATTACATAGGTATGTTTGTATTCTGAATTCACTTAACATGACAGAGTCATAGAGCTTAATGAGTCAATTTAAAACGACAAATTCATAGGATCCAATATTAGAAGAAATTTTAGATAATTCGGAGTCCCCTTAGATTGGTATAATGAAATACCATAGATTGAGGAATTTATAATAACAGACATTTATTTCCTATGGTCTGAGAGGGTAAGAAGTCTAGCTCAAGGACTAAGTAGAGACATCCAAAAGTGGAACGTGGGACAACTTCCTAGTTTTCAGACGGTCGTCTTACTTGCATGTGGCGTACAGATATACAGATGCTCCCTCCCCTCCAAGTTTTGTATGGCACTGAGGATTAAATCCAAGACCATGCAAGCTAGGGAGGTGCTCTACCACTGAACTACATCCCTAGCTCTTTCCCTCTGTTTGACGGTCTTTAATCTCATTTATGAGAACTCCACCACCATGACCTAATTACTTCCCAAAGGTTCTATCACTATACCATCATACTGGCATCTTAGCTTCAGCCTATGAATTTTGGGGAGAGGATTTTTTAGCCCATCGGACCAGCCATCTCCCAGCTTGTTCCCTGCTGCTGATGCCATGAGCAAATCCAGCCGAGAACAGTGCAAACTCACTCAGGACAGCAGACCTGCCAAGTGCCTGTAAGTTCTGGAGCAGTAAGTATTTATTGTTCCAAACCACTGAGTTTGGGGGTGGCTTATTAGATAATATAATTGTGATGACAAAAACACTCATATACTAAAATATTAGAGATAGATATCTCTATCTCTAATATTATAACATGGCAAAGCAATGTTAGCACTCAGAAATTCTACCAGCTACATATCGCATTCAGCTTCACTCAGAATAGTCAGAACAGTTCTTATTTTTAGTTATTATTTGGTTTAATGCTCCAGTGAATTTTGGATATCCAGGTAGCTGTCTTTTTCTGTAATACCTACAGAAGAGTAGTTGAAATTGGACTTGGAAACTACTAAGCCCACCCCATTAACTTTCTAGGAAAGGAATCTAGGCCTGCTGAGATAACAGATATGCATGTACCCACAATGCCCACTGCTCACAGATCTGGGACTGGACTTTTTACTGCCTCCCATTACATGCCCTGATGCTACTGTTAATGAGATGCTCCCCAAAATAAAACACCGTATGAATACTGTATTACATGAAGTTTATAATTAGCACCATCATACATTAAAAAAAATTCAACTGCTGGGTATCATGGCATAGTACTGTGATTTCTGTGATCTCAACACTCTGGGAGGCTGAGGCAGGATTTCCAGTCTCAAGCTGGAGTCAAATCTGGGCCACTTAGCAACGTAGTGAGACCTTGTCTCATAACAAAACAAAACAACAGCGACAAGAAGAAGAAACCTGATTTAATTCCCAGTATGGATAATAATTATAGCATTGAAAATAATTATTCAGTAGTTGTCACACCTTTAACCATACTTAGGTCCCACTTACAGTGAAATGTCTTCTGTCTTGCTGTGGCGACACCTAACTTACTGTAATCAACACAGTATGTCTACTACATACATTTCTCAAGTAAATGCTAACTATTGAATAAATGCACCTTAGTAATTTCAGTAGAGAAGCACTTATTTGCCTTACCGCTTAGATACCTCTTCTCGTGACACCAACTGCCACAAAATGTAATGTGTGACATGCAGAAGATGTCACACTCAGAATCTGCCGCATTACTCAGTGGCTGCAAAAGTGTATGAGAGTCTCCACCGTGCCCATGAAACTGGGCTCTGAACAGTTTCCTACGGGGAGTAAACTGTCATTTTTCACCACATTAAATTTTATAAGTTTCGAGCGAATGGAAAATGGATTTTATTATTTTCTCTCTCTCTCTTTCTCTTGTTTTGCCATGAATGTTTTATGGCTGCCAAAACAGAATTTGTGGTTTCAACTGTTCAAGTTTGATGCAGAAAGCTATGGAACCTCTTATGTAACCTGATGGCCTGAATAATTATAAAAATATTTTGCTTTCCACCCTTTCTAAGCTTTAGCAGCAGAAAAGAGAAATAGTGTATGCAACCTTTTGACCACAAAATAATAATAATAAGAAAGACCCTTTTACAAGGTCTGCTTCTACACCTACAGTAGAGATGCGAGAACTGGCCAAGCTGAGGGGCAGGGCCAGCACCCTACTCTCCTGAGAGGGTGCCTTTCTCAGGAAAGGGGCAGAGTCTGCAAGAAGACAGGGCTAGGAGAGAGGGGAGAAGTGGAGGAAAGCCCACTCACCAGGGAGTCAGAAACAAAGGGTCCTTTAATCCCTTCTGAACCCAGAAATCACATTATGGTGATCTAAAAGAAGTTAGGAGATGAAAAAAGTTATGGGTATTTCTTCTGATGTACAGAAAACATTACTCCTGTGTGCTGACGGTAGAATGTCTGCTTGGGTTGTTTAGTATGGAATCACCACAGACACTTCTTATCCAGTATGTGCATGAGCTTCATTTATGAAATCTGGAGGCAGTAAGCCAGAGCCTTATAATGAACTCTGCAATCTGTCTATTTTCTAGAAATATAATGCATTTAAATATATAACAGAAAGCGTATAATTACATGTTTATTATTCCAATTCACTTTCAAAAATATTTATTTATTTTTGTCTTTTTGAGACAGGGTCTCTCTATGCAGTTCAGGCTGGCCTTGAGCTCACTTTGTAGCCCAGGCTGGTTTGGAACTTTCACCAGTCCTCCTGCCTCAGCCTCCCGAGTGTCAGGATTACAGGCACGTGGTATGCCACCATGCCATGCCCGACACTACTTCCAAAATTACTGAACGCCGTGTAAAATTGGTTTTAAATTGCTCTAAATTTCCAACCTATAGTCTTCATGCTTCTTTGCCATAATATTTCTTTGTGATTGAAAGTCTACGTATACCAGCATGTTTACGAACTATAAAGGATTCTACTATAATGTAAATTCTACTCGCCATATCCTGTATCCTTATAAACAAAAGGAAAAAGATCTGTTTATCCAATTGGATTATTTTTCTTCTGTCACATTCAGATATTCGTAAATACCCTTATAATCATGAGTATCCTCTTCAGGAAGACAAAAAGAATCACGTGTTGCCCAGACAACACTAACTTACTATTACATCCAATTTCTGCCATATTACAAAATGTATCAGGTGTGTGAGAAGAGTGAAATACTTGTAAATACTCTTGCCACATATATCACTAGACTGTCAGGTCTTCGGGGACTGGGACATTTTCTGTCCTGTTCTGGTGTTTTCATAGTGGGTTACTATTATGCTACTGAGCAAGCATGTGTTGCACGTTCACTAAATGTTTGATGAATGATTAAACCAATCCAACAAGCTTTACTGCTAATAAATAGCATAAATTAACAAATAATGACTCACTTTTTCTGATTCAGAGACTGAGGGGGCAATAATAAAGTACCTGCCCTTAAATCTGTCAAGTGCCACAGAGGTGTTGGGTTTCAGTAATAGAAATGGCACCAATCCAAAGATCTTGATGCAAGTTATTCCAGCTCTTGAAGCCTGTCTCCTGATGGTGTGTGCGTCTGCTTCACGAGCTGACTGCCTCGCAGAGATGGGATGAAGGAAATAGCACTGTGGGCTTCAGAATAAAATATATGTTGTAGTCAGGGGTTGTGAGGAGAACAATTAGAATCAGGACACAGAATTTATAATATTATTTTATGATGGCCACCCAGAGTTAAACACAGAAAGTGCAGGAAATCTGTCCACAACACTAATATTCCCAGACCCAGAACATTCAGCCAAGGGCCTGAATCCCACAGCAATGTCCTACTTGAGTCCAGATGAAAACCCAGAGCCCATGACAATGCCTCCCACGAGGACTCACACTGATCTGTTTTACAGATCCATGCTGGGAAGGCCCAAAGGTCAGCGGTGGAAGCTAGAAAGTCTGGTAGGTTGACGGTTTTACCTTGGAGCTGAAAAGTCATGCTTAAAATGAAAACCAGGGCTTTCCTGAAAAGCACCACAGCCATCCTCAGCGACACAGAGGTCCTGAGCTCCTACAATGATAAGAACAGTCAAGTAC
Source organism: Hydrochoerus hydrochaeris (assembly GCA_004027455.1). Classification (NCBI taxonomy): domain Eukaryota; kingdom Metazoa; phylum Chordata; class Mammalia; order Rodentia; family Hydrochaeridae; genus Hydrochoerus; species Hydrochoerus hydrochaeris. Next base: position 405,584 of record PVLA01000568.1, on the reverse strand, counting down.
ATCCCAGGAAGCCAGTGTGACGAGTTTGTCCTGGAGATTAAATGGCACACGTCTTCCCCTCCAAAGGCAGGAAGTGATGCTCAATGTAAGGACCAGCGCTCCCCCAAAGTGAACCACAGCCACTCTTAGCGACATAGTCCTGAGCTCCTCCGATGACAATGGTTGAACTCACACTGGGGAAGCTAGTCATGATGAGCTCCTCCAGGAGAACCAACGGCTCAAAACAGCAACACTTAGCTAAACCCACAGCAGCTAGCTTCTCCTTCTCCATGTCTCTGTTTATGCTGGCAACTTTCCTCAGGTGGAACATCTAAGCTCAGCACTATGCTGATTTAATTTAGCTGGTTTTAAGTTGACCACCAGTTTTTAATCCATAACAGAATGCAAGACTATTGTGGAAGCCACACATTTATTAAATTTTAACCTTGCTGTTCTTCCAAAGTGACCTAGTGGAAGAACACAAATAATAGTAGAATTTATCATCAACACTGATGACTTTAACATCAACCAAGACGCTGAGACCATAGCTCTTAGCAAAGCTTCAGTCATATTTTAATGGTAATGTCCGAGCTCTTGAGTCTGATGAGTGTCGTGTGGGAAGGCAGCTTCATTACCTTCTGTGATAGCAAAATTTGAATAATTGTCTGATATCTTAATGCTTCCAATTCTACCTAAGAAGTTGTAATACTGCCACTTCTTAGGAGAGTGATTTTAAATTTGAATCTCAGGATTCACATCACATGGATTCACCTTCTGCCTCTGTTATTTAAAATAGGTGGATTAAACATAAGCAATTAATTTGACTTCTCAGTGGTTATTAAGGAATTGATCATACTCAGCCCTTTGGGAATCATGGGTACATGTTAAAGCAATGTAGCGCAGTTATTAGCATTACTACTGTTAATGAGCTCTTTTAATCCTTTTGCGAGTCATTCAGAAGAGGCATCATGTTAGAAAAAATTGAATACTGTTTATTCTGTGTTTGGTTTTATTTTGTTATCAAAGTTCTCTTTGTCATACTAAGAAAGTTAATCTAATGAGGTAACTGGGTCATTTTCATGGTGGTTCACAGAATGGCAAACTCTACTGGTCAAGGCACATACTACTATGGGGCCAACAAAACTTAAAGAAGAGACTGAGTCTCCACCAGTGGATTCTACTCCTTATTGGATGGATCCCGTGTCCATCAAATTTAAATTCTGGTGCCTAGCCATGCATGCTGCTCTGTTAATAACAGTCCTTCTGTTCAGCGTGAACTGAGTTTGGGGGGCTGATGGAGTCTCCTTTTCAAATCAACTCTTTTGGAAATCCTTCCTAATGGAACTTCGCTCATATAGCCAGAGAACAATGCAACAAAATAAGCAACCAGCTGGAGTGAAAGAGATGGCAGAGCTAAAAGGCATATCTCATTCTGGAGAAAATTAACCTCCCCATTTTGCCCAGTAATTGATTCCATCTGACTGAGGAGTTTCAGCCTGGATTGTGACTGTCATTTAGAGAGCTGGGAAGCAAAAGCCTGTAATTACAGTCATGCAACCCTGTTATCAGAGCCGGGGGAGGGCTTTCCTCTCCTTCTACCCTGGTGATCACAGGTGAAGCTGACCAGGGAGGGAGGAAGGAGAGAGGCGAAAGTAGGTTGGTGGCTCTTTCCTCTAAGAGAAAGAGCCCCGAAGGCAACAAGGACCATGGAGAAAAGGTCAGAGGTCACTAGGGGTCCTCTTGGGTTTTCTTGATATGAACATGAAGAGACCAGAGCTTCCTGCTTGCCTGAAAATTTTCCTCTCCAGGGAAAAGTTTTGCCTAGATGTTGCTAAAAACGTCCAGGGACTATTATCAGGAGTAGTTGGGCAAATCATTGCAATTCCATCTGTAATATGGCATTAGAAGCTGTGTAACTAATTTTGTTATACCCCCCCTAGGATCTTCACATTGATTTAAAAATACTGAATTTTTACAGAACTCTTTATGGAGATTAAAATTTTGGCTTATTCTCACCTTTTGAGTGTGCAGAGTATATGCACACAGCACTGTTTTATCATCCTGGTTAGATGAAGTACAATATTTTCTCTTTTCATCAATACAGATAATAGTGTCATTAAAGGGTGAGGTAAAGCTGGTAAAAGCAGGGTAGCCTGTCTGAACAGTGTCTGGTGTAAAGAAGTGGCATGATGCTTTTTTTCTAGAGCTTGAGATCTCTTAGTCATACAAGCAGCATCTTAATATTTGCAATTGATAGATTCAAGTATTAAAACCACAAAACATGTACATGTCCTTATGTATTTACCCCTCTTAAGAGTCTTGGAAGGATGATGACACTGTTTTTTATACACACAGAAGTGATCCTAGGGAAATTAAAAAGATATCCATCATTAAGATCATACGATTGTCAGGCAAAGTTTTTAATTAACTGCAGGAAATCTACCATTATAGTTGTGGAGAAATTGTGAATCTGAATTGGCAATTGGCCTTGGCAGAGGAAATCTAGTGGGAAAAAGGGAATACCACTTTTGATTATAAATACAGTTAATGTGATTATGTTACCTAATATTTGTATACTATTTTATAGAGTACAAAACACATGCTACTAACATCATGCAAAGATAGTTACTGGTCTAAAATTAGAAACCATGTCAAATCAATTCAATTACATTTCACTTTTTAATTACTTACCAGTGACAAGTATCTCTTTGGACACACATAATTTTCACAATTAGCAAAATATTTTAAGAAGGTGTAAATTTACAGTTCAAGTATAATCAGAAGAAATAATGCATTAAGAAGATAAATGTTAGTGGTTGATTTCATGGAAGCAAGAGAATTTAAATTCTATCTTAAGTGGATGGTAAATATTGACTGGTCAAAGATCAGTGATAGAAGGAGGAATCTTACCTTAAATAGACAACATGACTTCGGATCCTTTTTCTGTTTCTGTTTACATGTGGCTTTTAGTGTGTGACGGGTGAATCCATGTGTGGGATATAGTATGAAAATTTGATTAAATATTCCAGGTAAGACCATAAGAAGAGAAACATAGGCTACCCCACACTCTCTAGGACAAGATGAGGCTCTGTTAAAGTTGAAACATGACAGAACAAAACGTAGACTTCCCTCTTCTTTCATTACAGAAATAAATACAAATACTGCTTTTTATGTTACATTTCCAAACAATAAACACATTTTCTGTATTACATTAAAGTGACATATAAAGGTGATAGCTATGTGTTGGCTACTCTGAGCCAACACCAAAACAGTACTTCCGGTATTAACTTCTTCCTTTCATTTGTTAAAATATATTCATTTGTTTACAAAAGGATCCATAAAATCACTTCACCTTGGGGCCAGGGATATAGCTCAACAGATAGAAGCACCTGCCTGGCAAGTAACAAGGCCCTGACTTTGATTTCCGGTACCAAAAGAAAAAAAAAATCACTTAACCTTTCTGCATTGCTGTTTTAAGGGATATACACACAATTCAACTTACCCTACTTTTGTTTTTCTCTGCTCTTCTGTTTCCCAAAACTATTTAACTTCACTACTGACTTATTTACATATATATATATATATATATATATATATATATATAGAGAGAGAGAGAGAGAGAGAGAGAGAGGGAGAGAGAGAGATATCAGAAGTTTGAACCATGAACCAAGTATTATTTTTAAATGATGTCAGAGACATAAATGTATGTAATTCTGGACAACAGAAATTCAATTGAAAAAGCACCAAAGTGAGATACGTTGATTCTTTTTCCTCTTGGCACTCAGCATACGTTTCTAGAGGCAACTGATATTAGCAGCTTCTTGTGATTCCTTTTAGAGCTATTTAAGCATTTACCAACTTAAACATATCCATAGTCCCCTATGTATATGCAGGCCAGTATATATGTGCACAAAACATGTATGTTTAATGCCTACCCTTCCTTCTCTTTTCATGAAAATATCACACAGTTCATGCACCGTTCTAGAATTTGCTTCCCCCCTCTTAATAGAATGTACTGGAGAACGTGCTTTAGCAATAGCCGTGGGTCCTCATTTCTTTGAAAGCTGTATTACTTTGTGTTGCGAATGCACCAGGTTTTATCTAACCAGTTAGACACTCTCATTCCCTTGCAGCTATATTTTTCCTATTATAAACCACGTTCAACATGTTAATCTGCCCTATCTCTTCCTGGACTTGCTCATAGCATTGCTTTATCTTCTGAAGACAAAATCTCTTGGTCAGGGAAAAGGAACCAGTTAGACAGCCTCTGTGGCTACTTTCCATGTCACTAAAGGGACCTGGAAGCGAAAGTAGGGAGAAAACCGTGGAATGGACACCAGGGCAATGCAATTATGGAGGTCAGGCAGCACATTGCTGGGACTGCTGGAAAGCTGAGCGGAGTATGGAAAAATCCCAATTAGATGATTAATTTCGGTACTGGGTGTGCTTTTAGCCTATGGCCATGGAGTCAGGAAAAGAAACAATTACCTCTCCAAATTGCCATGCTGGACTGATTAATTTTTAATTGAGTCTTGTTAAAAGCATGGAAAACTGTGACATATATAACCTGCAGAAATAGGCCTGAGTCAGTGGGAGCCACTCTTCTCTCCACAGGAGCCCACAGAATTAACTGGAGAGGAGAGTGATTCAGATAAAGCCTGAAGGCAGGTGGTGACAGTGATGTGGAGCGGCCTCAGCTGAGAGAAAGAGAGAGAGACAGAGAGAGAGAGAGCGCCATACTTTAAAGCCATGTGTGAAGGGACAGCCAGATTGCATTCTGGCTCTTTATAACCAGGTCACCCCTGAGGCCTTGCTATGCAGGCATCATGCCTCACATGATTTTTGCCTAAAATCATGACAACTTCGACTGCATTTAAGGTGTCTTAAATTACACTACTGGGGGGGAGGGAGAGAGAGAGAGAGAGAGAGAGAGAGAGAGAGAGAGAGAGAGAGAGAGAGAATGTCTCATTCTTACTGACCATTCCAGCTGAGTAGTGGGGAAAGATTATAAAGAGAGCATGAAGTGATTTTGAAAGACCTGTGAGCTTACTCTAGGATACTACAAACCAGAAAGAATGCTCAGGTGGTATCCAGGAGATTCTGGGTTAGCTAAGGCTTTGTGAAGGTACAACTACTAGATAACAGCGTTGCGTGCACGATGGCACCAATGTGCTAAAGACGTTCCACCGGGCCTTTGACAGCTGTCAGGCCCTTCTGATTCCTCGGAACTCTCAGAAACTGAAGATGCCTGTGAGTAGACTCCGCCGTGCAACTTGTTTACATGAGTGTCCCGTGTACAGTTCATCTAAATTCGTTAGGATGGTGTGCTTCTCAGGAAACTTCCTCTTAATTCACTTTGGTTCTTTCGTATCAAAGGGATACTGATAATGGAAAAGAGCTATGAGCCATCTTTTTAAAATTTCAGACATCGTAGCATCTGCATCTTGTACATGGGAAGTAGAAGTTCAGTTCTTGGAAGTCATGTGACCGTGATCCCACGGTAAGCCAGTGGCAAGCCTGGTCGTTGGAAGCAGGGTTGCCCGCTTCCTCTTCCTCTGCATTTACAAGTCATCCTTTCGCTCTCCTGGCTCTCTCTTCAGACTGCATCCATCTGAGACCCCACCTTAGTGCTCTGTTGTGTGTCAGGTTTGGAATTTAGGAATCAGATGTACACAACCTGAATCCTGGTGCTGTTACTAACTTCTGTATAACCATGAAAAATCAACTGTGTTTTGATCTGTGTGTGTGTGAGGGGGTCATATTTTCTGGGCTCATATTGAGGGTTAAAGGAAGCCCAGAAAGATAATATCTGTCAAGAGTTTAACACGTGTCCAGCACACAGTAAGCATTCAGTAAACAATGCCTACATTTATTGTATTAAAACTATTATTATTACGCAGATCTTGGGTAGATTTGACTTCTGTTCTCTAAAGGAAACCACCTAAAGAAAAAGTGGAGAACTGAATAATTCAGTGATCAACTAATACATGTGAATAATACACTAATACTTAAAGAACCAAAGTGAATTAAGAGGGAATTTCCTAAAAAGCACACCATTCTAATGAATTTAGATGAACTGTACATGGTACACTCATGTAAATCTAGACCGGAATTGAGTCAGTGCTTCAATAGAAGTTACAAGAGCATGGGTACTAGCCACTGTTATAAGATCAGCACGTTTAAAAATCTCTGAAATAATAGTGATACGCTTCTGATTATGGTAAATTATTATTTAGAAATAGCCATTTCTTTCTCTTAGTTCCATAGGGAGACTGCATCTTTAAGGAAATTGATATAATGGATGGCCATGTGACTGGTATCTTGGAGGGTGGATTGGATTTCTGTGCCACTCCATTTGGACTCAGTCATAATCTTGGTTTGGCCAATAGAACTTACACAGGCTACATGACTCACTTGCATTGCTGGGGTTTGCTCTCTGGCTCCTTTTCCACTGCCATGAGATCACCATACTCTGGCCATATCTTTCTTCCTGGAAGACTGAGCAACACATGGAACAGATCAGGCTCAATCTAAATTTTAAACTACCCAGTCCAACTCAGCCATGAGCTAGGTCCAATCAACTTCCAGCTCACGGGTAGATGCATGAACTCTTAATAAAGTGCTTACCAATATGTCACGAAGGTTTTATAGTCTTTTTGTGTGTGTGTGCCAGAACACATGATTGACATACTAATGAAATTGGACAATCCATGTTGGTGTATGTGTTAGGTTTTGTGGGCAAGCAATGCTCCTACTGCTTACAGGAAGCTCAAGCTTGACTTGTGTCCTTGGATAAGTCATCTAGGTCTTTCTCTGTCTACTTCTCTGTTTGAAGAAGAAAGATATTATTTGCCACCTACCTTTCCCCAGGGGTCATAAATTAACAGTTGAAAAATTCTTTGAGATATCCCATGAAAGGTGTAATTTAAGCATAAGCATGCCTATTATTTATTTTTATTATCCATTTTAAAATTGAGTACTTAGAGCAAATAGATTTTCCAGCCACCAAAAAGGAAGTTTCTTCTATGCCACAACATATTATGTATTGGGCACTCTCCAACTCTAGACTATATTTCCCATTTATAGCACTAATTTAGATGTTTATGGGTCTGTAAATGTATTCCATTTCTCCTGGGGCTTCTGAATACCTATAATAGTCTAATATTTGGGAACACTAAATGATGCCTTGGGCAAAGTATAAAAAAGGAGAATAAGAAAAGCAGAGAAAGAATTGAGTAATGATAGAAACACTTTAACAAAATCAAATAAGACTTTTAGGCTCCCAGAATTACCCCATAGTATACTTGAACGTGTGGTTACTGTCTTTCCTTCATGTTTCAAATTATCACTTTTATATTGGATAACCTTTGGGAATGATGAGACCAAGTTGAGAAATGTATAGACACTGAAAGATCCATAATAAACGTCATTGTATTGGCTTCTAAATAGTAATAGGGAGAAAGCAGGCAGACAAAGACATGGAGTCAGAACCAGACATGGTCTTTTTCTGTTTCTCTGTAGCTTGTTTACCTTTGTAATCGCCATTCCAACACTAGTGCAGATAATCAAAATTTTAACTTTAGAAACTAAAAAGTAGTACTTTCTTGATAAGCCATATGGAATTGTCTATGTAGTAATATATAATAAAGTGATCACTTAATTATTGTTCTCAGCCAAAATGGTTTGTACTGGTGATTTGAAAGAGTTGGCATTATAGGGACTGGATAGATACACAAATATACACTCACATAAAGTTCAGAATCAAAGAAAAGTTATGAATGAGGGTCTTTTCCTAACTTGGATTCAACCCTGCAATGGGGCCCTGCTCTATGTGAAGCTGTAAAAGTCAGTGTCTTTTTAGAAGTTGTAAAATTGAAGTGACATTTGCAAAAATGTCCCATGTTGTTGAAATCCCCTTGTAGAAGGCTGATATCTTCATCACTCTCATCTCTCAAGTAACACTGCAATCCTAGAAGAAGAAAAAGTTGCTTTCATGCATCAATTTCCCATTTAGGAATCATGCTGAACCTGGCTCCTTTGGTCTGGGGGCTCACACCATCATTAAAGACCCTTCCAGTCAATTTTATAACATGGGTGTAACACCAGAGGGCATTTATTTATTTATTTTGTTTGGGGTTTTGTTTGTGTGTGTTTGTTTTTCTAGTTATGGACCTTAAAGAAGCCTATATCTACCAAGTGATTAATGTATCCATCCACACATCATGCATCCACTCGTTCATTCATCCGTCCATCCATCCATCCATCCATCCATCCATCCATCCATCTATATCTATGTGGTACTCACCAACCTTTCATCAAAATAAGAACTTAAGTAAGCTTGCAGTTCAAGTTGGAGAGATAAGTACGCTATTAGGTAAGTTGACCACCAGAGGGTATTTTTATTTTTTTCCGGTTCTTCTAAACATCGAGTACCTGCTAGGTTAATGGAACATTAGAAAGGAGAAAACATCTTTTGAGACATTATAGAATGATGTTTGGTTTTTGTCTCTCATATTCACGTTAGTGGAGCTGCAGGGACTAGGTGGGTGACAACACGTGAGGTAGAATCTTCTATGGCAAAGATAATAAAAATTCTGCACTCACATTACAGATCACCAGCCCATGAAATTCTAGATTGTGTCTTAAGAGAAAATTGATGATTTTAAAAACAGCACCACATTGCTTGATTAATAAAACGTGTTCTGACACAGTGCAGAATTTAAGAGGAGACTGGTTGCATTTTACACTGTGAGGGTGATGCTTTTATTAAGTAAGTGCCGTTTTTAAAAGAAATTTCATCAGGCAAGATTTTTTTTCCCCCATGTATTTTCTCGGCTATCATGCATAGTTTTTCATAAAATTTAAATGTTTCAAAAAAATCTTTTATGTTTTCTTCTGTGAACTGGACTTGAACTTGAGAAGAGGATTGATGGATCATTGAGTGACTGACTGATCTAATACAAAATTCTTCCCTGTCTGTCCCCAGCAGTCTGAGACCAGCCTTTTATTGACACTCTGTGGGAGACTTAATATCTCTCTCTTGTTGGTGCCATTATCCATACGGCCAGCTTTAAGTATCACAAGTATCAGAAATTCCTCTCTGTGTTGAGCCCAAGTTTTTCTGATAATGTTTTCCTGATCATTGCCTGAGGCCTGTGCTCTACAGCTGCACAGAAGCCGTGACTGCCCGAAGGAAAGCCTGACACCCCAGACCTAATGGCAAATGTGGCTCTAAAGAGGGGAGACTTATTTATGTTTCTGCAGAGAATAAAACTGGTACTTATCCAGATCTCTTTCCCAGACACCTTAGTAAATTGTGCCTTCCACGGGCAGACAGTTAAATATTTCGGTGGGTGCCAGGTTGTGTTGGTGCCACATTGAAAACCGCATGCTTCACTAAAGGGGGTGATATAATGAGTTTATTTCTCTGCCCCGGTTCCAGCGACAGGGCCATCCAGTGACTTCACTGCAATCAGTACTGCTGACTAATGCCTGTATCAACACCTACCGCCGCGACCGCGGGTGCTTTAGTGATTTTACGTTTAGTTTGATTTCTCCAGACAGAACTTTTCCACATCATTGGAACTAATTGAGGTAATGGAGAAATTATTCTGCTGCCAGAATGCTCGTACTTACTTTTGCCTACTTCCCCTGCACTATTGAAAGACAACAGTGCTCACAGTCTCTCGGTATTTCTTTACAGTTTAAGAAGGAGAGCGTGATTGGGTCACTGCTGTACCTAGTGGTTTTAGGACAATAGACACTGGAAAAGAGATGCTGGCATCTGTCACTCTTGGCTTGGCCCGGCTGCATGGTCCGCAGCATCCCCGTGTCACACTCTTGAGCTGCTTCTCACTGGGGACTTGGGATCCCCCCGGTTGTTCCCAAGACTGACCACAGGAAATCTTCTAATGTTTGCTGAAACAACCAGCAGATGGAAACAAATATTTTATAAGAACATATTCAACCTTAATTATACGCATTGTCTGCCAATGTTTATAGCGTCCCGGAGGGAGTTCGGAGGTAAGAAACAAGTATGGTTTTGATTATGGGGATTTTTTATCAAAAGTGGGAGAGTGCCTTTTACTGACTTCTCCTCTCCCCTTCTGCCCCACAATTCATCCCCCAACTTAAGAAGGTTGAAAAGAGCAGTCCTTAGAGAGTGTGGCATACTGAAAAATCTCTGGGTTTGTTCCCTGTCAACTTTTGAGGACTCAGTAAGTATGCGGGGTTTAGCTTTGGTGGACCAGAGTGAGCCCGTCCGCAGCCGAGCCCTATCTGGTTGAGATCTAAGGGACTGCAGAAGACGGAGCATCCTTCCAACAGTCTGCCGAGTCGCCGCTCGGCACATGCAACACGGGTTCATCCACGGGGTGAGACGGCGATGAAGGCTGAGTACAAATGTGCACGTTTATTTGAGGTTGGAGGAAAGAATCTATTAATTCTGAATAATGATGACTCTCGTAATACTCAGCTTGCATAGTGTGTCGGTATGTTTTTATGTGTGTTTTCCGTCTCCTTCTGGTGGTTAGCCTTGTATCTTTTCCCTCGCTGATCTGTTGTTCACTCACGGTGGGTTGCAGAAATGATGCAGTTCTGAGCAACAGACTGCAGATGTGTCCAGTTCACAACCCGTGAGCAGTTCTGGTCAGCGTTGGGAAACAGGAGCTGTTAGGACTCAAGAGCTGAAGTGGGTGTTTTGTATTACTTGTGGGTTTTATTTCTCCACCTCACCTCTGACCCCTTTGGCAAAGTTAATTGAGAATTGGCCTTTTTCAAACCGACTGCAGGAAATTGACCTTTGTGTTCACGCTATGTTAGGAAAGGCCTGAATGAAGGGCAAATCAGGAGGCAAAATGGGAAATATCTGGCCCCTACAGCTGTGCTATGACACGATACAAAATGATTGTAGAATTCCTGGTGTGGTCACATAGACTAAAGTACTTGTGGAATTGTTTCTCCATAGAAATTCCATCAGAATGTGTAACACAATCTGGTAGTTGAAAGATTTAAACTATCTGAAAGGATGCAATCTGAAAGTATCCTTTAAAGTCATACCTAGTGGTAGATTCTGTTTTTGTTGGAGTCTGTTTCCTCATTTTTCCTTACTGGTAGGGAAAGCGGCATGGGGCCACTTGCATAGAAATCTGACCCCAGGAGTTGTCTGGCGTATCTGTTACTCTGAGAAGCGGAAAGGACAGTTAGAGAAAGTATACTCATTCTGACCCCAGCAATCCTGGATTCACAACTTGACTCTACCACTTATTTCTTGAGTTACTTTAGAAAAAGTACATAAAATCTTGCATCTTAATACTTTTGTCTGTAAAATGAGAGCATTTGCAAAAACAGAGAGAGAAAGAGACAGAAACAGAGAGAAAGAGAGAGATTACATGAGGACTAAATGAATACTTTTACAGGTTTAGTACAGAAATGCTTCACACCTTCAAGTGCTTATTCTTTGTTAGATACCTCATGAGAGTGCCGGGGTCTAGGGTCCAGTAGAACATTCCAGGGCCTGCCTTTGAGAAGGTTACACTTTTTAGGGCACCAGCCATTTCTTGCCCCTTCGCGGAGACAAGGAAGATTCTTGGTTCAACTAGCAGTATTTGAAATGCAGTAGGAAGGGAATTGATGTTTTTTAACCAGCGAGCCGGCCTACGAAGTGGCTTGTTAAGGTCCACAGCTGGATTAAATAATTCTGGGTCAGAATCTAGATTTCATGGTCTGGTGGTGAGGTCAGGCTGGGCTTGCAGGCTGAGTGTCCGATCCCTGCTCAGTCTCAGACATGTGCTCTACCTCCGTCTCAGCCTGGGGTTTTGTTTTGTTTATTTGTTTTGCCTGTAAATTGGTATAATAATACCATCAGCCCTCTGAAACTGTGGGTTTTGCATCCATGGATGTAACCGATCATGGATGGAAAATATTTAGAAACATAAATGCATTTGTGCAGACTGTTTTTCCCTGTTCTCTACACAACACGGTCTGACAATATTTATATAACATTTAAATCGTATTAGGTATTCTAAGTAATCTAGAGGTTATTTAAAGTGTGCTGAGTTTGTGTATAGGTATATTCAAGTACTGTGTCCCTTTCTACAAGGGACTTGCACCTCCTCCTATTTTGTTCTTTGAGCCAGTTCTTCACACAATGAGAAGGACTCCTAGACTTAAAAAGAATTCTATAGATCTATAATTATAAAGCCAGATAAAACAGGCAAAACCGACACACAATAAAATACATTTCATATGTTTATTCCAACCTTAGACCCTCCATTCCAGCAAAGCTAAATATATTGAAATTATTCACAAAAATAGTAAGCAATTCTAGAGAAGTTTATAAATTTAAATACAGTGCCCCAAACTGATCTTGAGTAGACAGAATGAAACCTTGCACAACTTATTAAAGGCATTTGGGGGAGAGGAGTTAGGGAAAGAGAATTTGATGTACAGTCTCAGATCTTCAACTGTGTAATGAAAACAGAGGAAGTTAGACTTGGGTTCACATCTCTGTTCTTGCACTTTATATTGTATCAGTCAGCTACTGGTGAATAACGAAATGCACCAACCTACATGACTTCAGACACAATCATTATCCATGGGTTATCTGTGAGGTTTTGCTGACTTGGGGTAGTTCAGTTGATCTTGGTTGGGCTTTGTTGGGAGTCTGCCATTGCCTTGAGGGTCAGCCAGGGTCAGGCTAGGATTACTTAGTCTGTCATTGCTTTGAAATCCAGGTGATCTAACCCTCCTGTCTGATCGCTAACAGTTGTCTGGCTGTTGGCTTCTGTAATGAATGTGACTAGGCCACTATGATACATCATAGCAACTTCTGGCTTGGCTTTGTTAATCAGAGGTTCTGGTCTATGGAATAGAATGGTACAGAGGATTTCCAAGTCTGAGCTCTGGAGTGCCAGTTTATTCTTATCGAAAACAAAAAGCTAAGCTCAGATTTAAGGGATGAGGAGACAAGCTCTACTTCTACATGGAAGCTAAACTTTAATGAATTAAAGTGTTACAGAGTTCATTGGAATGAACAGCAATACATGAGTTGGGTATCTCCAGACCACTAGTCTTTGGGGGCTTCACCAAGGGACTGGGGGAGAGAGTTTATGAGCTTTTATAGGGCAAATGTAGAAGACAGACAAAGTAAACATTTCATTAAAGCAGACAGAGGAGTAGCTTTATTTGGATCCTCCCAGATAAGTCTTCTTATCTTCTAACAGTTGCTGATTGGTTAAAGCTTAAGTTCCCTTTTGTTGTTTACCCTGAGTTGAATTTGTTTGCTTTCATCAGAAACCAGGGGAATGAAGTCTTCTCAGTCTAACAACAGCCTCCCAATTAATTGTGACAACAGGGGAACTGCAAAGTCACCTCACAAAGGGAGCTTGCAGAGGGGTGTCAAATTGGGTTGTTTTATAACCCACTGCACTAGTCTAGTAGAATTAGTTCCTCAGTTTCTCTGAGGGTAACCAGTACCTCACAGGACTGTTATGAGGATCAGAGACACACATAAAACCCTGAATACTATGTCAAACTGATAGACAGATAGTAAAAATATCAACATTTCCTTTAGGGTGCTATATGGAAAGCTCCAGAGATTCTTTAGTGACTTACTCATTTTATTTTTAATATTAAGCACCATTGTCTCCACGCAGGCAGCACCAGGCGTTTACTCATTTACTGACCAAAGCACCGTGGTTCTGTCTCTACTTGACAGAGTCCAGTGGAGAGTCTGGGGGAACAAAGAAGGAAACTAAGCAGCTTTACTTATAGTCGCATAGAATTTTCATTTTTGGTACTGAAAATCACTGCAAAATGATTACAGATACATAAAAACAAGCAAGATAAGAAAGAAAAAAATTAAAATCGCTAGAATTTCACATTCAGTTTTCAGCACAATTTACAAGGTGGTACCTTAGATTTTTCTCATTAGCTGCATTATTCTTACTGGCTTGAATACATTTGTTCCGTGTGACACTAGTAGGTTAAGCTGCCTTTTCTTATGATTTGGAGGTGAATGCAGAGTCTAAAACTGCACTGAGTACCTACCTATCCTCACCTCTTAGCAAAGCCTCTTCTCCTCCATCAACCCACTACCAGTTTATCCGCTCAGTATTGTGTTTATCTGGCTGTTTGTTAACAAACCCGCCTTTACCCGTGACTGAGGTCTCCATGACCTCCAGACTATAATTACCCCTTTCATCCAACTTATGGGCTGGTGCCAAACTGCACTTCTGTTACCCAAGTGTTGCGAGTATTTCCAGTTTTCTTCAGGGAAGTCTGATTGCTCTTGAGCATGGGCTGCTAACCTGTGGACCACCAACTGGCACCCATCCTTGGTCTGTAGTAACCAGGCCTCAGAGCAGGAATTCAGTGGAGAGCCTGCAAGTGAAACCTATCTGTATTTACAACCTCTCCTCTTTGCTCACATCACCCCCACCCCAAGCCCTGCCTCCTGTCGGAACGGTGGTGGCACTAGATTCTCGTGGGAAGTGGGTCCCTACTCTGGACTGTGTACATGGAGGATCTGTGTACCTCTTATGAGGAGCTAATGGAATGATAATACAAATAAATGCTTAATGTAATGGTAATGAAGTATACAATAAATGAAATGCACTTGAGTCATCCAGAAACCATCCTTTCTCTCCCATCATGGAAAAATTGTCTTCCAGGAAACAGATTCCTAGTGTCAAAAAGGTCAGGGATCACTGTCCTAGAGTGAAGAACAAGGGTCCTTGTTATCTTCTGTACCTGCTGCTTCCCAATCTCATCTTCTTCCATTCTACAATTCTATAATTTTGTCACCAAACTGCCCAGACCTCTTGAAAGGTAAAACGATGCTTTTCTGGTCTGTACCTTATGCCTGGAAACTCCTTCTCGACTTCGTCTTCATAGCCATTGCTTTTGCATCTTCAACAATTTACCTTGTTACATTTTCTGTTTACATGAGTCTCAGTGGTGTTGAAACTTTCTCTGCTGTGCACACAATCTGTTACAGCTCTGCTCCCATGGCATTATGGGTTTATATCTCTATTTCTTTGTTGTTTTTTAAATTTAATTTTAAAGGGAATAAAACAGAACAATAAGATGAATCAAAACAGTGATAAGACAGTAGCAAATCTACAATAGTTACTATATTGCACATTGTTGTCTTCTAAATACTTGTTTGGCTTTAGGTTTGCAAAGTCAATCAAATAATACCGTTCCTCCAAATCAGGTGGTTGCTCACGGGAAGGGATGGGTGCTGTTCTCCTCTCCCCAGCCCATGCTCCAGCCAGCTCATAGGTAGGCGCTTAATTCCATCTTGGATCTCCCCAATCTGCCCTCCAACTGGCTCACAGATGGGGCTTAGTTTCCTTCTTTGTTCCCCCAGACTCTCCATTGGACTCCGTCAAGTAAAGAACCACGGTGCTTTGGTCAGTAAATGAGTAAATGCCTGGTGCTGCCTGTGTGGAGACAATGGTGTTTAAGATTAAAAATAAAGTGAGTAAGTCACTAAAGAATCTCCAGAGCTTTCCATCCAGCACCCTAAAGGAGGTGTTGAGGGTTAAATGGAGCCCATACGGTAGAATGAAGGTGGTTGTGTCACACGGCTGGGACGATGCCTTTCCTGATGACACACATCTGCCTCCCAGGATTTATAGAGAACACTGAGTGGTCTCAGTGAGGACTTACAAAGTGAATAACTGGATCCCGAGAGTGCAAAATAGTTGGCAAAACTGCTTCATTCATGCTAGTGCAGTCTTCCAGTATCTGCCCCCACCAATTCATTCTGGCTGGTAGGAGCAGGGGCAGTGATTTGAGGGGCAAACTGTGCATAAATGTAGAAAAAGTTTCTGTAAAGAAATGCAGCATGGACTGTTCGGCTTCTTTGAAAATAAAAGCGATTAGAAAAACAGGTAGCACTCAATGTTGGCAAGGTGACTGTGTAGCCAGTTATTTCATGTATCATTCGAGTGCAAACCACTTCACTTTGGCACTAGTATTCTTGTATATTCTGTAACTTTTAACTCAGCAAACTACGTCTTAGAAGCCTACATAAAGAGTTCCCACTTCAGAAGACAGCAGTGTCTGTTTGAATTGCTCTTTTATGTGAGATTATATCATAAATTTTTGTTAGCTGTGAAAATAGAAATGAAATCATGATACTTTAAGTAGAAAGTAATACACAAATATATTTGCATATGCAGTGAGAGTACGTAGACATAAAGACAGGTAGAAGCAAACTAATCACACTAATGGCTTAGCCAAGACTTGAATAATTATATGTTTTGTTTGTATTTTTTAAATGTGTTACAAGGAGAATGTTTAACTCATTTAATGATAAAAATGGTTAGCAATCAGTGCAAAAGACAATTCACAGTACTGTCTACAAACTGAGGCACTCTATTTTTTGCCATAAAATGTAGGAACTGCATGACCATGACTAAATTTATGCATGGTAGGTTGTTAATGGCCCTTTGGATTTTTTTTTTATTTAGGAAAAATTATTGCTGCTGCTGCTTTCCATGTAGAAAATTGCAGATGTGGGTTTTTTTTTTTTAAAGCAAGTACTGGAAACAAACAATAATATAGTTTCTTTTAGAAGCAAAACCTGTGTTTAGAATCCAAAAGTAATGTGATCGCTCTGGAAACTATTATTGTAAATAATTCCATGTCCATTAGTTCACGCTTCCGTGTCTCCAGGACTTGATAAAGCCAGAAACAAAGTTTTGGATAACAGGAAGACTAATCTTAGATTTGTAGGCCCCCTCAGTGTCTCTGGATAAGGCACAATGGAAAAACTGAAAAAATTTTGATACCCCTTAAATTTAGATTCCCCCCAACTCTGTGTTTGCCCATGCTTTACTTGACTTCTCCATTGTTCTTTCATTTTTGGAACATACTATGTTTGGAGGAATTCCTTCTGGTCAGAATTTACTTTTGCGCTGTTTCCCACTTTCTAAATAATGTGCCTTCACCTTATGGCACTCTTGAAGCCTGCAGGCTCCAGGAGGTCTGCTTACGTGAGTGGGGTAACCGGGGGTGAATTTATGGAACAAAAACAAAGTGAAAGCCGTCCATGCCACACCCCCTCTCACGACATTTCATCTAGACAGAGACCCCGGGAGAACTTTCTACTTCTGTGGACTGAGATAAAGGTGAGATTGATAACTGAATTGTTTCTTGGGTCATCTGGTGGGGTTTTCCCTCACAGCTATGGCATATATAAAAGCAACAACAGTACGAGCATGTAGTAGACTGCCTGAGATACTTCATCATCTCCAATTCCAGTACTAATACATTTATTTACCACTCTTTCCCTTGGATGAGTTGGACTCAGTGCAGCACTCCAGAGGCAGAGTGGGATTGGGAGCCAGGCAGACCTGGGTAGAGTGTTTTCTCTGCTGCTGGGCAGCCACAGAACTCTCAGTATGCTTCAAAATGAGAAAAACATAGCTATCCTTGTGGTATCTTGGCTGTTTCAAGACCAGGGAGCCCATCCATGAACAAAGTCCCAGTGACGACCTCCAGAGGCTCAAACATGAGGATATGCTAAATTGTCTATCACATATCCCCTCCTGAAGACTGCGAGAGAAGTCTTCTCATGTTTCTGGTTCACTCATACCTTCTTATCAGAAGATTGGCTGGTGGCTTCCAGGAGTTGGCTCCTGGAAGTGGAGGAACCAGAGAACTTGTTTTAATGCTGGGAAGGACAGATGCATGTCACACATAAAATATAACAAAGGTTCTTACTTGTGCTTTGGGTAACATTGCCTTCTTTTATTGCTTTTACCTGGAGAGGACAGGGGGATAATAAAGGATGCCTCAGGGACTGATCGCTTTTCTCTTCTCCTGCACGCTTCAGGATTTCATTTCTTATAGGTACACCCTGATACTGTTTTGACAGATGACTTGGAACCCTTGTTCTTTGGAGAAGAATGTTCTAATTCTCTCTCTCTTTCCAACATCTGGCGAGCCGGCAAAACTGGTGGATTGATGAGAATGGAGAAGAACAAGTGAACTCACTTGCTTTAGCAATATCTCGAGAGCTTGATTGGAGGCTCCAGCAGGAGGGGGCTGCTGCCCATATGCCCTTGACCTAAGAATGATCTTCAACTGGGGAAGGTTGTTGTGTTTGACCAAGCATGCAACTTGGAGATGGACCTACACGGAACAGTGAGAGAAAAGCAGACAACAGCCGTGCCGGCCAGATCAGCTGCTCAGTGGGATGACTGATGTTGAAGCCAGATTACTCTCTCATCCTTACCAATGTTTCAAAGATTGTAAGAGATTAAATAAAGAAGAAAGGATGGATTTATGCCAAGACTTCTATTTCCTTTCTCCATCTGTCCTATCCACTGTCCTCAACTTAAGGGACAAGCCAAGAATCACATTCCATATGGGGAACAAAAAATAACAAGAGATTGACTAATGGTAAAAATCTTTTCCTTTAATGCCCTGTTTCTTACTGGTAATGTTTGCTGGTATGTCTAAAGCACTGGATTAGTGCTCTGCGGGCAGATGGCTTTCCTTACTGTGTTCCACACTTACTGTGAGGGAATAAAAGAAGGAACGGGTCCCTTCAAATACATTCGCCCACTTTGAGAATCTAAGTGGCTGTTAAAGGGAGAGAATCAGCAAAGATAACTTTTATTGAAAAATTGTCCCTGACAACCAGAAAACAAAAAAGATCTTGTCAAGTGATTGATGAGGCATCAGCGTCCCACGCGCTGATGGTTTTATTGGTGTCTAGCTGTCTTGCATTTTCAGTCCTGCTGTGGGCATCAAGCAGGTTGTCATGTCTCTGATTCCCATGTGGACCCTGTTCTCCATCCCATGGCCGGAGCTCACCGTTTTACCACTCACACCTGACCTGACCACACCCTTCTGCTTGTACCCCTTTCGGGTCCCTCCCCTGCTCAGCCCCCCCTCAAGCTCTGTGTCTGGAACACCCTGCCTGAGTCCTATGGTCATGCATGCTTTACCCAGGCAAGCGCAGCTACCCAGGGTTTAGTCACGTCCCCGAGATGTTGTCACGACTGACAATATCAAGGACAGCGTCCACACATTTCCTCTGGCTAGGACCTACCTCCAAACTTAGCTTCATCCTCCTGAATTAGTGTTGTTCTTCTTTGTAACCCTCGTTCAAATACACATCGTACTATCCTGGAGCCTAAAATCCATTCCGTCTTTCTCCGAGAACTTTGATTCCTTGCTGAAAAGGAAAATTCTGAGCTATCAAGCGTTGTAACCCCATTGAATTTTTCATTCTTGCTATCCTGATTCATGAAAATGTTAGATATTCCCCCAAACTACTCACGACCTCTTCATAGCATGGATGACCTCTGGCCTGTGGGCTGGTATCTGAAGACCTCCCTTGGGACTGGTGGTAGCAAACCAGCAGTGGTCCTTCCCTGAGCTCCGGGCAGGTGTGACCTGGGAAAGTAAAAGGCCCTGCCAGAGGCTCATCTTCTGTCATTATTTCATGTCCAGTAGAATTTACAAGCTCACAGTGCTGTCCAGTATTGACTCTTCTACCTCATTCAGGTGACCAATGAATCATATGTGATTTTTTTGCTTTTTTTCTCATTCTACAACTACCTATAGGATAAGAATAACTATGGTTTATTATTATGCCTCTTGTGGGTTGAGAATGACTCTTAAATTTTTAAGTAGTTCAACGAAACTCAGAGAAAGATTATGTTTTAAAACTTGTGAAAATCATATGAACTTCAGATTTCAGTGTCCATAAATAAAGTCATTTGGAACAAAAGCATGCCTGAAACATGATTGTCCTTGTATGTTGTTTATAGCTGTTTTGGTACAGCAGTGACTAGTGACAGAGACATATTGTATAGTCCTGAAAGCTCAAAGCTCTCATTGCTGCTTTAGATGGTGCACTCCTGGAGGTCAGATTGGTGCTGTGCTGATTTGATAGTCCTGGAGACTAGTACGTGCTTGGCCATAGTGGGTGCTCAACAGATGCTGAAGGAAGAAATAAATGAACACACTTATGAGAAGTAGTCGAACTGCTTTGGATTCCAATATTCGATCTGGTTGTAATGTTCTGCAACTGATACGCCCTGGATGTCATTAACAGCTAGTCACTTTTCTCTTGCTTCTCTTTTATATAGTCATATATGAATTAATCATGATAGTCATTTCTGGGAAACAAATTGTGTGAAATAATCGACTGTGGACAAACCAAAGTAGTATGGGTCAGTCACTTAATATGATCTCTTGATGACATCAAGAAACGTAGTAAACATGAATGGCATGTATAACTTAACTGCTGGTGTAATTTAATAGCTTACTGTTTTACAGTAAACTTTTTTGAAGTACAAGGAGAAATGTTTAAAAGGACCATAAAAAGTATAAAAATGCATAAGCCATTAGCATACTTATCATGATTTTCAAGTACTAAGTGCTATACGCAATAATTCTATGTGGTATGTATTTCTACATCTGGAAGCACAATAGATTGGTCTACACCAGCATCACTATAAAAATGTGACATTATGATAATTACATTCAAAGTTACTTTTGATAACATTGTAATCTTAGGGGACCACTGTAGTGTACGTGGAAATTTTGATAACATTGTAATCTTAGGGGACCACTGTAGTGTACGTGGTCATTGTTGACTGATAATGCCGATCTGTAGAGTCTGTATATGGATCCTGGTCTGGGCATCATTTTGGAAGATGAGAATTATAAAATTTGATTAGCACCTCTTTAATAATTGATCTCACCTCTTAGTTATTTTTAATTTATATATTTACTCTTTCCTTGGTAAGTCAGCAGAGATAATTCAGCCTCAGTCTACTAGCCAACAAAAGCAGCTAAGTTTTTCAAGATGGTAGGAAATGGGTTAGGAAGGGGAATGAGATTTGGGAATGGAGTAGCAGATATTTTTTCAGGATCTGTCACTGTTTTAATAGCTCTGCTGTTATCACCTCAGAAACATCCACATTTGGGACCGTTTACAGCTAATGGACACGTGTTGAGAGGTGTATGTAGGATGATACGTCAAGCAGAGGAGGTGAAGTCTCCGTGTTTGACTCTGCCCCGCCAGATTGTGGAACAAAAGGGCGAATCTATGCCAGTTACTTTAAGCGCCTCCACTCAGAGATAACAGGTGTCCTTACACACTTTGGGTGTTTCTGTGGATGCTGAAATTTTCCCTTTGAAAAAGAATTTGTCAAGAATGTGAAGCCAGCATGATATTTTAAAGGGCTTCAGTCTTGACCTGAAACAAACCTAGAATCTTTTCAGCTTCGATGCTTAGACAACCTTCCTCCGGATCCATCTTATTTTATGGATCTATCTAGCTGTTACAGATAAGTTCTCAGGTTTCAGTAGAAGATGATTTTTTTCCGTGGATGGAGGTTGGGGGAATTCTTTTTTTGCTTGATTAGTATATTTTCAATACACAGTAATTCTGTGCCTGAAGGCTAGTATCACCACCTCAGCTCCACCTCAGATCATGAGGCAGTTGATTCTCACAAGCAATGTGCAACCTAGATTTCACATTCACAGTTCATAGCATGCTTTGTGCTCCTATGAATCTAGTACTGCATATACCTTGAGGTGGGGCAGAGTTCAGGAGGCAATGGAAGGGACTTCCTGTAAATACACACAAAGCTTCACTTGCTCCCTCACTAGTAACTCATCTCCTTCTGTGTCTTTGTTTCTAATGCTCCACGGACAGGCACCAGAGCACCAGTGCATGGCCAAACCCATGATCGTGGACACGAGATACCTGCATTTCTCCCTACTTTTTTCTTTTCGTCAGTGGTATCTTAGTTCATGAATTTAGTTCTTTTCCTAATTCTGGTCGCAAACTGAATTAGATGAAAACTAAATCAAATTCTCCCATGAGGTCACCATTGAACCTAACAATCGAATTTGATTAGGTCCTCATCCAACCTGGTTTGCAACTGGAATAATGGAAAGAATTAATTTTGGGAACAGAGGCACCACTGTACACGTACACAGCATCGGTGACAGTGGCAGCTTGTTATACTTGTGTATATTTTAGACACTGATGTAAAAGCTTCTCATGTATTAACACGTTTATTCTTCTGAACAAACTATTAGATAAACATCAATAATTGGACAACCTGTTGTCTGTTTACTTAACATAGTTTTTAATTACACATCTGTGGTCTACCACATACTGTTCTAGGCAGCCTGGATTCCTTCATCAACAAACACACATGATTCATCGGCCTCACAAAATGTGTGTTCTCATGTGCAATGTCACATAGCTGGTATAGTAGCAGAGCCAGGATTTGAACCATGACTTTTGTCACCAGAAACAGCATGTAAAACCAGCACAGAGTAAAGGCTCTCCAAGTTACTATCTGCCCCATGGGCCCTTTAGCATGGTGTAAAGGATTCAGCACAGCGCAGCCTGTGACTCTGACGTTATTCCTTCTTTCAGCTCTGTGAAGTCCTTTGATGCTTCCAGTTTCCTTCCATTCTCTCAGGTTCATGTGCGGATAGCATTGGTTTCCTATGAACAGATTCATCTGTCCTTTCTCTGAATAACCAACGTCTCCTTCCCGTTCTGCTTGCCATAGTCCACAGGGAAAAAGAACGAAATCGAAACCGAACACTGGTGTAAATGGACCTGGCGATTGACGTGGGGCCAGTTGTTCTCCCGGCTTCCTCGGTAATGCTCTTGGCCTCATCCTCACACACTAAGGGTCCCAGGGAATGTCAGGCTGGGGTGCTATTGGCAGCGGCATCGTGACTTCTGTTTTTTTTCCTCCACCATCCCTCCTTTGCTAGTCCGCCGTCACCTTCTGATTCTCTCTGCCTGTTGTTTGGACAGCTTGTACTGGTTTTTAATGAGCTCTTTCTATTCCCACTTTTTTCCCCTCTTTTCTGGGAGCTATGGATTTAGAATTGGCGTAACAGAGCGAACACAACTCTGACTGTTGTTATGGTTTGGATTAAAATATGTTCTCTGAAGGACTCATGTTCTCCCATGTGGGGCTTTTGGAAGGTGACTGAATCCTGGGGTGGTATAGTTGGCTTGATGTTAGGAGACAGGGTCTGTTGGGAAGAAGCTGGTCACTGGGGCCGTGGCCTGGAAGGGTTTGTCACCCCTCCCGGCCCCCTCCCTCCTCTCTCTGCTTTCTGGCTACCACCATGGAGCAGGACTTCCCATGATGCCGTTTTTCCCTTTGAGCCCCTGACCATGGACTGGAACCATGAGCTAAAATTCACCTCTCCTCCTTGAAACTGTGGGTGTCTGCCATTGTGCCTCAGGGCCGAGAGGGTGGCCATAGCACCTGGGTTACTCCTGTAATTATGCTCCAGCATAATTGTAGATAGCACCCTTTCACTCTCTCTAGTATCCCATTTGATACGAGTAGATGAGGTCAGAGCTCGAGGTGATTCCTTCCCCCTTTTCAGGGTAATGCGAAGAAGACAGCCCGGTCCTTGGAATCTCTGGGTCTCTAGCTCTCCAGCCACGAAATTGCAGCAGATCCTAAGAGGGAACTGGAAACATAATCCCTTCACCAATCTGATTATTCATTTCTTCATACAGGGGCTAGAACTAAGACACGTGTTCTTCCCTTTCTCTGTGTACATATGCTGATATAATGCAGTTTACATGCTTTCCAGAACCTATCTGTGTGTTCTTCCTGTGTGTTTTGGCTAAAAATACTACCAGTTTGTTGGCACCTATGTTAAACATAAAAAATGAAAAGCACGAACCAGAGAACATCAGCTCTGTGTGTAGCCATTTAGAAGTCTTTCCTTGTAAGAGTGAAGCTGTTGAATTTATTGGGTAAAGGGAGACTTTTGTATAAAACGAGCTAGAGGTTACCATTTGTCTGTGAAGATGTCATTTCAGGAAATCGATAGTTGCTTGTACTTTTAAAAGCAAAGATCTAAAGATTATTGAAATACAAACCAAACTTCAACCCAGAATTATACCCTAAAACCAAATAACTTTTAGGGATTTATTGGTTCTCATCTGCACCCAAGGTAAGCCTTAGAGAATCTTCTTAGTATAAGTTGTCCTGAACTTTTCTCTAATTTGTTACTGAATAGTGAACCATAAGTAAGAAACAAAAAGTAAGCAAACTTCAGTTTTCGGTTACTTTTCGGTCATTTGGCACATTTCTATTGAGGGACCTCCACTGGGGAGGATAGAGGGAATAAAGATTGGAACAAGAAAATCTGTAAATGAAATTGTAATTGAAAAAAAAGGCCATAACATCAAGGGCATAGTTGGGGTACCAAGGTGATCCATGTCAGCTTCCCTTGGTTAATTTAGACTCCTTTCCTTCTAGACCTGTCACACCCAAAATTCCTTAAATTCATAAACTGGTTTAGTTAAAAAGTAAAGAACAACCACCTGATCTTAGCATTTAGGCAAATGCTGGGAAAATTAAGAGACTGCTTAACCTATGAGAGGAACCTTAACCTTCCAGGGGGTGGACTGTCTTTTTTGTAGGTTCCCAGTCCCTCAAAAGAAGTGTAAATGTTCCCAGTTCCAAGAAGGAAAAGAGCCCCTCTCTCCTAAGAGGACCCACATGCCATTTCTTTGAGTGTGTATTTTTAAATTTTTGTCTGGTAAATCCTTTTATACCTCTTTGACTAGTCCTGAAAATTCTTTTTCCGTAGTACCTGAGAACTTGTCCTGTGAGTACGGAAGGTTTAAATTCCTTCTCTCTGCTTGGGGTGCCTCCTCAGATCCCGTCTGGTAACAGTATGAGATATTTGTCGTATACTGTAAAATATCTTAGCGTAGATTGTGACAGTCTGTATGCGTTAGTGGAACTGCTATATATTACTTTAATCAGAGGTGTCCACTGAAGGTTTGATCAGCTGGGAAATATATCCGTAAAAACACATTCCACATGTGTATAACATAAGCATGGCTCTTCCACACATTTTTTTTTTCAAAGATAGACTTTTGCTAATTACCAGTTTGTAAATTAGTAATTTGTGAACTGGTATAGGAGGTGTCAGATGAGGATGGTAATTGA
This sequence comes from Hydrochoerus hydrochaeris, assembly GCA_004027455.1. NCBI lineage: Eukaryota > Metazoa > Chordata > Mammalia > Rodentia > Hydrochaeridae > Hydrochoerus > Hydrochoerus hydrochaeris. Next base: position 380,610 of record PVLA01000568.1, on the reverse strand, counting down.
GACAATTTGAGAGATGGCGAAAATGCTTTGTAGACTTGTGTATCCTGGAGGGTAGGAGGGGCAGAAGAATCCAGTGAAAGGCTTCAGTCTCTGTAGCAGTTGACGATGAAGGACTAATACATTTTGGCTGGCTTTGAGCTGGGTCCTTCCAAAACGTTAGCACTGTTGACATTTTGGGCCAGGTGGCTCTTCACTGTGGGAGCAGGCAGTCCTTGGCCTTGCAAACGATTCAGTGCTATCCTTGGTCCTTACCCGCCGGATGCTGCCATGCACCTGCATGCCTCCTTTTCTGTTACCAACCAACCATGTCTCCCGATGATCCTGAATGTCCTCTGGGGACAGAACGTCCAGCTGAGAAGGACTAGTTTAAAGTACCTCTGGTTACTTGGGATCAACTGTAAGAATAATTGAGTTAGGACCATAGAGTATTATATCTACTTGAATAAACTTTCACACGGAAGGTGGTAGAGGGCAGGGAACTCTTTGGACTCACAGAATGGGTCTTGTGATCTCTTTTGAGAAGACTTGCTAATGTTTATATTAATAGCTCTGTGGGAAACAGATTTGGCGTGACCCTTGGTTTCATAATAGCAGGTTAATAATTGTGTGGAGACATAATTAAATCTCTCCTTTCTTGAAATTCTTAGTGCCTGTGATTATCTACCACGAGAACCAAAGAATTGTGACCAAATTACTTCTGGTCAATCCCAAAGAAGGCCCGATGATGGGAAATAACAGATTTAGTTGGTATGTGAAATTGATCAGTGATGGCTACAGAAAGTTCTAGGCATCTAGCAGAAAGGAGCCTGGGGATGCACCAGGAATGAAAAACTGTTCTCCACCTCCCCGAATTGGGGTGTAGTGTTATCATTTAATTTGCCCACAGATGCCCTGAGCAATTTGCAATCTCTCTCCCAGTATAAGCTGCTTTTTAAAATTGTACGAGGCCAGGAAAATGGAGGGAACTGTAGAAACGCAGGGCGTTTGTTGTTATTGTTGCTTGTTCTGTTTTCATTTGAGTTCAGAGGTGTTTTGTTTTACCCCATCAGTGGTTCTCAAAACATGTAAGGCGGAGGCTTTGCTGTGATCCCCAGATTTTCCTTGAGAGGGATTTGGAGTCTTGGTCTTGAAAAGGCTTGGTCTTGAAAAGTCAGACTTTTCAAATTTGTATTTATCATAAACATAGCATATTCGAGGAATTTAAGAAAGGTCAAAAAGCCATCTGCTGAAATTGCGCAGAACCCAGACTAAACCTGAACTGCGCCCTACTTTCGGAGCACCCCGAGCCCTTGCAAACAGCCGAGCGAGCAGCTTGTGTTAACTGAAGAAATGCCTTTCAACGGGGAGCCCCCAGCCTCACACCTCCCTGCAAAGCTCTCCTCTTCAAATCCGCTCCACCAGGCGGCTCTCAGCCCGGGGAGAAATGTAACTGTCTCGACAGTCCCTAGAGAATTCACTGCTCTCTTGAAAGGAAAGTGAACGATTTAATTGTGTCTGTGTGGGATACATAATGGATGAGACTGAATAATTCAGGACAGGATGTTACTGAAGAGGACACAGCCCAACACCTGCACTGGACAAAGATTTCTTTGGCTGCTTCAGGAAGGGGCTGTGCAGTCTGCATTTTGCCATATTGTGCTTCCAGCTGCAAACAGGCCGAAAGACAAGGACGAGCTCTTTCCTCTTCCCAAAGATGAGGATGGCTGTGTGGATGCGTGTGTGTGACTGTGTACACGGGTGTGTGTACATAGACGCGTGCATGTGCCTGCGTGGATGCGTGCTTGTGTGTCTGTGCACATGTGCTTGTGTGTGTGTGTGTTCCTTTGCCAAGACAAAATCTGATGACAAATCTGGCACCTTAAAAAAGATGCTGGTCTTGGATCCCTTTACTCAACCCCAGACTTGGGCCTGGGAAAAATATCAAGCCAGCTGAATTCTTCTCTAGCGTTGTTTTATAATAATGGTAATAGAATGGTCCCCTACCAAGTTCAAAGTGGCTTTTCGGCTGGCTACTGTGAGTGGGATCTTTGCTGAGGGAGGGTAGGCATCTGCTGGGATTCTGTTGCTTTGGAGAAAAAGGGAAACTCTTAAGGTTGAACTCTGGGCTCACTTGAAATAACCCCAGAGCTGAAAGTGCTGGGACCTGTGACCTGGCTTTTTGTAACCGAAGTGTTACTTTTCCTGTAAGGGGCTGTAGATTTTACAGTTTTTGACAGTTCTTCTTTTGTTAAATCTCAGAAAGTAAATCGACTGACAAGTTTAAGTCAGTTCTGGTGATAATTATCAGGAATTTGATAGGAACATCTTGAGAGATGCCATGGTGTTTATTTCAAAAGAAGAATAATCACCAAGATAAATCTAATAGCTCTGCACTCACAATCCGCACACTTCTTCCATCCTATGTAAGGTTTTAAGACAAAGGTTCCTAGCAGGCAGTGAAAGTTCCAGACTTTCTCCCCGCAATAGGTATGCATATGCATAGTCAGGGCGTACAGTTTCTGAGCTCATGGGCTTTCTAAGGAACCACAGCCAAAGGTCTCAGGCCTCTGGGTAACGCTGGTCTCTAGAAGTACGCATTTAGTTGTGGAGGTAACACGGTGCTGTATTTTTTTATGACCACCAACTCACGCAGTTTGCAGTAAGTGATCATGAGGACTCTGGAATGACAGGCTGTGATCGTTGCTTAGAAACAATGGACCGCTAGAAAGAGCTCTGCTTGGGTCACAGCTCTCATGTCTACTACATGTGCATTAAGGAGCAGGTGGGGGACAGGTGCTCCCAACAAGCAAAGGGTACGAACGAAAGGCAGGAGTGGAAAGTGAGTTCTGCACCGCACTGCCAGGTAAGCACCCAAAACTTCTTTCAGTGACCCCTGAAACCCTTCGGGAGAGATGCTGACCACCTGTGTCGGGCGGCTCCTGGTTCCCTCAGCCAGCTTCTCAGCTCTCATTGGGGCTGCGGGGGACGGGGTGGCCTCAGTCCTCAGCTGAAGGTAATAGCGAGGTTCCTGAGAAGACACCCAGGAGCGTTGAGTGAACTTTAAAGCTCACGTAGAACATGCACATATTTGGCTTTGGGGAGCTACCACACCGCTCATTTCCTGACATTTGACAGTGGGTGGTCCTGTCAATTAAGAAAATAAGGGACAATTTAACAGGGCATCATGGCCTACGCCTCTAATCCCAGCACTCTGGGAGGCTGAGGCAGGAGAATTGTGAGTGTAAGTCCAGCCTGGGGCAATTTAACAATTTAGCCGGAGAAACCCAGTCTTAAAATTAAAGAAAAAAAGAAAAAGACCTAGAGATTTAACTCAGTGGGAAAAAAAAAAAAACCTCGAGTTGAATGCTCAGTAATACCAAAAAGACGGGAAAAAGTGCAAAGAATAGGGCCCATGTCTTTCAGTCATAAAGCCACAGTTCTGGAGAAGCTTGGAAATCACTGTGGTGCCCTTCCTCACAGACACTTATGGGAGGCAAGGACAGTGCCCATCCGTCACTTCTTACTGAGCTGGTGGCAAAGCCAAAGGACAGACATGCACCGCCAGACCCCCGGCACTTCCTGGGACCATCTCCATTTTGCTCATTACCCTGTCAGTTTAAATGAGTCAATGGCTCTAGCTTCATATAGGCTCTCGTGATTTAAAAAGACAGAAAGAAAGAAAGAAAATACAGAATCAGACTAACTTTCCATGACTCGCTTTCCCAAAATGTTTTGTATCGATGTATAACGGATGAGGCAAATGTGTAAGTCGGAGGGGGACACAGCCGAGGGTTTTAAAGGAGGGGCACACGTAGGAAACCCTGAGACAGACACATCCATTGCAGAGTGACTTGGCGCAAATGGTGCTGATGAACACCACATTAAAGAGAAGGAAAATGAAGGCTTCGTGCAAACCACAGAACAGAAGTTGAGATTTCCAGTGAATCAAGGAAACATTTAAAGGGTGGTTGAGGGCTGGAGGTGGGGGAATAGGAGGTGGGGAGGAAAGGGATTCTTAATGGTGTATTGTTTTCTGAGCTCTATCAATTAGCAGACATCTCTTATAAAAGAACTTCAGAGGGGAGGGAGGAATTTCATGAACCGAAGTAACCCCAGTCAGCTGCAATGCTCCAGGCTCCTGGGGAGGCTTTCACCCTGCTGCCTAGCTGGGCCGACCATGACATCAGTCCAAGTGCATCCTGAGGCCTATTGTCATGCTGATGAGCCGGCCCCTGAGACTGTGAGCTCCCACTGCCCAGAGAGACATTCCCACCGCGGACTGGCTCTGGGGCTCATTCAAACTGTGCTGAATTGCCCCAGAAAAGAAAAGATCCAGCCTTAATTAACCACTGCGCTCAGCTCCCAATCACAGCTTGATTGTTGTGCTGGCTTCTCTCCCTGCTGCACAGGAAATGCCAAGGCTCCCAGGCAGCCCCGCGCTGGGAAGTAGGGCTCTCCTTAGGGCACTGGAGTTGGTTTGGGCTTGTTTGGAAAATAAAATATCGTAGTGTATTATGTCTCTGTATCGCTGATGTCCTGTTTTTGGGGGAAAGAAATGAAGCTCAGCATCTGTTATAATTTTCTTGTCCTGCTCCTGGGACCCACCCACAGCACACAGCTCCCAGTGAACGTCTTTGCAGGCATTTTGAACTCTGGCAGAGAGTTCAGCTTTCTACTCAGCTGTCTTTATTTTTTATTTTTTTTTATCGGTACTGGGGATTGAACTCACGACCATGTGCTTGCAAGGCAGGCGCTTATGCCACTGAGCTAAATCCCCAGCCCCAGCTCTGTCTGTAATTGCTTTGATAATTCTTGGTGCTACTTATACTAGGTGAAATATATATATATATGAGAGGAGGGCAGCAGTCATGACCGCCTATCCTGCTGCCTCGTGATGCTTAGCATTTAATCTTTCCTAAAATCACGGCCCCTGGAGAGAGACTTTTTGTACTAGGTGTGTAAACCAGGGTTTTCACACTGAGATGCAACCTTTTTTATTTTTTATTTTGAGACAGGGCCTCATTAAATCACTAAGTTGCCCAGCTAGAATTTGTGATCTTCCTGCCACAGCCTTCTGTGTGTACCACCATACCAAGGTCTTGAGTCTATAGAGTGGAGCTTTTAACTCTACTTGTTACAAAAAAAAAAAAAAAGCTTTTGTTGTTTGGTTTGGGTTTTTTGGTGCCAGCGCCTTGCTCATTCTGAGCACGGGCTTTATCACTCACTGAACTACAAACCCCACCCCAAGTCGGTAAAGTGTAAACCTCACTGCTGCTCGTGCACCTTACAATCTGGGTGTTGGAGACAACGGTGACTGAGGAGGCCAGCAGACCGGGGGGGGGGGTTCCCAGGGGGTTCCCACCCTCGCTGGACCCCCTAAGCGTGCTCCTGGCACGGGTTTTAGGGCAGCAGTGTGAAAGAGCCCGCCCGGGGTGAGTATGGGACCCCGGACTCTCCAGCCCTCAGCCTTCCTGGCTGAGTCTCAGGTGCCATCTGTTGATCTTCCCATCTGCTTTCGTCGATTTGACTCTCTGCTCAAATTATAGAGAAACAGAAGTCTGGGGAGAAAAGACGAGTGTCCCAGAAAAGGGCTCTTCTTCACCTAGTTCGAAGCATCAAGTGCAGCATTATGAGGTCAGGAGTCATGATGTACTTTGGCCGTTTTCTATCACTCTAGAGGGACTGGTTAGCGGGGCCAGTTCAAGGTACCATTTGTTCCCTTCCCAGAGCGCTGCTATTTGCAACCTGCCTTCTCATTCAGCCTGGTAAACATAAGACAAATCCTGATACATCCCCAGCCCAGGAGTTACATTTAATAAAATATTTAAATAAAATAATACAGCATTTAACAAGCTACTCAGCATGAAATACTTTTAGCATAATGAATTGCTATGTGTTTTTAAACGATACATGATTAATCTAAGACACGGGAAATGAGTGGTTCAGGGAGGTACCTTAGTGGCTGATTCTTAATTAGGCTTGACTTTCCTGAGATTTAAGTAATAGGTGTCATTCCCCTCACTAAAAATTGTTATAATGTAAGTTGAATTTTTTTTCCTGAGCTCTCATACTTTAACAGTTTTATCAGTCATTAATACAGGTAGAATTTCTGTGTTTCTAATAGCAGAGACTTGGCTACCCGTTCACATTTAATAATAATAATAAACCATAGACTATTAACCCATACATTTTGAAATCACACAAACCTCTTTTCTAGGCGTAGCTTGGATTTTTATGAGCTACGTAGCTCTGGGCAAACATTGTTGTCTGAAATGCTGAGGTTCCTTATCTCTAAAGTGGGTACAGTAACATCTACCTTGCCAGACTGTTGTGGGAACTGAATGGGATGAAACAGAAATAAGTCTTCTTCCGAGAGTGGACAGAGTATCAGCTCAATTTTTAATTCTCTCTAGAATGTACCATGTTGATGGCTATTTTGTTATCTAATCAAAAAGAGAGTGATGTTTACAGCCCAATATTTGATTACAGTATTTTAGGGCTGGAATGGGAATTTGGAGAAGTAGACCAAGTCTTTTCCTTTCATAATCTTGCTTAATTAATCTGTGGCAGAGGCAAAAAGAGACATGTGGTCAGCTTGGCTGGCTGTGACCACAGTTTACCTTAATACTTTCTTTATTAGTTCCTCTGCTATTTGTTCTTTGCAGGTCAGTATTTCTTTGCAACAGTTAAACAAAAAGAATAGAATTTAAGATATACTAGAGGGAAAAAAGCCAAGTCGCTTAGAGGTAAACTTTAAAACATAAATGCACCAACTTAATTAGAATTTAACCTACTTAACATAACACCTGACTGTGATTTAGGTACCAGGCAGTACTGAACTAAAGGATCACCCGTTGTCAGGCATAAGATATGCTGACATCGATGTAGGGGAAAGAAACTCTCAGCCTGCTAGATTTCCAGTACGAGTTCATATTCTCTAAAATTGAAGCAGAGCATTAAGAGCAGAATATATTTATTGAGAGAAAGAAAGCTTCTGTCTGAGAGAGAGAGAGACAGAAGGGATCCCGAGAGAGCTGCCAAAGATTTTATCTTTTTTTAGGGCTTTTAAAGAGCAAGACCATGAAGTGAGGTGGGTCCAAGGTGGGGAAAAATGGGAACTCTCAAGTTGGGCATGAGGGGGGACAGAATTATGGTCAACCAATAAGATTATAATTGCTCAGATAGAATTGATTAAATAGGGGACAAACTGAGAAGCCAGTCACATAGCAAGCAGACATGAGTATAAAACAGTGCCTTTGCCCATAGGGGTTGGGTTATTGGCTCCTTCTGGCTTCCTCAGGGTGATGGAGACCTATTTAGAACATCAGTCTCTGATATTTATCCTTAGGAAGTATGTGGGTGCATTTGTTTTATCTTTTGTCTTGAGTTCTGGCCTGAGCAAAGGTATCTGTCTCCCTAGTAGTTGCCAAGTATCTGGGGTTCTGCACCGGCTCCTTCAAGGACCAGCCCTATCTGACTGCCTATAATATTTCTGTCTAACTGAGTGACCTGTAACAACATGGATAGGAAAATGGGTTTTGAACTGTGCTTTTTGATCAGCAGATTTATTATTTTCAGAGCAAAAGGTGTGGGATAGGAAAGATTTCTCACTCATCTCTGGGGCCATGGTAGAAGCCTCTCCAACAAAATGCTGAATAACAAGAGATAAATCTATGCGGTTATGTCATATAAATTTTATGTGACAAGGCAGCCTCTGGACATGACCAAAAGAATCAGGGACACCTGTATGTTTCTATGCTAAGTTAGATGGAGAAGTGGATAGTTACAGAGAAAAACAATTGAAGGACAAAAGCCTGTTATTTAATGGTAAAAAGCTGGGGGAATTTGGAGCTCTCATGTGTTCAGATTCTTCCCAGCATCTTGGGGTCTTGGAGAATAATGATATTCCTTTCCTCCGAGTACAGGAAGGATGGTTACAATTTTTACGACTTCTTTCACAAGCAGGTCAGCTAGGTTTTAGGACAGATCTCAAAGAGGAGAAAGTATACTAGGTGCAGATGTATTTCAGTAAACTCTCTGAATTAATTCAACTGAAACTATAGCCCAAGGAGGTGGGGGGACTATCCTCTCAAATTTAGGCAAAACTAGTTTAAGGAATCAAATATAAGAGCTGGTCAAAAATTATGGTTTTTGTTTAAATTTATTACACTAGAAGAGACATGGCCATTAATTCCCCTGGGGGGAATCCTCCTCACCTCAGACACACTTATCCCATTATTCTTGCCTCTTTCTGAAGCAGTTCTGAATGTCCTCTTTTGTGTGGGTCTTTGGGAGGTGTGATAAAAAGATACGTTAAATGTTGCCGCTGAATGCAAAGAAGTGGAAAGGCAGGTTTGTAAAACCTCTGTGATGTATCCATCCTTACCCACCTTATTGACCAGATGGGGTGCACGGCAATTTCTGTTTTTTCTGCAAAGTCAACATGTTCATGAAAGGTAAATGTTTTGAGTCCGAGTCAGGATAAGGAAGCAGCCACGACATTACAACTAACGATACTCGGGAAAAAGGACTTCTAGAACTACATCAGAAAGTGACAAGAATGACAGGATAAATGTGGTAGAAGGGAGAATGTTTTGAGGGGGGATTAATGGCAATGTATCATTTAGTGTAATAATTTGAAAGCAATTTTTATGGAGGCACTGTATTTTCTGATCATACCACAGAAATTCCAGCGAATGAGTGGGTTTCATTAAAACCTGGTTTCCTTGCAAGCTGGCTTTGAACTGTAGTCTTCTGGGCAAGGTCGGGGCTTAGCTCCATTAGACCAAAGCATTTATCGCTTCTGGTCCTGTCACAGTCATCAAGAGTTTGCAGTGGTCACAGTTTCCTTTGGAAGGGAATGAGCTTGGTGTCTTATGGCAGGTGCTGAGAAATTCTTCATTATGTTCCAAATGCCACCACCATTTTGGATTTGTTTTTACTTTTAAAATTAATCTACTTACTAACTTTCATTCATTCTCATGGATCTATCCTGACTCAGCTCAGTTCCACTGATGCCATGGGAGACTCCGCTGAGACCATGCTTTGAAAGACATACATTTACTTAACACATCGCTTGCTGTGTTGTATTTTTGCACTTTGAGGTGTTTACGCCCAGTTTGAATGACAAATAGGTTCTCGCTCAAGTGCCGTTAACAGTGTCTAAAATATAATAGATATTCCATTGAATCCCATCTTTTCTTAAATTGTTCAAACTTATGAAAAGACAATTCATATTCGAGACAAGTTTTCTGATATTTTTTCCTGGATATTCCTTTCTCAGAATATTTACACAGAATAATTTGATTAGTGGGTTAAACACAAAACAGTAACTTCTTATGTACCATAAACAAACTCATTTAGAGCACCAGTCCTTCCCCAGGGAAACATTAATTCCTCTCTTCTTGTCTCTGCAGATGCTTTGAATGTGTTCTTATGGTTGCAGAGGTACAACTGGAAGCCCAGTGTGGGTGTCACGGAGAGAGAGGGCACAATCTATAATTACAGTTTAACAGCAGATGTGACTAGGACTGTTCCTGGCGACTGGAACACATGGTTGTCTTATTCAGGCCACTGGAACTTGGTGTAAAACTGGCACACAGCTACCTTTTTCTTCCCAGGCTGAGTTTCTTGGGCATCAGAATGGCATTTTATCCATACTCAATAACACTCTTCTTACATGTTAGAGTTCGGTTTCAGGTGTGTTGAATGAGTGAACAAACTTTCTCATGGCTGGTACTGCCGTGTTATTTTCTCTATGCAAGTACACGCCCAAGGGCCTGGCTCTGCCTGCTCCATCTTCAGGGATGTAGGAAGTAGATAAGTGTGTCAGAGTCTGAGAGACAGGAGAAAGTTTTTACAAGCATATGCTCACCCCTTCCTGAGGCCCTCAGAAGGAAAGGGAGGGAAGAGAGACAGAGAAACAGAGAGATGGAGAGAGAGACAGAGAAACAGACACACAGAGAGAAAGATAGACACAGAGAGAGACAGAGACAGAGAGGAATTAAAAAGACAAGACTATGAGAGAGAACGAGAGAGAGAGAGAGAGAGAGAGAGAGAGAGAGAGAGAGAGGGAGAGAGCATTTGCATTTGCTTCGTGGCTGGCTGGGACTGTGATTCCAGCTGAATCAAGAAGGAAATGTGCTTCTACTGAATCCCTTTTTATTCTTTCATTTTCTTCTGCTGAGGCCACAAGGTATGGAGCTGATAGTTTTTCACTTGCCCTGCAGAAGCCTTATAAATTTGGTCCCGTAGCTTATGAATGTTTGAGCTGAGACTCATTCTGTTCCCTCTCTCCGCCTCAGTTTCAAGTGGGCAAACGATGCTTTCCTCCTGCAGTTCACCCTCTTCTTCATCTTCCACATCATTACGATACAGGCAAAAGACTGTCCTTAAAAGCTTGGATCTTGTTCACCTTTGTATCAGGAACATTTGGAATAGTGAACACCCGATACATGGCTGAGAACAAAACGAATAAGTGAACAAATGAAAACTATTCTCAACCCAGAGAAGCGCTAGTTCCCTGTGTTCTTCCCCAGAGAGATGTGCTGTAAGGAAAGCCTTGGTTATCCGGGGTTTGGGGTGTCCTGATGTGTACCACACCCTGAAGAGAAGCCAGAAAGGTCCGTTTGGGTAGGGGTGGGACAACAGGGAGAGTACTCAGGCTGAGAACTGAAGCTGACATTGCCTCCCTTCACGCTTCCTCCCTCCGTATTCCAAGAACTGAATAAAGTCTGAGAATAAGACAGAGTTTCCAACATCCCACCAAATCAATCAGTGCTGCTTTACTGCTCTTTAAAAAGCAGGCTCTTACAGTGTTTGGCTTATGGTGACTCAGACGTTTTTAACCAAGAAAATAAGAGAGGCAAATAAATCCACAAGGGGAGATAGCTTAGTGGTATGAGTCTCAGGTTGGAAATCAGGAGGTTCCCTAAGACTGTGAAGTTCAAGTTACAACCACATTGATTTAACCGCCCATCTTTTGCCGGGGAGGGATAAGTTGAGTTACACTCGGTTTGTGGCGGGCAGACTGTTGGATAAGGATTCTAAACATTCAAGGTTTATTTGCTGGGTTTGGGACATTACAGAGCTCCCAAAGCACTTTTTTTTTTTTTCTATTAGAAAGTGGTTTGCTGTAATTTGTTTGGCCCCACATTCGGGTACTCGGCTGAAATGTTGGGAAAACAGAACTGGCTTCCCTTTGAGTGTATTAGACACTTAATAAAATACAGATGACAGAGAGACATCTTTCTGCGTCCCAGTGAGTGTGTAGGACAGGGTGGGAATTAGCAGGAAGGAGGGGCAGCAACTCTCAAGACAGTTCCTTAAAAGTAGAATTTAATGGTGTAACTGGAAACGTCACTCCTGGAATTTTGAAACGTACAAGCATAAGCCCCGGAGTAAGGTTAATTTGAAAAACAGACTAGAAAAATTACAGTTTACACATATACGGCACTGACAAATTGTTTGTATTTGTATGTAGTTTAAAAATTCTCTAATTTAGCAGAAAATTTAGGTTATGTGCAAGGGAAAAATATTATCCCTTCTTACTTAGTAATACTTGGTAATAAGGTAACTTTGGAATTCCTGGAGAGTTTGAAGTGGTGATAGGCAAGAGTCAAATACTCTATAACACACCATGTGTTGAACGAAAACAACAAAAAGACTTTCTTAGATGTGGGAAAAAAGACTTTTACTAAAACTACTTAGATGTAGTCTAAAGCTCTCAGAGCTGAGTGAAATTCATAGAAAAATGTAGTATCAAGGTTGACAATGGAAACTAACAACAGGTATTTCCACTTCCTAGTAGAGATGAGAGTAGGAGTTTCTCTATATTTCAACATATGTAACATGACTATTAATATTTGTAATGTACTTTAATTATTATGGGACATGTGTTTTAGTCCATGAGAATAAGAATATGTGATACAGATTTATTAACATCTGCTAATGTATATGCACATGAGAAGATGCAAAGACCAATTTGATGCTTTTTAAATGTGAATAGAATGGATTTTAAACATTGGAATTGTCGCACTCACGAGTGATGACCGGAATGTAATGTAGCATTCGCTTGAAGCTGGGCTGCTCTGAGCACCTCCCAGCGCATCCCTGGGCCCACCAGTGGGACTAGTTCTATAACAGTGGTGAACCTTTTGGAGCTTTCAGTGATACAAGCAGCCTGCTGTGGCACGTGTGCCATGGGTTTACCGCCACTGGACTAGAGAGTGTTGCTTGTGTTCAGCTCGTGTCTCTTGATTTTGTGGCTCCCGCCAGCTTGCCAAGATGCTCTGGGAGCTGTCTCGAGTTTGGGGCTCTTCCCATACTGTCCTGCCTTCTCTTTTTCTCTTCCTAGGTGTCAGACCTAGCATGCTTTCCCTGCCTCATCTTACTGTATTTCTTCTAATCGGTCTCTTGCACTTCTTGTTCTAGCTTGGTGACCGGTTCTCGGAGGGCATGAGTGGATGTGGGATGCCTGTACACATTTGCTCATGGTGAATTGATGGATGCGGAAAACTGTGTAATAAATTGTCAGGTTTTGAAGAGTAAGTTCAGAATTGGAAAAAGCAACAATTGTTCAAAATGGTTTCAGAATAGGAAACATGAGATTAGATGACAAAAGTATGATTAAACATATTGTAAATGGAATGAATTTGATCACAAAATCCAGCTACTTGTTTCTTACACAAGACTCTCAAAAGGATTTAGACAGATCAACAATAGAGGTGGGGGTTAGGTGATTTAAGCACACATAAGAAGGAAAACAGTAGTAAATTTCAGAACAAGATGACAAGTAATAATTTCATAAGAAATGAGTAAGGAGTTTAAAAAGAGCATTGGGGATTTTATCAGAAAAGCAAACATACAGTGCAAATGAAAACTTCTCAGATTCCAGATTCCAGGCCTGATGGTTTAGAAAATTTGAAACTGGGATCTTATGGTGGGACTTGGATTGGTCGGTGGACCTTTGTATGACCAAACACACTGATTAGAATATTGGAAAATATCTATATTAATATAATATCAGATAAGTGTGTTTGTAAGGGCCCCTTCCCCCCACCACATTGGCCATCAACTCTTTCTGTGAATCTTTGTTTTACTGAAATTCAGAAACTGAAGGATCTATGTCTATCACAGTAGAAGGCTCCAAGCCACTGCTGTCGGGTCAGTGCCCTTTCTAATTAGTCGATGCTTCTGCTTACCTGTTGCTAAATGCCTTAATTGTCAACCTGAGCGTGTTTGGCTTCTCTTGCAGTGCATAAATGCTTCCAGTGAGATGTGTAAAGGTAAGATCACCTTGCTAAAATCAGCAAGGTATGCGGTGGAAGGAGCCTTGCCTCTCACAGGTGATGACTAAAAGATTGTCACTTACTCATATTAAAGGAGCTACTTAATATACCCTTCCCTAATCATTGTCCTAGGTACTTGAAGAGTAGGAGAAACACCTAAAGAGAGATTGCTGTCTCATTTATTTTTTCATTTTTATCATTTTTTTCTATAGGTGACCTATATTAACTGCACACCAATAAATTAAACTTTGCAGACGTGTCTTGGTCTGTTGCTTGTTTAATTCTTTAAGCTTTTAGAAAAGTACATATGATCTGTAAATATAAGCAATGATGCAATGTGCTGTTTGTGAATAGATCAAAGCCCGCAAGATGCTGAGCTCTCTACCACCCTCTTCCAATGTGTCCTTCTCTCTTTCTCTTTGTAGCTGGCAGTAAAGGACTTCAAAATCACAGAGCCACAGGATAGAAGGTATCTGGGCCCTTGAACCATTTGAAGAGTCACTTGAGTTATCAATAGTGTACTTTGCATATTGTGATCAGAGATGATTTCTTCAGCTAGTATTGATTACCCTAATGTAGGCGTTAAACATTGAATCTCTCTCGTGATGCACATGAAAAAATAAAACTTATAAACATTATTGATTTTGCTTTGTATTCTTTTTCTACAGGAATGCAATGAAACTTAATCATCCCACCCTCCTTTTGTGGTTATATAAGAATTATTTGGTTCTTTTGGATGAAATAATGTAAATACCAAATTTTTTGTTAGATACAACTTTTCAGTGTACAATAGTGGTTTTTTTTTGAATCAGAGATTTGAGAATTCAAAACTTGTTTGTTGTAAAACAAAAACAAAACAACTAGCAATGAAGACCAAATAAATGTTCAGTACAAATAATTTTTCTCTTCTGTATATTTCATATGCATATATTTAATACACAGTGCTAGACCATTTGTCTTGAAATAGTCAAAGACAAATTTAGTTAGTGTAATGGGGAGATTTTTCCCAATAGGTTAATTTTGTATAAAAAAATATTTTGGGTATTCACTAAGTCTTTATTTTCTGTCAAAATTTTGAATGCTTTCACTGGTCTCTCAGGTGAAAGTCCAAAAAATATTAGGGAACAGAAATTATTTTGTTTTTCTCTTTCACTAGGAAAATGTTTGCGTACAAAACCCCAACATTAGCATTTTATTTTTGTTTGCTGGGAAGGCATCATTCTTCTCTCTAGGGGTTGGCCAGAAACTTAATAATGCCCACAGAAAGATCAAAAATGAGAATTTTATTTTATTTTATGGTGATTGGGATTGAACCCTGGGCTTTGCACATCTGGGCCGGCACCATACCACAGAGCCGTGTTCCCAGCCTCCAGAATGTGAATGTTGATTCCAAAGAATTAGGGCACTGGATAACTCCCAGGATTTCAGCCTCTTCTGGTGGATGGGACCCCCTGAGCTGCAAACTCTGCTCTTCTTGAGAAGGAAAATTGCATCTCCTTGCTGGTTCAACAGCTGGTTTTATTGTCTACGCTTTACCTGAAACCGTTTTCCAGTCCTTGTGCACAGAGCTGGATCGATGCCTGTGTGCTTTGCTAAGGAATCGACCATCTTCATTTATGTCTGTATACAGGATAGACTGGCCATGCAAGATGCTCTGGCAGAACTTGGAAGAATATAAATATTCTCTGGATGAATTAAGAAATAAGTGATTATTTCAACATGCTCAAGCTTAATGAGTGCTGTTTAATTGTGGGGGGGTAACAAAAAGTTATAGAATACCCTCATTGCTAGTGGCCAAATAGGAAGTGGTGCCATTTGATGCTTACTGATTGTGTGACAGCTACTAACGAAATGTAAAGGTCATCTCCCCTTTTGCCCTAACATTCTAATCAAAAACATGCACACATGCTTTTAAAAATAACTCTTTTGGCACTGAGAGTGACAGAAGAGAGAAAAGAGAATAAGAATGTAGAGTCATAAGTTTCATTGCTCTTTCTGCCAATATACACAAATCCCCATCCAAAACATACCTCATTTGCATGCCTGTTTATTTTGTTTTCATGGTCGTCTGGAAGCTAGGATCTTTCCTTGTTTTTTTCCTAAATTGAGACAAAGAGACATTAAGATAAAGTAAACTCTGACCCTCCTCAGCTGTGTCCATCCCCTTTAACAAATCATTCTTGCCACCATCACTGGACAAGTGTCCCTGTCTCAGTGGACTCAGGACATCCGTACGTGTATCTCTGGACATTTGGGGTGAATATTGCAACCTCTTTCATTTGTAAATTTTGAACTTGTAAACTTTGCTATAAGAGTTGCTAATTGAACTTGGTTTTCGGGAGACTGAAAGCTGAGAGAGGGGACATGCTAGGGAGCTTGATCATTTCATAAAATGATTTGAGTGTGGTGAGGCTTTAGAGCACCTCATACCTGAGCAGTAATTGGGGATGGGTTTTTCTTATGATTGTTGTTAACAAGCATTCACTGTGGGCCAGGCATTCCTCGCAGTACTTTATAAATGTTGACAGATTTCATCTTGGTAATAGCTTCCTGAGTTGCTATCACTGTTACTCTTCTTCCCATTATACAGATGGGGAAACAGAGGCCCAAGGAACGTAAGATCATTGTCCAAAGGCACTCTGTGTGTAAATGGGGGATCTTGGCTCCAACCCACACAGCACGGTTCTCAAGCTTGGTTCTATTTGAAAATGGCTTGCTTGTTCTCCACAATCCTTTCCTCAAGAAGCTCCCTTTTTCTTAACTTAGGGTCACCTTCTTTTCAGATGTCCAATATGTCTTTAATTCACATTAGTCTTTAAGACAGTTTCTTTCCTGGCCAACATGGCGTGAGTCCTGTCATCCCTGTAACCACCTACTCCTTCCTCAGTCCTGACTCCCAGCATGTTGGGCTTTAGCAGTAGAGAACTATGAGAGATTGAAGCCCCCAGAAATCAGTCCTTTATTTCACAGCACACATTTTCGCCTCTGAGTTACTGATTTCCCTCTCACCCGCTGCTGACTTCAGAGGGTTGCATTCGGCTCACATTTGGCTTTCGAGAGTGTGCCAGCCGGAAGCCTGTTTCTCTGTTCTTAAGCATTCTTTTTCTTTCTTAAATTAAAGTGATAGGTTTGAGTGGAGAGAGACCAGGCCTCATGAGGAAGAGCCACAGGGATTGCGGAGCATCTCCTCCTCTGTGGGGGTAAACAGGACTTGAGGGCAAACCGTCTGGGACAAAGCTGGAAGGAGCTTTGGAACAGGAAGTAGAGTGGGTATAGCCAATAACTTTGAGGTAACGATTCACTTTGGAATTGTTCTGCCCACACGGTGGGACAGCTGCTGTGTGCTCTGAGGCTCGTAGCTGCATCACGTCCACTATCTGGAAGAGGGAGGCATGAAAGGAACTATCACAGTATTTTGAAATAAAGTTAACAGTTCCCCAAAGGCTTGCAAACAAAAACTTGCTGACTGACTGGGTCCAGGGTTTCCTGCGTGTGCAGAGCATTCTAGAACATCACACCTGAGAGTCGCTCCACACCTCCTTGTCCTTTTAATTCTCTTCATACACTGGTCAAAATTGTCTGAGTGCTGGTGACCGTTTCATGGTTATCTAATGTCATCTTTACAGCTCTCTTGATCTTTAACTTCAACTTCTCTGGTTGTCCTAAGTCAGATACCCTCCCACCTCTGACCCACTGTTCTGTCCTTTGGGATGAGCGCACTGCACAAAGCTTCCTCCTCAGGATTACTTCCCTGTTCCCATTGCCTTCCCCGGCCCAAGCCTTCCCCGGCCTTCCCGGCCCACGCCACAAGGGCTAATTTCCCATGGGGAGGTTTGCTCTCCTGACAGGCAGGGCTCAAGTGTGGTAACCACTTTAATTGCTCAGACCTGGACACTCTTCAGAAAGGAGAAACGATCGATAATTATTCTGGGACAACACCCATAAGCCAAGACTGTCCAGGGAAAACTGGTCTGCCTTGTCGACATTTCCAGAATTTCCTGTTGAATTGCATTCTTTTTTCATTGTCTATGGCTTGTGGGGAAAGAATCTGTTCATATTTTGTCTTCTGCTTATTTTCTAGCTTGCTCTTAACTCCTTGTCAAATATATATCACTGGAGCTCAAAAATGGTATTATATAGCCATTGTACTTAAACATATAAATTTATATCTTATTAAATGAAAAGCAAATTATATTTCAATAAATATAACAGCAAAATAGTATGAAATAATACATCAGGCGGCAAATGAACTAATGCACAACTACAGAATGTCAATGGATCTACAACTCACAGATAAGGCTGTTGAGATATAAAATGGTAAAGTGCGGAGCTAAGAATTGGCCCCTACACCATGAGTTTGATGGTTCACTGTTTCTATCAACGTGACTGGATCATAGGATGATCAGATATCTGGTTATACATTATTTCTCTATTCCTCTGTGACAGGAGGTCAGGAAGAGAGTTTGCATGTGGAACCCTCATCAGTGTGGTGGGGATCTTCCAATCTCTCACTGGCCAGAATAGAACAAAAAGGCAGAAGAGGAGGGATTTTCTCTCTCCCTGAGCTGGGGAACCATCTTGTGCTACCAGTGCGCTAGCTTTTCAGCCATCAGACTAGAACTGGAATTTTCAACATTGGCTCTGTGACTCTGATTATCTCCTAACTGCACCATCAGCTCTCCTGTGTCTCCAGCAGATCTTGAAACTTCTCACCTCCGCGATGGCTTTTGCCAGTTCACTATAATAAATCTCATTATACAGAAATATTTGTAGATAGGTACATAAATATCTCCTGTTGGTTTTCTTTCTCTAGGGGATCCTAACGAACATGCATAAACTTCAGGTATGATGTTTTGCTTTCGCCAGGCTCCTTCACACTGCTTCCAGTAAACATCTTGATATTTTGTTCCTTCTGATTTGTTTTTTGAACTCTCCATTGGGTCGTGCAGCCAATGTGGCTCATTATTTATGTGAGTTATAATTGTTTGAATGAAGAAGAAAGTTGAGAAGAGTGCACAAACAGAAACAAATTCCTAATTTTGGTAATGCTGAGGGTGATGTTGAGGAAAGAGAAAAGAGTCTTTTGTATCTGGAATTGTTAACAAGAATTAAGCCACATAAAAATGTTCACAAGAGGTTGAACAAACACTTGCAGCATTTAACACTAAATGTCATCACTGTGACCTTTATTTTTGGTTCCAGTTATGAGAGCTTTGCTCAGTTCCAAAGAATACCAGAAGGGCCGGTAATCCTTTTCCTTCTCATCTCCAAAGAAAGATGAGTAGACACCGAACTTTACAAAAATCTAAACAGAAGCATAGATGACCAATAATTTACCTTTGGAGCTTTACACTTGAGCTGCTTTCAACACGTGGGGCTTCCATGCTACTTCATTGTTTTTTCCTGTTTGTGCTTCATGGTATACATCTGTATTTTAAGACAGAACACACCCTCGAAATTTCTCTGACTTCCTCTGTTACTGTACAGTTACGTGCGTTCTATGCACTCAAACACACTTTTGGTCTTCAGCTCTCTCAGTATATCATTTCTTTATATTGTAGCATCTCATGACCTGATTGGTAGAAATGATAATTAGCTGACCCCAAGAACAACTAAACGTGGCTTTAAAATATCAGTCTTTATTATACCAGGCAAGCTAAGTTGGATGCTGGATACAACTGACATCAGTCTTTTCAGTCCCATGAGAGGCGTGGGGTGGGTCAGTGCTGGCAGGAGTAGTAGACTGACTCCTCTCTGTGTCCCCAAAGAAAGAATTTCTCTATAAAGAGAGCATTTTGAGAGCAATTTTGGTCACTGTTAATATTTCACAGCTTCTAAGCCACTTGACGAGTGTGTGAACACCCTTAAAATTCTGCTGAAGAATCTAATGAAATAGAATATAAGTTGAAAAATTACATATTTCCCAAGGATGGAAGAATAGTTTAAAATTCAGATTATTTTTTAAAGAATTCTATTATAAGAGCTATTGGAGAACTTTGCTTATAATTAGAGATTTAAACACCTTTTTGGAATCAGTGCTTAACTTTGAGTTACTGAGGGCTTGTGTACTAGTGTTATTTTCTGCTTTGTGAAACAGCTTTCATTTTGCTATAACTTTGAACTTTTTGATACTCAGACCTTGACTCCTGTATCAAAGTATTACTTTTTTGTCCAAGGTACAACATTCTACAGTGTTTAAGATGCTACATTGAGATTCTTAAGGAATGAAAAACTCCTTGAATACTCTGCTTGGTGCTCTCATCTTACAAATTTTTCCTCAGTCTTTGTTATAGTTTAGATCTGGACTACACCCTGCCCCTCTGAATTCATGGGATTCTGGAAGGTAATTGTATCATGGGGATGCTACACTCTTCAGTGGGCTAATTCAGTGATGAGTTCAGAGTTCAATGTGGTGTTAGGAGGTGGCATGTGGATGAAAGAGCTGGGTCACCGGGCAGACCTGGTAGGATATATCTGTCTTCTTGCCCAGCTCCTCCCTCTTTTCTTTTTCCTATCTGCCATGTGGTGAGAGCAACTTTCCTCCACCGTACTGATCTGCCTTGGAGCCAGCTGACCGCGAACTGAAACCGCGAGCCAGAATAAGCTTTTTATATCATTTAGGGTTCACTAGAAGAAGAGATTTAATATAAAAACATATGATTGTGTAAATGATTTACCACGTAAGCCTACAGGGGCAGCTACAGAATCAGAGAGGTTGAACGCAATGTGGCCATCTGTCTTCTGGAGGGCAGGAAAATCCAGGTGAAAATTGCAGACCTGGAGCTCACTTGCAGGTTCCAGGGAGAATCTGTGTCAGAAAGCAGGAAAATCTGTGTCGAAAGGCTGAAGAGTCTGCCCTGGAAGTCTGAAGGAGCTGGAGAGAGTTTCCAAAGGCAATGGGGAAGACTGGAGCTCCTCTGAAGAAGAAAATGGTAGAAATCCTTCTTTTCCTTTTTATTCAAACCAAGATACAAGTCTAGGTTGAGGCTTTCCCTCCTCCGTTTTTGTCCTAGGGTCAGTCATCCACGGATACACCCAGAACTGTGCCCCACTAATCCCCTACTTGTTTCTTAATCCATCCAAGCTGACATGTCACAATTAATGGCCCCACTTCTTCTTTTTAAAATTTCGGGAGTGTTGGCTACTTTGACCCAGCAGATGAAAAATTGACCGCAACAGTGTTTTTGCACAAAGTTACCCAACTTTTCAGGTAATGTTTGTAAATTATTACTTTCAGTATGTTCCTGTTCCTAAAAATACAAAATACCCCAAGAAATGTAGACATATTTAGATATTGATCAGAATCAAATAGTTATGTTTCATATAAATGCCTTACTGTTCACCTGATGCAACCTACATGAAAGTTATATGCAACAAAACCAAACAGAATAACGAAACTAAACCAAACCAAACTAAACAACTTAAATCAAAAGCATGAAGGCTCTTCATGAATAAGAAATTCTTAGGAGACCTGTAGATGCAAGAATGAATAAAATATAAAGTCTATGCTTGAAAAATTCATACTCTAGTGGAGAGACAAACATAAGCAACAGTTATAACTATGCATAATATATTCTATAAGTGAGGAATAAACCAAGTGTTATTTAAAGTCAGGTGGAGAAGTGTTAGATGCTTCTGAGGGAGTTGTGAGAGTTGAAGAATAGGTGAGCTTTAAGTTGGATGTTGGAGAATGATTTGATCTACAGGTAGACAGGTCATTCCAGGGAGCAGAAAAAAGTCCTCTGCACATGTTAGAAGGAATGAAAGGTGGTTCCGGGATAGAACTTGAGCAGAGTATGGGAAAAGCAGAGGTTCTTGGCCAGAGCTCATGTGCCAAGGGAGTTCCCATGATGCAGAGACTTCGAACTTTAGGTGACCTCTTCCAGGTCACATATCATCAGATAGTGAAAGACGAGTGACCTGAGAAGTGAGACACCTATGTACAAGTCTTGGACCTGACATTTATGAGAAAGTATCTTTTCAGGCCAGTTCTTTACCTTTCTTGGCTCCCAAATGAAGCGTGCTAAAACACCAATTTATAGATCAAGCATAGGATCTCATCCAAAGACATATTGAGTTAGAAAAATTGGAGTGCTGTGTCTTCCTTCAAAACTAGAAATATATTTAATTCCCATTCTAGTAGTAGCCGCTTCAATTTATAAACAGAGCTGAATTTATTTGGTGCGATCGAGCAGGATACTTGACGTATAGACTGACAATCTACAAATATCCTCAGCAAAATAATATAAATGAAGAACGGGAAATTGCGTCCCCCCAAATAAAAGAAGAAATAATGGCCTGAGACAACGGGCAGTGCTTTTATAGAAACTAGACTTAAAAGCCGTGGTAATCTAGGAGCATCTGGCCTGTACTGCAGACTCCCTAGAGGGGCACAGAAAAACGCTCTGAGGTGTTCAAGGGCAGGGAGTTGAGCTCTTGAATGTGGAAGAGGAGGAGGTTCAGGAGGTCCTGGCTGTGAGGGGCTGCGTACAGGGCAGGAACAATGGACTTGGAGGAAGCGGGACCCCCCGACTGAGACCTTGTTTGCCTGTTCTGATTCCCTGCCTGTGGTTGGTTGTGACTGGCAGTCAGAATAAAAATATGCATCCTAAGGAAGAAATAATTCAGAATTCCTCAACGCCTTTTAGGGAAATGAGACTTATTGAGCACCTGCTGTATATCTGGGTCAATTTCATTTCTACATGTACACCTCAGAATAACCCTGAGGAGGAAGCTCCTACCTCAGGGGTCACACTTCACTGTTAATCTGTGGGGAGAGTTCTCTGAAGAAAAATATTCCTTTGCATCTGCTCTTGCAGGTGGTAGAGACACAGCTGTCAGGGCTGGCATAGACCAGCGCAAGGGCATCCATTTTTCTTTCTTTCTTCAGTTAAGGCTCTGAATTGGATCCAGCTGTTCTTTGAAACAGAGGCCAAAAGACCCCAATATCCTGCTCTTTGTTTTCCTGGAAGTTATTGACCATTGTTAGCCAAAGGGACTAGGTTGGAACTAAGCAGTTGGTTACTGGGTGCTGGGAACAGGGACATGGTATAGTAGGAATGATGTCATTTCAAGATGAAACCTCCATTTCGACTGTGGCTAGCGCCTTGGGTTGTTAACCTTGATGGGAAATAGTCTATAAATAGACCTTAACAGAGAAGCCGACTGGATTTTTCTTATCTTTTCTTTACAAAAATAAGAAGAGGTCTAATACAATTCTCACCATTTGTAAGTCATCATTTCAAGCTAAGCACATTGTGTTCATCTAGAAACACCTGTATCATCATCATTTTTAGCAGTTGCATTTACTGATCACCTGGTATGCATGGGGGTCTTGTGCTAAGCACTTTATTCTTTACTATCCTGTGAGATAAATGCATTCCCCATTTTTTGAGGCAACGAAATTGAACCTCAGGTTAAAGAACTTTTTCAATGTACCATAGCTATTTAATAACAAAAGAGGAGGCTTAATTGCATATGTGTGTTGAGAGTCTCAAGGGTTAGGAACAGGTTGCTCTAGGATTAATAGGCAGGGACGGGGAAATAAAAAGTTATGGCGAGGCATCTGCCAAGCTCTTGCACCACGCCAGCGCTTCCTGCGGTGCCTTCTCTCCGTTTTCACCTCCTGGTTTTGCAGCCAGAAGGGGCAGGCCATTTGGATTGGTACAACTAATGCCTTCAAACTGGATCCCAAAATTTCCTACCAAAGAGTAACTCTGATCAGTGCTCTTACGGATCAGCTTGGTCAGAATAAGAAACTCACCCACGCAATGCGAACTGGAACGGAAAGAGAATTTTCATCTTACACATGTCAGATGTGATAGAGGGCTATTTGTGAGTGGCTCCCCTTTTTGAGGAATAGAGGCGTAACTCCCAGTGGAATAATGAGCCTCAGCCCACTGGCGCCCAAGGAGCGAACACAATAGGCAGATGTCCGAACTCTACTGGCCATGTCCCAGATGCAAACAATAGAACACTGGCCAACTTCTACTAAAGAGGGTTTCTGAAGCCATGGTATTGCCTGGGCCAGCCAAAAATGCATTAAGAGACTGCAGTTATCCACAATGGTCTCACTTCATAAAGAAGGAAGGGACTGGGGAGGGGAAGTAACGTGAGCCTTCATTCTCGGATGGAGTTGGAGGGAAAGTGCTCAGAAAGTTTGCCTCTTTGCCCTTTAAGATGATGGATTGCTTCAGTTTTATGAAACGCTGGAGCTAAATCCCTTCAGGGTTGGGACTACATGAATATTAATTGGTCCCAAATAAGAAGAGAGGCCTCACTCATTGCCAGTCTGGGGCGGTCCTCATCACTGGTGTTTTGCACAGTCCTTATTTTATAGAAATCGTTTTTTTAGGGGGGAGATACAGAGAGTTAGACTTGGGAGGGAGACTTTTTTCTCCTTAAGCTTTCTATAGTCATCAGTTATTTTGTTCCCTAAAAATTGAATCATGTTATGGGGCTGT
Source organism: Hydrochoerus hydrochaeris (assembly GCA_004027455.1). Lineage (NCBI taxonomy): Eukaryota > Metazoa > Chordata > Mammalia > Rodentia > Hydrochaeridae > Hydrochoerus > Hydrochoerus hydrochaeris. Next base: position 356,879 of record PVLA01000568.1, on the reverse strand, counting down.
AATGACATCGGATTATCCAAACAGATCCTATTTCATGTCCTCTAAAATGGATGTAGATAACAAAACTCAGGATAAGCACTTTTTTTTATAGTTCCTAGAATTTTGTCTGTTTGTGTGTTTACTTTATGTAGTACTTTCACATGTGTTATCTTCCCTCCAGACAAATAAAGGAGGTATTGTCTTTCCTTTTTTACGGGCAAGATCAACGATTAAATGGTGTTGCCAATAGTAGGTCGCATGAGAATGGCAGAACTGGAACTTTACCCAGGGATTCCTGATTTCAGCTCCCCGTTCCCCATACTTTATATAGGTCTTATTCAGTCTCTATGGGCCACTCTCTAACTTTCTGCCACTCAAGCCACTAGCATGGTCAGCCCGGCTATGGCGTCGTCTTTGTAAACAAAAAGAGGGTGGAGCTGAGACAAAACTGCATTTGTACAATTCACCTGATCCCAAGGAGAATTTTTTACTTCCTTGCATATATGAAATTTTGGGCACAAACCTTTGAGGAGGGTTTAGCTCTAACTTTTAGGGAGAGTAGAAATTATCTTCTCGGACATACTTAGAGGTAAGTTTTCTCCAATGAATATATCTCTGACTGTCATATGGAAACGACGTAAAGTACCAAATGCAGATGCATTGGGCTAGGTAAAGTGAAAACCATAAAAACATTTAAAAATCATATTAAGTCATTTAAAGGAGTTTTGTCAGAGCCACTGGATACCTGTGCACAGTTCACTTATGGCATGATTCTGGAAAACTAAGAAGAGTTTTGCTAAATCAGAGAAAAATAAAACAGAACTTCCCCTCAGTTTTTAGAAGATTCAAGCCAAGCCTAAGTTCTAGCCCTCTTCAATTTGGACCAGGTTCTAAACTTGGCATAAATGCACCAACCCATCCCTACTGGAAGTTTCTCAAGAGGGAGTCAGCTCCAGCTTTCCAAAAAACTTGCAGCCCAAATATGTTTGGCTTCACATCTGAACCTTTGTAATATTTGACATTTATTAGAAATTACCAAGTAAGCTTGGGAAACATAAAAACAAGCTGGGCTCCAATGGGTGCATGAAGGTAAACCGATAAGGTAACCATATAACTTAAGCAAACACTGGACTTGCCTGGAAAACCCATGTGAAGGTTTACTCACATTTTTGGCAAGGACTCATAGATCTTTGGAAATATTAATGAACAAGAAGGGAGAGATCTCATTTTTCTCTTCTAATCCATTGCTTCCATATAGCTACTGTTTGATCTCAGAGGACAGGTTCTGAACAAAGTAGAACAGTGACATCTGTGAAATCAGAATTCTTTAAAAACAGAGCGATAATTTCTTCTAATCTGCATTGACCCAGTAGAACTGGTATCAGAGGAGGAAAATTACTGCTTTGGTTTAAGCAACAAATCAGCAGTATCCAAGTGGGAAAAACCTGGATAGGTTTGCTGACAGAGGTGGAAAAAGCTCTCACAGATCAGATAAGAAATTAATCCAATTTGGAAGTCACCAGTGAACAGAGAGGAAGTGACCATTTAAGAGGGGAGGAGCTAGCCTAAAAGCTAAGCGGACCCTCAAAGTGGCTGATGTACTTTGGGGCTGGTTCAGCTGCTTATTTCTTTAGAGGATGCTATGGTACAGAAAAGCTGTCTATTACGCTTTGCCCCTCTTAAACATTGAGGGTCTGGTAACCTTGTAATTTGTTTGTGAATGTCTAAGGCTCATGGAAACACTAAGAAGTGACATATGTTATAGCCATTGGAGGGAACAGGAACAAGCAGAAAAAAGCATACATCTGGCCCAAATATTCTGCCCATTTAAATAGCAGTGTGACCGGGGGATAAATCACTTAATTCCTCTGAGCCTCAGTTTCTTCAGCAGTAAATGCTTATTACTATATCTTTTTACAGGGTGTTGTGAGAATCAAATGATATACATGCAATCATCTTGCAATAGATAGGATCTACTGTAAGTCTATTGTAGAATAGTTACTTATATTTTATAAAAGTTCCTACAAGGAAATGCAAACTTCATCTCCCACTGTCTCATTTCTTCCCCTTTTAATATCATTCTTGGGAGAAGATGATTTAAACTTCTCTTGGAACGTGATTTTATGATGTGTGAAGTATTAAAATCCTATCATCGAAATCGAGTGAGCTGGAATCTGAAAATAAAGGGAAAGAAGATATAATATCATTTTTCTTCCTTTCGTTTCTCCTTATTTCATTAGCAATCAGAGCTACGGTCCTTCACTTCTTTATGGTTATTTTTTAAATACAAAGTAAGTGGCCATGATATATTACCACGAAGGGAATAAATTGAGTGCTTGATAGAGTAGAAATGACGCGAGGTCTATACACCAGTTTTTGATTGATAGCATTCAACAAACTCAGATACAGATGTCCTTTCTGTGACACATGAAGCTTTCACAAAGATGGCTGGGAATTCCTTCCCTTTAACTTCCATGACTCCCACCCAACAGAGAAGCAGCTTCTTAGAGTTGTCCCAAGGATTAACTGAAGTGATGGTATGCAAAGAGAGTTTGCTAAGAGCTATCATACTCTCCTGTGACTGGTAGCTGCTGGCTGAGGTTCAGAAACGCTGGTGTAGAGCACAGGAAAAGAGCAAGGCAGGATCATAGTGTCTCTGGCGTAGAGCAGTGAGTTTCAGAGTAGTCAACAACCTGCATGTGATGTGTCTGGGTTCCCCACACCCACTCTGGAGAGGGATACGCTTGAGTCACTCTGGAGCCATTGGTTGGGGGCACTGGGTTTCAGAGTTTTTAAACTGAAAGATCCAGTAGCTCACATCTTTACTACAGAGCTCATAGCTCTGGTTAAAAGGGACGCTATGTCTGCATTCAGGTCAAGTTTTAAAAGAATCTGCATCAAAAGTGATAGGCCGCCCTTTCTCCTTGCTCTGCCCACGTCTCTCCTTCCTTTTCTATTAGTTTGCAGGTAGAATGATACGTTTGCGTGCTAATTAGGAGCTGGTTATGGTTGAGGCTTATGGATAACGCCAGTCAGCTACACACTATTCCTGTTCTCAAGCCAGAGTTGCTGGTGGTGGCCGTGATGGGGAGAGAAAGAAAACACATATGGACCACGCAGACACCTAACTGGGGTCCAAGAGGGACTAGGGTGAAGCGACACTGGATCATAAGACAGAGGTGACGGGGGCCCCTGCTAGGAAACATGTTTCTGATAAAAGAGCAGTTGACGAGAGCACAGAGGGGAAGAGGGACAAATATCCATGATCAGCAGGGCGAGGCCTCTGGGTGCGGGAAGAGCCATTCTGAGGCCAGCTGGAGGCCCACCACGGAAGCCAGGGTAGACGGAGAAGTGTGACATTCCTGTGCACATAAGATCCACGACATTGCCTGGCCTTTACGTGTTATTCCGTGTTGGATATGAAATCCTCAGAGGACTTTGAGTGAATGAGAGACATGCTAAATGTAACTAGTTAGAGGCCAGCGTGGTGTTGTACACCTCTAGCCCGGGCACTCCAGGATGCTTGAAAGGATTGAAAGTTCGATTCCAACCTGGACGATGTAATGACTTACTGAGAACTTTTCTCAACACAACACAAAACAAAACAAATTAAAAAGAGACCGGGATATTGCTCAGTGGTTAAATCTGGATTCAATCCCCAGCACTGCTCCCCCTTAAAAGGTCACTGTTTAGAGTGGTTTCCAGATCATGTCTGGGACATGACAGCAAATGCTAAGTTAGGAAAGAGCAAGCAGGGGAGAGAGTAAGGTTCAGCAGCTGAAACCTAGTTTTGCGGTGGAATGTCCGCCTTTTGGTGGCGCGGTAAGTAATACATGGTAGCTAGAGTCACGGCAGAGTGCCGTGCTAATATTTCTGCCTGCGGATGCTTGAGATAGCTTTTCTTTCATGCCCTTTTCACTCTTGTCTTTTCCCGGTACATCCGTTTCCCATCTCCCCTCACAGGCTTGTGAATTTAATTATTCCTGACAGCTAACTCGGTTTGAGTTAAAACCAAGCTTTTATTTCAATTATCTGTGAAAGAAAAATAAGTCCACATCCTGTTCAGTGTTTCTAGTTATAGTTCTGGTTGCTGGTGACTCAGTTTCCCCCAACTTCTCCCTTTTGAGATTCTCCAAGGGAACATCAAGAAAAATATATGCTTCCTGAAGGTCATCTTCCTTCCCCTACACTGTTTCTCCCTCCCTGCTAGTCTTTGATAGGAAAAGAAAAAAGGCTTACACTGTCTCTGTACATAGAGGACCTGGGTTCATTTGCAAGGACTGAAAATAATCACAGTAATAATAAAGCAGGGGTAAAGATAGCGTGAAATATGTCCTCTGAGGTTTTTGAGTAGCTTGTCAGTTATCATTCTAATATAGTGAGCTCTCTCTCTATCTGTGGGTTCCACACTGACAGATCCAGCCAACCAAGGATCAAAAATACTTGGAAAAAAGACATGTCTAACTGTCAAAAAGACTGTGAGTATTTATAGACATTTTTCTTTCCTCTCACTCCCTCTGTATGATAACTACGTACTTTCCATTTCCATTGTATGAGGTATTATCAGTCCTCCAGAGATGATTTAATATAAAAGGAAGGATACAGGTAGATCGAAGCCCAAATACTACATTTATGTAACATAAGAGACCTGGGCATTCGTGGATTTTGCTGTCTGGAACCAAGCCCCCGCTCACTCCCGACTGACAGCTGTAATCAGGGCCAAGGTTTTTTGAAGGTTCTGTGTTCGGCTGGTTGCTAAGCACATTGTGTGTAATGAATTAACCCTGTGTTATCACATCATGATTCGGATGGTAAGCATGAGTCAAACAGCGGGGAAGTAAAAATAAATCTATTTTTCTAGAGCACTGTTTTCCTGGAAGAGACAAGAGCTTGCAAACAAGACTGAATTTAAACATCAGACTTGAAATTATTTATCAGATAGCACCACTTACCTGGATAGTCTGGCCACATGTAAGATCTGGGGATGAACATTTAAAACATTGGGAAATGGGAACCACAGCAGGGTTTGCTTGTACATTTTAATATGCCCTGGATGTGAATCCATCTCTGGTAAGGCTGTGATTCATTGCATACCATGAAGTGACCCAGGGGCCTTTTAGTACTGCAAGTGGCATCTGACTTGCTTGCCTTGGCCTGAGTAAGAAAACCACAGCTCACTGCCTTCCTAACACATTCAGCAAGGAGACCGAGGAGACTGGGTGAAAGAAAACATTCCCGGCAGCATGGACCCCATGCAGCAAGCCTCCGGGTGATGGAGGAGTAATGTGTCTTGACTTGTGACACTGTTAACCGCTGCTCTGCTACCTCTCTTTCCATCTCTCAGCTTACTCAAATCGGAGGGAAATGAAGGAAAGGGGAAGTTTGGCAGGCTCTCTGCCCTGGAGAAAGCAAATCTTATTCGAATCAAAGTACCCCATTGAGAAGTCCTCATTTGCTTTGGTAACTGGTTAAATCGTTATTAATTTGCTCTCAAAACCTTGCCAAGGTTGGATGTGAGGAGGGACTAGCAATGTTTGGTTTGCAAGAGAAGTGTAAGAGGGGAAACCAGAACGAAGCAAATTTGGTGCATTATTCAATAGCAGGGAGAGGGGAAGAGAATGCAGTGGCGTGGGATGGACTAGAGCGGAATGGAATGCAGTGGAACGGAATGGACGTAGCTGGTGGAGACCAGGAGTTCTCAGGGCTTCTCCTGCCAGCACCTCCACTGTGAAGTCTAATCCTGGTGGCAGCGTAGTCTCTTGAGATCTGTTGTCTCCTAGATACCTTCACTTTGCTGCAGGCCTAAGAACATTGCATCTTCTCTTGTTCTCCTGTTCATTAAAAACAAAAGAGCATAAAGTTAAGTTGAAGCTAAGTGGACAACAGGAACATTATTTTCAGGTAGTCAGAAAGTTATGGATTGATTGATTGATTGATTGACATGCTGTTGGGCCCATAAGGAAGAGCACAAAGATGAAGTTAGACAGGAGAAACTCGTACTGTTTGGAAGTGGAATATTTTCACGGACAGTTGCCCGAATCTGATGTGAGCAGGGAGGCTGTGTACCAATGGAGGGTTTAACAGGAACTAGCTAAAACGAATCAGATCTTTACTGACCTAATCACTTAGAAAGACAGGGAAGGCTCGTATAAAACAGGATGGGTAGTTCTATATAGCAACAAAAAATACCCAAAGCTGCCATCACCCACCTACATTAGATTGTTTAGTTCAATTGCAAAACCTTAATTGCATTGACCAAATAGACTTTGCATATTATTAGGCTCATTACAGGGTATAAGATTTCCTTATGTATTCTAAGACATTGTCACCAAATAAACGTTACCTATGAGAAGAGGAAGAGAATGAATCATTTCCTTCCTAGGAAATTGAGGATATTTTAAATTCTGGAATGATATTCTGTTTTCAGGTCAAAATAGGGTGGGTATTGAAGGAGTAGCATCTTATCACCATGAAACGTGTGTGTGTGTGTGTGTGTGTGTGTGTGTGTTATGGGAAGATTACTTGGAATGAGTTACTAAGAAAACACACAGAAGCAGTTCTAGTTAGGGTTGGCAGGAGGAAAGAACCAACTCTGCAGTGGAAGTTATTTAGAAATAAGTCAACTCACAAAGCCATCTGTACAAACTTACTCAAGTGATGAAAAAGAAAACAGGCAGGAAATGCACAGGGTATGTGCCTGGGAGACAGCATGTGGTAGAGCAGGGAGGAGCCTAGAACGTGGGGAAAATGCAGCTGCCTGTCTGGATTACTGTCACCCCACACATGGGCGGGAGGACAGAGCCCTGCTGGCGATATCTGCCGAGATGTCTTGTGGAGATGTTGAGAGATGTTGAGAGAAACAATACTGAAGTCACATGGAAAGGACACTTGCTGTACGTTTTTCCAAGTCTTAGTGTTGCTCATGCTGTGTCGCTCATCTTGCGCTAGAGTGAAGCTGTATGTCTTCCCTGGGTTTCACTGCCTGGTTCTCCCCCAACTGTGACTTCTCCCTCTGGTGCACACGGAAGTTCAGATTGGCACATCTCTTAGCGCTCGCTCGTGTTGAAGACGAGTGGTCCTTTCACATCGCCAGGCTTATTGTTTTAAATGGGTGATGCTTTGCTTCCAAAGTACTGAATAATTTGCTTCCAAGGTAGAATAATAATAATGACATCAACAGCAGTAATAGTCTTTGGTGTTTATTGAACTTTAATTTATGTTCTACATGCAGCAAGAGAAGGTTTAGAGTTCTGTCATCAGCAACTCCGGTTCTGTCCTAAGACTGCTAGATTCCAGTTTCACCTGTGTAACTTACTGGTTGTGGGTTACTGGGAAGATTATCCATATCTCTTCATCTATAAAATGTGCACAGTAATATGACCTTTTAGTCTTGTGAGGACGAGATGAAATAATGCAGGAAATTGCATTGTATCTGAACATATTGAGCATTTCATACATGTAAGTATTATTATAATTTTTCTTATCAGTATTTTATTTAATCCTTCTAACAAACCCAAAGTCTAGTTGTTATTAGTCTTTGCAGAATATAAAGCAGAGGCTCAGGGCTGCTGGGTAATTTATATACCTTGTAAGTTTTGGGATTGGAATTTGAAGTTATATCCACCACTGTGGTTTTTCCCACCAGCCTTATGATTGAACATGTGTGCGCGTGTGTGTATGTGTGTGTGTGTCCATGTGTGTGTGTCTGTATAGGAAAATCTACTTAGGATGAATTACTGAGATCAGCATTATGGCAAGAAGAATATCATTTACTTACAGTAATTAATACCTAAAAACCAAATACTTCTTATACATTACTTTTAATTATTTCAAAGCAGTGATTTTTTTTTAAATCCCATTTCAGAATAATAAAGTAATAGAACTTTGCTAATCTTGGACTCGCAATAACTGTATCCTTGAGAATACCTGTTAATCTTCTATCTCCAGGACCTTTGCACCTGCTTCTCAGAATGCTTTCTCTCTAGATATTCACGTGGCTGACAACTCAGCTGATTCAAATTAGTGAGGTGTTCTTCAGCTATGTTAGCGTTTGCTACCATAACGAAATTTGCAAAAAGAAAAATTTCATTTTAGTTCATAGTTTCAGAACTGGACCAGTTGATCCTACTGTCTTTGGTTCCATGATGATGGGTATCACATCATAGTGGAATGGTGTAGTGGAGCAAATCTCTCACAGCAAGAAGTGAAAAGGAAAAAGGGATGGATATCCTACTATTCTCTTTAGACACATGTCTCCAGTGAGCTAAAAATCTCTCCTGTAGCCTCTCTCCAAGTTTCCACTGACTTTGGATGGTAGACCAAGGTTTTAACACATGAACCTTCAGGAGACTCTTCAGATCCAAACTATAACAGTAGCCTGTTTAAATGATAATCATTACCCCACCTTTATCAGTCCTCTAAGTCTTTTGTTCCTTTACTTACTTTGATAGCACTATCCTGAAATGGATCTCATATATTCTGCATATCATTGTCAGTCTATATTAGAAAGTTAGCTCCAGGAACAAAAGAATTTTGCCTGTTTTGTTCATTGTTCCAATCACATTACATAGAAGAGGGCCAGGAAAATAGAGAACACATGCCAACATCTTGTTTAATTAATGAATAAACACGTTACTCCATATTTTCCAGTAATTGTAAATTCTAAGATTTGTATTATCTAATTGTTATACCAGCAATTTTTTCCTGTCATATGGACCTTGGACATTTAAATTGATATTGAGTCTTCATATAGTCCACTTGTGGTCCTTCTCATAATGTATTTGTTCTCAAAAAATGGCTTCGTCAAGGGCGAGAGATTGTGAATAATAAACTAAGCGACCATTCAAAACAGACCATTAAATCCTGTATGTGGCGTGTCCCTGTCCCACACAAACCTGGGCACCTCCTGTTCTGTCTCCATGCAGTGCCATGTTCAAATAAACACTGATGAAACATAGACATTCACAGGAGGCATTTTTATCTTTATTGCCTATTGAAAAGGGTATATTTTTATTCCAGTTGCTAAAGCAGTATATGATTTTCTAAAAATTTCCTCTAATTTTATGTACATGCTCTGCTGCTTAACTGTATCCGCCCCCCCGTTTCCAGAAAACTTCTTCCTAAGCAATTCCTTACGCCTTTCTTCCTCCTCTGCCTCCCAGATGGAGGCTGTTCTTCTCCTTCTGTGAATTCCTTCAGTGGGGCTGGGCTTGCCTCTATGAAGTCATATGTCACCCCTCTCCACAATAAGGGGTCCCTAGGATCCTCTGGAGCACCCCCTAAGTTCATAAATGTAGGAGCAGGAGGGACACTGATAATTATCAGAATTAACTGATTTTTCCTTCTATCGTATATACCAAAGTCGATTAAAACTCCTCTGAACGTTTCCTCTTCTTGTTTAGAAGGACTGCAAGGATTTGTTGGCTCCCACCTGTGTGATCACCCCCACTGCTCAGTGCTAGCTCTGCGGGAGAACCAGGGTGAGAGGAGTGAGGAAAGTAAGTGGGACAGGGACACGCCACATACAGGAAACTGAGGACCTTCAGGACTGTAAAAATATGCCATACACTGGCACTAAGATTAAACAGGAACATAAACAGGAACAAGAATAAAAATGAGAGAAAGGGATCAAAGGGAGGCAGGGGAAGGAGATTAAAAAAACATAAAGAATCAGCCATGTGATGTACCGGTATCCACTCCTAAAGATGACTATAAACTGCAGACACATATTCATAAAAACATGTTTTAATGCTGTTTTATGGACACACTTCCAAAAGGGGCAGGTGGGCCGAAGAAGGTTTGAAAGCGGGAAGATGGCAAGATTACTGGCTTGTTTTATAATGTCCTCCTGTCCTAGAAAATTCAAAATGGTTTATGTGAGCTCAGCCTTACCTAAACATTTGAACCTGTCACTCACCGTGTGTTTGTTGACCTAAGATAGACAGATAATAAGAGAATTATTAGGGGGAAAATCCTACCTCCAGCTCTGTTACCTTGGCATTGATTTCAAGGTTTTGTTTTCCGACCCAGCTAAATAACACTGAGCAAATAAATGCACGAAAGAGCCTGTGTGTGCGGAGTGTTCTCTGATTTGTTTATGGCGGGGAATCGCGGCTCATCTTGTCCCGCTCAGCGGCCTTTCTGTTTCCCTGCCCCATCTCACCGCTTGGCTTTTCTCCGCTTGGTTGTCATTTATCAGTGCCGTCTCTGAGGTTGTCTTTGCCTGACTGCAGCCTTTCAAAGAAAAGGAAGGAATCATAATTAGGAGAGAAAGTCAAAGACACCACCTCTGAGCAGCTCTTGGTTTCTGAAATGGTCTGGCATGGATGGAGGCTTCATCTCGAGAAGGTTCCTGGTTGTGCCTGCCACAGCAGAGGCACCATATGAGTGTTCTTGAGGAAGATTCCAGAAAACTCCTCTTTATCCTTACTGCTTTATCCACGCAAAAGCACATCTGGACATTTCTTTCCTCACTGATGGAGATGGGAGCCTTCCTCCTTCCTGTTCTCAGTGCTTTCTTCTCTGACCCTCTCCTGTTCCGGCTCACAGGTAGAGTGTTTCTGTCTTATACTTTAAAACCATTGGCTCTACACTGAGTAGACAAGTCAAGATACAAAGACCATCATTCAAAGGAAAAGGAGACAGTACCTTGAGTGATGGCTGTAGACTGTGAACTGGCATTATTTTATTTTACTTTATTATGATATCAGTGATAATGATAATAATAATTATTATTATTGCAGCAATGGAGGTTGATCCCAGGGCCTTCACATTAAGCTACATCCCTAGGCAATGTTTTATTTTTCACTTTGAAGTAAAGCCTCACTAGTCATTGAGGCTAGGCATAAACTCACTGTTCTTCTGCCTCATTCTTAAAAAAAAAAACTGGGCCCAAGTCAGCACACACTGAGGCATTGTCAGTCCTCCTTGAGATAGCCCTGAACGGTCACAAGTGCTGGACCTAGAAATAGAACAGGCAGATCCTAATTCTAGAGCCGTCACCCTTGCCCTAGAGACCTCAGGCGAATCACACCCTCTTTCTGTACATAGGGCAGCTGGACTAGACGACTCAGCCACTGACATTCTTTGAAAAATGAGTTGCAGGGCTTTTACTTCCTCAGGGAGGCCCTGGCTTCAGGGGAACAGCGCACTTGCTGGAGAGAGTGGACTGTAATCCTGGCTTCAGGCCAAGTTCTAACACGTCCACTCTGACTTGCCTTCCCACCATGTGACCAGGTCTAGCATCTGCTCAGCACTTTCTCTCTGGGGGAAGCTCTTCAGTTTGGGCGGGAAGAAAAGGCATCAGGGGTCAGTTCTGGCTTCTTCCCTGATGTGACCGTTACAGTGCTCATGACTACTGGACGAGGAGCCAGCATGGTGATCTGTGGGCATCTGTTTTCTCAGCCATGATTCTTGTTAGAACCATTTTGAAGATGAAGTTAGCAAAAGAAATTGTAGCAGAGCCTGGCTTATCAAGTACACTCAGTATCTGTTGTTATTTTCTGATTTTTGATAGGCTTAATGAATGCCTCCACTGGGCTATCAGGAGCGCCATGGAATACACACACACACACACACACACACACACACACACACACATGCACACGTACACGCACTCACACATGCACACGTACACACACACGCACACGCACTCACACAGAGTTCCGATACACTCAATGCAAAAAGAGGACTTCTGAAGCGGTTTGTGACTTCAGTGGGTGTAAATGACGTGGAGAAGGGTAGTGCAGGGAGAGAGAGTAACAGGTAAAGAACTGTAGCACAAAGTGGTAAAAGGAACCACTGAGAGAATCCCAGTGTGCCATGGTATATCTGCTGTGTGGCTTGACACAGCAGCCTCCTGGAATGGCAAACTGATGTCAACCTAAAACGCGACCTGAATAAGAACACAATGAACAGGTATAGCAGTGAACAGCTGGCTGGAGGTATCTAAAGTTAGTATTATGAGGGTTTTCTCTGGTGCATAGGGGAAGCGTGTAATATGGTATCCAAGTGTGATGCGTTAAAAATCCACTACTGATTTACTTTTGTTTCTATAAGACAGTGGTTTTCAGTGAAAGGATATACACCTTGACAACGTATTGCAGCTTTGAAAAAATGTACAGGCTTTGTACTCTACCTGAAGTTTGTTTCACAATGCATTTTGAAGTCAGCACCAGACTGTTTATACTTACGAGAAAGCTCCAAAGGTAATCGCGGTGTTTTCTCTGAGTGAGGACTTTTCAAGGGTAAACACTTGAAATATAACTTGTACTCGGTACAGCCTCAGGATTATTGTGGCCTTGTACTCTCATATCCTGTAAAAGGATGCTTCCTTACCAGTGACTCCATCTAAAGGGGTAGCGCTCAGAAAGATACGATTCACTGTATTCTACCTGGTTACTCAGGCAGAGCTAAATGATGCGGAGTTCAGAGCACCAGTGGCCAGGGTAGCTGCAACGCATGAGCCTTCTGATTCATGGCCTGGTGGGTTTGTCCTGTATCAGCTCAGCAGGACGGTACTGCATGTCAAGATTCCATTTCTTTTATGGTAGTGAAATTTAAGAAATAATGATATGGAAAGCCCCCTTACATTTTAATTTTCTATAAGCGACAGTTTTTGCTTGTTCACTTGTTTTCCTTTTACTCTATGTCCCATGCCACATTTGAAATGTAATAATATTCTTAAAAAATATTGTTAATTTGAAATTCAGATGGAACTGAGTATTCTGCATTTTATCAGGCAACTCTAAGCCTTAGATTAGAGCATACCAGAGACTTTGGGGAGATTTGGAGGGTAGAGGAAGCGGAAGTGACAGTTCATACACGTTGCCAGTTTGCTCACTTTCCTGGTGATTCAAAATAGCAGTTGAATCTGCACATCTTTTATTGCTCCTGGATTCTCGTTTAGGTTTCCCAACTCAAAGGCCAGGCTTGTGTGTTTAGGTGGGGATTACAGCTTAAGTCTAAAACGTTCCCCCAGATTCACATATGTTTAGATGTGAGATTGAGAGAGGTGATTAGCTCATGAGGGTGTGACCCTCACCCCAGGATCAACCTGTTGATGAACCCTAACTGAATGGGCTGCTGGGAGATGGGCTGGGTGGGAGGAAGAAAGCTTTGAAGGTAGATTCATTTTCCCAACTCCTTCCTGGTTTTCTGGCCCTTCCTTGGTCTCTCTGCTTTCTGGGAGCTATGAAGTGGCCAACTTTCCTCCGTCGCATCTTTCTGCCATGAGCCTTCTTTGGCCTTGGAGCCAGTGAAAACCATGAGTCAAAATAAACCTTTTCTCCTTTAAGCTGTGCATGCCAGATATTTTGGTCAGAGTGATGAAAATCTGACTGACCCACTTTGGCAAGAAAGGACCCGACTTATTTATGATGAGCCCGTCACTAAGGTTAGAAGCAAGAAGAATTGGCAAATGTTTACTCCGTCTTTTGAGGTTTCAGTTCATGCTTATGGGCTTTTGATGACCTTGATCTTCCCCATTTTATGTCCACCATATTCTTCCCAACCACCTGCCCAATTTCAAGGTTCAGCCCCAGACCCAGGGACAGCAGCCCCAACTCTGACAATTACGTGAAGTCAGTTCCTTGTGACAAAATACAAAACTCTCACAGGACCTCATGGAGAAGTTCAGGCCAAGGAGTTTGCTAAGTGACCTAAGCTATTGATTCCTTTTAGTACATAACTGGCTTCTCTATCCTGAAATTCCTCTTTTTCACTGACTGCCACCCACGCTAACCTTCTGAGACCCTGCAATCTAATTAATGCATCCTGGAGCTGTGGAATTTGTCAAGGAAATGCAGCGACGTGCATTCCAAGTCTACTGAAGTTGAGACTTCTCTTGTGCAGTCATGGGAATCTGGGAGCCCACAGGCCAAGTCTACTTCCCCTGTAATCGTCTCCACACACTCTTTCTTACCACATGTATCACAAAAGAACCATAAAAAGGACAAAAGAAAGTGAGAAACAAATTTCCATTCACCTGACTCCCCACTGAAGATGCTGGTGACCCATTAAGCTGATTTTCTCTTTTAACCCATCAACAGATACCTCCTATATCATTTCAGATGGTGTCATCTGTAAGGGTTAGCAGATCCTTGGTGTTTTCTGCATGCCTGTCACATTTATAGGTATATGCAAGTACAGTATGTGAATCGTACTGAGGGAAATGCATAATGTAAAACCAATGTATTTAGAAGATGGTTTTCCAATATAAGCCCTCCTGTGGCTAGTGGACACAAAGAAGGATCTGACTTGGTCCTTCCATTCTAGAAGATCTCCAGTCCTTTCCTTCCATCCAAAGTGATGCATATACTCAGTGTTAACCCCTTACTCTCTGCCAGTTTGTGACTTACATATGCTACAGTCTTCTTTCCCATACTATTTTTAAAGGTCACCTACAATCTGGGCCAAACTCTTACAATAATTCTTGAATAAGAAAAGATGTACAGCAGGAAGGAAAGAAAACCCACAGAACTATCTTGAATCAAGAAAATCCTCAAGTATCTATTTTCCATATAAATAGCTATAAATTCCAAGAGGACAGTCACCCTATAGGCTGGTCACTCTGAAGACCTGCATGTTACTTGGGCCACAATATTTCTTCTTTCTGATGGAAACATTTTTCTGAACGATACGTTTTCTTCCGTTGATGAAAATGTGAGCTATTCATCTAAATCCTTCCCAAAAGCCATTTATTTTCAGGAATTAATGAATGACCAACAGAAATCCATCCTAGCATCCCCATCCCCAAGATGATGCCCATTTATAGGTGATTCTCCAGAGACTGGGAAATCATGCTAGCATTGTGTGACAAGCATGATGACTTCTCCGGGGAAAGACAGAAGATACAAGAAGCAAGTGTGAAGGTTTTTCAGCTTTCCTTACCCAAAAATGCAGTTGCAATTTTGGCCACATTTTTAGCATTCTTTTTGGTTCTGACCTTGGAACCACAACCTTGGGTTTGGAAAGAATCTTAATTTAAATTCCCAGAGGCAAGTAGAAGAAATACATCTTTTTTTTTTTTTTAACAAGACTAGATTTCTTAACCTTGAGTATCCTGTATCATCTCTGAGTACATCATCTTTTAAATAATAAGTTTTTAAAAAGTCATTTTGGACAACTAAAACATTGTATTGCATTTATTTTTTTATGTAAGTATGAAGCTTTAAAGTAACTCTGAAGAGTGAATCTTATTGTTTTAACAAGGGAGAACATAACCTGTCAGATTATGCATTTCTCCCATGTGACTGACTGTCAGAGTCAAAAGTAGCAACAAAACAAAACACACCCTAAACTTGGTAGCAATAAATGAAAGGCAAAGAATGTGCAATAACTAGTAGAAATTACTTGTAAAGTCTAGTCACTTAGTCTACTTTCTGTTGTTACAGCTAAAAAAATCACAGACTGAGTAAGAAGAATAAACGTGCATCTCATGGTTTTAGAGACAGGAAAGTCCAAAGGGAAGTACAGGCATCTGCGATGGTTCTAATGTGGGGTATTTCTCACTGTCTGACTAGTGAAGAGCATCACACAGGAGACAGAAGTCGGTTATGAGCTCGGGTTTTTCCGCCTCTTCCTATGACAAATGTGGGCACTTTCACAGGAATTCTACTCTGATGACGCCATATCTAATCCCAAGGCCTCACTGGCAAAAGTTTCTAACATATGAGTTTGGGAATTGAGTTTCACTCTGAGTTTTAGAAAGGACACTGGGATTATAGCATGGGTGGCGAGGAGATCAAAGTGTTGGTTTTGGGGTACTAGTGTTTGATCCTTGCACTGAGGTGCATCTCCATCTTTCATTTTGAGACAGGGGCTTGGTACGTCACTAAGTTGTGCAGTCTGGGCTCAAATTTGCAGTCCTCTTGTCTTGGCCTTCCAGAGCACTGGACAAGCAGTTCTACTGAATCCTGGATCGGCTTTCACTGTGTTTTTCACTTTGTAGGGAAGTAGGGTTTTAGTCAGAGCCTTCAGGAAGTAGGAACCAAGCGCAGGAAGGTGAGAAGAGGTCCTGGTAAGCTGAAACTTCACCCCAGATTTTGTGGAAAGGAATTAAACGAACTAAACAGCCTAAGAGTGCTCAGTGTCACGTGTGTGTGGCCAGCAGGCGGGTGAAGTGCCCAGCCCAGTGTGCCCTTGCCCTTCTTACCAGTGCTGAGAAGTGATGAATATCTATCTGCATGGAGGATCCTGGTCCAGTCACTTTGCCAACTATAATGTATTGACCATTGTCAGCCTGAGCAGCAGTAGGGACAATCTTTAAACTTTTTATTTGTTGTGCTTCCTACTGGCATCCTAATGGGTGGTGATTTTGCTTCCCGGGGACATTTAACAATGTTCAGTGTTCATTGTTTGTCACATTTAGAGGATGCAACCGGTTGACAGGGACACACAGCAGATAGAGACCAAAACTGCTGTTCAGCATACTGCAAATCAGGACAGTTCCCATTAAATAGAATTATTTCATGCCGTATGTCAGTAATGCCAAGGTTAAGAAGCCTCGTTTTGCAGCTTGTTAAATAATTTTTGCTCTTATAGATGAATTTCTGGACAATCCCTATATTCATAACACTACACATTAACTCAGGCATAATATAAATTCCATACGTATATATCTAAATAAACATGGGTATATAAATATATGTGTATATATATATATGTATGCATGTATATTTGTCTTTAATTTTCCTAGGTCAGTGCTGTGAGGTGGGTTTATTTCTTTTTCCAGAGAGGTACACCAAATTTAAACTTGGAGAAAGGAGAGTAGGGAAAAATCAATTACTGCGAGCAGAAGCTTAGCATCGGTCCAGGCAGTAACAGCTTTTCTTCTTCTTCGGCGAGATAACATAGCTTCTTTAGGTTTTCTCCTGGCAACAATTATGTAGCAATAATTACATTGTTGTTTTAATGAGCACTCTTGAGTACTCTATCCACACAAGTGAAAAGCAGTAGCATTTATTTTCTGGCAGAGTAAATGTTTTATGCTTGTCCTGTTACCTTCACTTCTGAAGACAGAGGAAACAGAACAGAAGTGTGCCAGGAAGTAAGTCCTAACTGGCCCCAGTTTCCACTGGCACATGCAATAATTAAAGCTGCCATCCCATTGACTGGAAATATGCATGAAATCCCTGTTCTCGGAGTAACTCGTTATTGTTTTAAGCTTTTTTTTTTTTTGAGACAGGGTCTTACTTCGTATTCCAGGCTGCCCTCAAAGTGGCAGGGACCCTCCTGCCCCAGCCTCTCAAGCGCTGAAATTATAAGGCATGCACAACTCCTCCTGGCTCCCTAATCTCTGTTTTAAAAATGTGTTCCTAATAACAGTCAATTTACTATTTTTAAAAATGGGACTCATAAAATTTCATCCTTATAGAATTTCAAACTATGGAAATCAAAGCCATTAAAATTTTATTTTTCTGAGTCCAGCATTACTATTTTCTGACAGTTCTCTCAACAACAAAGAGAGAGAGGGAAAGATGAACTATAGATGCAAGTAGAGGTAATCTCACTGTGTAGGGGCAGGAGATACGCATCTTGTGCTACTTTATTTTTCTTTCAATTTAATGGAAGTAACCCTCAAAACTGAACTATATCTCAAGCTACCAATAAATATTTCATAAATACCAGTGATATCAGGTCTTGGATATTGGACAGAAATTTTCAACTTTGCACTTTGGTATCAGCTGGGGTACCTTTGAAAATTCCAAGACTGTCCTGAATTGCAAAAAATTCAGGATATCCAGAGGTAGGACTCAGGCAGTCTTTTTTTAAAGCTCTCAGGTAATTCAAATTGTCCTCCCAGGCTGTGAAGCACTGCTTGCAAATGAAGGAAAAAATGATCATGAAAATATTCCAGAGTTAAAGTTTGTGTATCTTTTAAAACTATATTTGAAACTCATCAATTATCTTAGGGTTCTGTAATATAAGGAAATCATTGTTATGAATTTTCCTCCCATCATTCCACTGCTTCCCCATTTTCCTGATTTGCAGTAGTTTTGTATTGTTAGGGTTTATAAAATTTATTCAATGGCCACCAAAATTCCTCCAAGGAAGAGGAGGTCTTCGAGAGATAACCAGGTGGAGAAATAGTAAAATAGTTCATGAAGAGAGAAGGCTCAAACATTAACCCATCATGAAACTTTCTATAGAAATATCAACAAGTTAACTGTATTTACATTGGAAAATGAGATAAATGATCACCAACCTTGTCTTAGATAGCTTTTTTAAATCAAGTTTTAGTGATCATTGCCTTTGGGCAAGATGCCTCTTTTAAACAGGTTGTTTTTAATTACTTTTATCTTTTTTTTTAATTTTAAAGAATAAAACCAAGCAAAGCAAAATAGAACAAAGTCAATCAAAACAAACCAGTGTAAATGACACAGGACTTCAGAACAATAGGAAATCAACCGTGTTTATCACAATGCCTCCTTCAAAACAATAGGAAATCAACAATGTTTATCACAATGCCTGTCTTCAAAATAGCTGCAGATACCTTCAGACGTAGTAAAAATCAAACAAAACAGAACAGAATAGAACCAACAAAAGCAAAACAATGCATGCAATAAAGGACTTCAAAACAAGATGATAGTAAATCCAAAATGGTTACCATAATACATCTTGTTATCTTTGAAATAGCTGCCCGGACCATCAGACACAACAAAATCAAACAAAACAAAACAGAACAAAACCCAACCCAACAAAACAATGAAATAATATAGGACTTCACAACAAGACAATAGGGAGTCAACAATGGCCACCACCCTCAGAAGGAGATACCCCATAGGGCTTGCTTCTTTGATGACTTCTTGTTCTCTTCCCCTGCACTCTGAGTCTTACTTTTAGATCACAGATTAAGTCTCAGATAAGAGCTATGGAAATTGTCCTTAAGAAAACAAAAATTGTTCTCATCTGCCAAGTCTAATATTCTTTTGGGATGGCTTCCAGAACTTAGTGAAAGATCCTTGTGTTATATACTTGGCATCATTGGTTCCCAGTGTTACTCACTCATTGACCAAACTGTGTTGGTGTCAGCTAAACATTTCTCATGTAGGAATAGGTTTCTAGTTGAGGGTGAATTGTAGGAATAGACTGTAATGCATGTTACTTGAGAATGTGTATTTTTTAAAAAAATGCTTTTTCCTCTTTGAATGCTACAAACTGTCTTTTCATACCATTAAAAGATTCATAAAACAGCTGATTAGCTCAGACTATAGTAGCACAAGTTCAAAGGACTTCTCACAGGGACTAGAGTACATTTTAGGATAGCAAGTATCTTAGTGACTTTTATCTCATTGATGAGACAAAATACCCAATACTCAAAATTAAGGCAAAAAAGGTTTATTTAGCTCACAGTTTGTGGAGGTTTTAGTCTGTAATCAGCCGGCTCCAAAACAGGGTGACATGTCACAGGAGTAACACTTAAAGATGGCAGATGACACCAAAAGCAGGAAAAAGCAGAAAAGGGGGAGAGCCAGTCTCTTTTCCTGTCTTGTATTGTATGCGGGCTACCCGCCCACACCCTCTTAGCGCCCTCCTCTTGCCCAGGCTCAGGGTGATTACAAAGTAAGGACCCTGGCTCCCTGCTGATCACTTAATTAAACTTCTCAAGTTAACACCATGTGTCGACCGTAACACCAAGTCATTATGTGTAGGAAAATGATTGGGGGTTCACTGATACGGAGGTTTTATAACTATTCTGGTCTCTACTGAGTACTCACTTGTTCTGAGATACGAGTTACATAATCAGGTCCTGACAGACGGAAGGTGGAAGCCAAAGCCATGGGTGGCAGGGTGCTAAAATGCTTCCTAGCTAGTGCTCTTGCTGCTTCTGTTTCCTTGCTCTGTCATTGTCCTTATCTAATCCCACCTTAAGTTCACTGGGCAAGACCAGAAATTAAAACATTTGAGTTCCACGGAAATTTCCAGAAAACTGCCCTACCTTTCTTTCCTTGAAACGTCTGTCATAAATAGAGCCTACCTTCTGGTGATCTTGAGAACAGTCATCTTTTTCTAAAACTTCTCTTCCTGGAAATCATTAACTTCATCCTTGTTACTCACCTACCACTCTGAGTTCATTATTCTTTTATTTTCTCAGATCTGGTGGTGCATTCTATTTCCCCTCTTTTGACAATTCCCAAGTGAGGCCACATTTTAGTTCTCATCATTGCCAGAAAGTGTTCCATGCAAAAGATCTCAGAATGTGAAAATCTCCTCTCAGTGTCTGGTCTCTTCTCTTCAGAGTTTTCACCCCCATCATATATACTGCTGATGAGATTTATCCTTAGAGTAATTATATCCCAATGGTTCTACACACGAGAACCCTTTTTCTCATATGCAGAACTTCAACCTGTAACGGAAAGAGGAGAGCATCCCAAAAGACCAAGCTAACTGAAGATGAGACCAACACCCTGAGGAATGTGTCACTCCAGGACTGAGGTATATGATTTTTTTTCTTCTGTTGCTTTGGATAATGATGGCTTCTGAGTATTTCTTAGGATGTGTCACATCCATTTTATATTTGAAGGTATTGTCAGTGACTTTACTACTATAGCCAAAATGACATAGTTGTTGCTCTGTCAGTGACTTTACTACTATAGCCAAAATGACATAGTTGTTGCTCTAAATTGGTTTTCTCTGTATGGCAATATTTGGATTGCTGGGGGTGGTGATGGTGGTGTTATAAACAATACTGTGGCCCTGTCCCAAAGCACTTCGCTCTAGGTCAAAGAAGTTACAGCCTCCCCTCCCACAAAAACTGAAATAGCTGGATTCTGCAGTAGAAGAAAAGGCCAATAATTGGAATACCAGAGGATATCTCTGCAAAGCAACTCACTATAACGAAACCAGAAAATCCTAGCACAGAAACCAAATGGAAACTAGAAATACAAGACAGGTAGTAAAATGTCTCTTGAAACTTCCAACTACCTCAAGTCAGCTCAGAGGGTATTAGATGCCTGTCTGAAAAGATACAAATAGAAGTAACAAAACAGTTCAATAAGTTGCTTGGTGAATTCAAAGAAGATGCAACTAAACAGATGATTAAATAGAGCTAGAGAAATGATGAAAAAGATGAATGCCACTATAGAAAGGAAAAAGAGTTCATAAAAAGTTCCAAACAGAAATCCAGGAGACTAAAATTTCAGTGGAAGGGATGGACAGCATAGATGACCAGTGTGAGGACAGAGTGTCAGGTCTAGAAGACAGGGCTGTGGCTAGTGATTCATTAATGAGAGATACCTTAAAAGAACAAGAGAATATAAAAAATGGACTCAATAGCTGCAATATGACTCAAAGAAGACTGATATAAGAGTAATTGCAATTTGTGAACAATCAGAGGACTAGAAAAAGGGCATAAAGATCCTGTTTATGTACATAATAGCGGACCATTTTCCAGACACAAAAGAGAATTTAATATACAGATATATGACGTGTATAGAATCCCATTGAGCCATGATCAAAAAAAATCCCCAAACTCTGCCTCATATTATAATTAAGGTAATGGAAACCCAATACAAGAACAGAATCTTAAAAACTTGGAGAAAAGCAACGAATCACTTACAAGGGAAAACACATCAGAATGACAGCAGACTTCTCCACACAGACTTTAAAGGCAAGAATAGGTTGTACTAGAGTATCTCAGTTCCTAAAAGAAAACAACTTCCAACCCAGATTGATACATGCTGGAAAATTATATGTCAGAATTGAAGGAGACATAAGAGAGTCCCATGATAAAGCCAACCTAAAGAAATTCAAAGCCACCAAACCAATCCTCCAAAAGAATTCTCGAGGATACCCTAGAAAGTGACAATGAAACCAACAGTGCCAAAAGGTCCAGTGGAATCAATGCACTGGGTGGGGCTAACAATTATGTGGAAGGGAAAGGAAGCAAAATAGTAACAGGCAAATAATACAATGGCGGAAATGAGTATAATCAGCTATCAGTTGTAATTAATAATATGCATGCTCTCAATTCACCAATCAAAGCACCTGGGCAAGCAGAATGGGTCAAGAAGGGAGATCCAATAGTATGCTATATAGAAGAAATATATTTAACACACACACACACACACACATCATAGACTAAAGATCAAGTAATGGTAAACAATGTTCCATGCAATGAGAACCCCAAAACCCACAGGAATAGCTATCCTGTTTCAGAAAGCGTGACCTTTTAGACAAAGTCAATCAAAGAAGCGAAGAAGGACACAAAATATTGACTAGTAAAACTATTCAACAGGAAGAGATAACAATTATAAATATATATTCACCAAAGGATGACTAACAAACACTAATAGGCATTTAAGAGCAAGTAAACATCAAGACAGTTAAAATGGGGGAACTTAATACCTCACTGTCAGAAATTGCAATTCAGAAACAAAAAGATCAACTAGACAAACAAAGAAAGAATCCAAAGAAATATTAGAGTCATACCATTGGAAAAATGAACTTAATAGATATGTACAAAGTGTTCCACCCAACAACAACAGAATACACATTCTCCTTGGAGTACATGGTACTTTCTCCAAAACAGATCACATCCTAGCTAATAAAGCATGCTTAAGTAAAGGTAAAAGAATTGAAATTTTACCATGCATATTATCAGATCACAGTGTAATGAAATTAGAACTCACTGGCAAAGGAGAATACATGAACACATGGAAATTAAAAGCATAGGTCACAGAAGAAATTAAGAAAGAAATAAGATACTTCATAGAATTAAAAGATAATACCAGTGCAACATATCAGAATTTATGGGACACAATGAAAGTCATCCCATGAGGGAAGTTTATAGCTATGTATTCCCATATCAGAGTAATAGAATGAGTAAAAATAAAGAGCATAAAATTCACTTCAAGGTCCTAGGAAAAACAAGCATAATCAAAATCCAGAGCTTGTATAAAGAAGGAACTTATAAAGATCAGAACAAAAGTAAATGAAATGGTGAATAAAAAAACAGTGCAAAGAATGAATCCAAGAGGTGGTTCTTTTGAGGGATAGACAAATACTTATCTATTTTACCAAAAGAAGGATAGGGAAGACACAAATCAATGCAATTAGGAATTAAAAAGGTAAAATCACAATGAACACTTCTGAGTTCTAACTACTTCACAGACCTGAAGTCCAGAAATTGTAGAACTTGGGAGAAATGGAGAGATTTTTAGATATATAGGAACTACCAAAACTGAACTTAGAAGATTTAAATATCTTGAATAATCCAATAGCGGGCATTAAAATTGAATCAATTAAAAAAAAGGTTACAAACTAAGAAACACTGAGAACTTGCTAAGTTCTACAAGAACTTCAGAAAAGTTCTAACACCAGTACTTCTCAACTCTGATGAAATTGAGAAGGAAGGAGTGAGCCCCAGATCATTCCTGGAAGTTAGCATTACCCTGATCCTTAAACCAAACAAAGATCCAAGCAAAAAAGAGAAATATAGATCAATTTCTCAATGAACATAGATGCACAAATTCTCAACAAGGTCCTGGTAAGTAGAATCTGAAAAGTCATCAAAAAGATGGCCAAGTATGCTACATCTAAAGGATGTAAGTACGTTTAAACACACAAATCAATAAATGTAACATCACGTAAACAGAAGCAATTGCAAAATCACCTAATCACCTCAATAGACACAGAAAAAGCCTTTGCTAAAATTTCGCATCTATTTGTGATAAAGTCTCTAAAGAAAATAAGGACTGAAGGAACTATCTCTCTTTGATAAATGTCATTTATGGCAAATTCACAGCCAATATTGTACTAAATGGGGAAAATTGGAAAGCTTTCCTTTTCGAATCAGAATCAGACAAAGTTGCCCACTATGACCACTTATATTCAGTTTAGCCCTGGAAACATTACCCGGAGCAATCAGGCAAGAGAAAGAAATAAAAGGGTTAAGTGTAGGAAAAGATGAAATATTATTATTCATAGATGACATCAATGTCTACAAGACCCAAAACATTTCATCAAGGACTCCAAGAATTAATAACCAAGTAGACCAATGTAACAGGATATAATTTGATAGTGTTCATATTTACTAATGATGAAATTACTAAGAAAGAAAGTAGGAAAACAATACCATTTGAAATAGCATCAGCAATTAAATGCTTAGGAATTAATATAACTAAGGAAGTAAAACATTTCTATAGTGCAAATTACATCACTCTGAAAAATGAAATTGAAGAGAACATGAGAAAACCAAACAATAGCCTCTATTCCTTGATAGGTGAAGCCAATATAATCAAACTCGCTATATTTCTGAAACTGATACAGAGATTTAAAACAATCCTAATCAATATACCATTTGTATTTTTTAACAGATATTCTGAAATCAATCCTCAAACTCATATGGAAACAGAAGAGACTCAGAACAGCAGCAGCAGTCTTGAGTACCAAAAGCAAAGCAGGACACGTAACAATCCCAGATTTAAAGTTACACTACAAAGCAACCATGGTTGAATCAGCATGACACTGGCAGAAAACATGCGCATGGGTCAGTGAAATAGAACCAAAGAAGCAGAAACGATTCAAGACACCTTCAGCTACTTGATCTATGAGAAGGGCCCTGGAAGACAGACAGCTTCTTTAATAAATGGTGCTCGGAAGTTGCACATCTACATGCAGAATATTGAGTCTAAACCCATATATTTCTTATGTACTAACCTAACATAAAATAGATTGAAGATGTAAATGTTAGAACAGAAACAATTTGCTGGAATATAAATAGGTAGAACTCTTGAAGCATGTGCATAGACAAGGACTTTCTGAACAGATCCCTGTGGTACAAGAATTCATACCTAGAATCAACAAATGTGATCATGTCAAATTAAAAAGCTTCTGAACAGCAGGGGAAACAGCCAACAGGGTGAAGAGACAATCTACAGAATGAGGAAAAGAAAATCTCTCTTCCATTCCTTGGACAGAGTAATACATCTAGAATATATGAAGTTCTCAATAAGTTAGAGTTCAGTAAAACAAAACAAAGTGTGAAAAAAATGATGACAAATCGGGCAAGTCACATTAAAAAATAAAGCCATGCTACATTTTCCTGGAAAGCAGGCATGTCCATTGGTCACAGTGCAATTCTAAACTCCCAGGAAAAAAATTAAAAATCTAATGTGAGTTGTTGGGGTCTCTATCTGGGATCCGACCGCTCCCTACCTGGAGATATTATCACCTCCATAGGTACATGGCCTCCAGAGGTCCCTCAGCAGCAGTAGACCAGGATAGAGGGGACCTGGCAGTGTTTTCACTGCCTCCCCTGGACTCCTCCTGTTCACAGTTCTTTGAACATATGCAATCACTTGCTCTAGCCACCATGCTGTGGAGAAAGACGAGAAATTCTCTGAGCCCAGGGCACATGTGGTGGTCGTTGACTGTGGCTACTCTCCCATTTACTTTCCAGTCTCTTGAGGTCATCTCTGACTTCCTCCTGTACTCCTATCTCCAAAGATTCTCCTAACCCATCAGAACTATGTCATCAGTCATGCCACAGGCAGGTGAATTCTTACCAGGAGCTGTCACATCTTTCTTCAGAAATTGTCCTCCTCTCAACTCATTCACACCACACCGTATTTCTTCCAGCAGCCTCCATTGTGTACCGTTTCCTCCTCTTTTCATGGTCTGAATCATATCATGAAGTCGCAGGAATTTGACCCAATGAGGTTAATTCTACACAGTTTCACGTAGTTATTGTTTCTCTCCAGTTGACTTATTCTGAAACCATATAAGTTTCCTGTATCTTCCAACCTGCCATGTAATACAGATTGTCTCAGTTTCAGTGGATGGATAAATATTCAATGGTTAATAAAAGGCTAAATGCATGTGACTAATTTGATGAGAGCTTCCTCATCCCTTTTAGTCTCAAGATTTTCTACTCTAATCCTTCTTGTCCCTTGTTTCTGCCTTTAAAGAAACAGTCTTCTTTCCTTGCTAAAACATATCCCTTTGTTACTTCATTTGATTCAACTCTTTACAATTCATAGGGGGCCTTTGATTAATGGTCACAGTCTCTCTTGTATTTAAATCTTCTATTTTTCTAGATTTTTCAAGCTATATGCACTGATTATTATATGCTGATTATTTACTTGGCCTTCACTTTTTCCTTTGATTCCTTTTAAGCCACTGCCTATCTCTCATCTATCTTTTAACATCAAAGTTCATAATAAAGATATTTGTACTAAGTATGTACGAAAATGACTGTATTTCCAACCTACGCAACCTTCCTGTGTAAAAACCATACAGATAGATGTTTAGTAATGGCCTCATAAGCACCAGATCCAACTATATTTTTCCATTCTTGTTATAATTTGGACTTCAGCAAATTTTAATATTTCTGATCTTCCTAAAATTCTGTTTCCTGTGGATTTTGTCACACTGTATGTGCAAATTTCTTCCTCTGCTTTAGTGTTGTATTCTATTTATAGTTTTTGGATGATTTAATTGCCTTCCACATGTTTCCTTCTAAAACAATGAGAATGAGTCTGAACTTTATTTCTTTAAGATAAAATGAAAAGTAGAGTCTTTATCCATGCTGGGCTTTGTTTCAAACTCTATCTCTTGTAAAGAATATTATATAAAGTATCCAATGCTTCACTGCCTGAAGCTAAATAGGAATTCCTGCCCTTTCTGGTTTTTATTTCCCTGAAACACGTGGTCTCCAGCTAATTAGTAACAGTCTGAGGAAAACCCCATGATTGCATCCTGGATCTTGTGACCTCTGACCCTCAAGGGAAACTTTGGATCCATGATGTTTTGATGTATGAAAAACAAATCCAAATAAAATGAAACTCAAGAGAAGAGCTATTATCTGGAGTTCAGTCATCAGTTAGTCCAGGTCTTTATCAGCTCAAAATTGGTGGAGAGAGGTTTGTCATGGACCCAAAGTCAAGTCTGTGGAGTCAATAGGAAATAGAGAATAGGTTGTTGTGTTGAAACGTGATAACTAATCTGCTTAATCCACAGAGAATAAGTGGAAACGTTGGTCCTCTGTGACGTTTGACAGTTCTTAATCAACATGGCTTGGCAACGCGTCTTCTTAAAAATTTTCATTCTTTTTGGGAATCTTATTAGAGATTCTGGTTGCTTTCAGTGTGATCCTTTATGGAGTGATATGCTTCATAATTCATATTTTTGTCAGAATTTATAAATCTGTGGGCTTTGTCTCATTAACATTATTCAAAAAGATGAATCTTTTAAATTGACTTCTTAAAGCAATTTACCTTTGAGTTCCAGAAAGTGTTCTTTAATTATGAATTTCAGGATGGCTTTTCTTACATAAGTACTGCATGCTCTCTGATTGTGCTACTGGAGTACCATGTTTTTATTGCTAGGATTTAATGTGTTCATATTTTTCCATACTTGGAAATAGCTGCAATTCTTAGATCGAACATCTGCCTCTTCCCAGCTTTGTTCTTTTTTCTTTTTCTCTCTTTATTGTGGAGGAACTTCTAAAGTTTGTTTTGGAATCACTGCTTCAGAATTTTGCATGTGATTTCTTCTTTTCAAAATATGTGCCGAAGATCTGCACTTTGCTATTGTAATTGTAGTCTTACAACAGTCTCTGTATCTTTTGGATTGTTTTGTAGGCTCGTTTGTTTTGACCTGTTTAATTTGATTTCCTAGTTTCTTTTGTGCTTAAATTTTTTTTTTTGTTGATTCAACCAAAACTCATCTTTCAATTTTGTTTTCTTTGATATCAGCCTGCTTGATTCCCCATGGATTACAACCTTTGCCTTACAGAAGAAAATTCTTGTGTACTCTACAGGATTATCTTTTTATTCTTGGGTTATGTTTTTCTCAAAGGTATGCTCTTCTCCTGAGGTTTGTTAAGTTTTTCTCTTTTATTTGAAGTCTTCCTATTCCTTCTTTCCCCCTTTATAATGCTTAAATCAAGAGAAAGACCTCCCCATTTATTGTCTCTGAATCAAAACCCACAGATGTCTGCAAAGCTCTAGTTCTGTTTTCCTAATATTAATGAGCGAGTTGCCTATCAGGCACTCTGCACAAGCTGAATTTTGGTCAGTTATAGTAACGCTATTCTGAAAGAAGACATGCTCCTACTGCCTCAGGCTGCAGGATAGGCATCTAAACCTCATGTCTTTGAAGCAGACACTTTTTGCATGGAAACATACAGTGCTTTACTAATGAATCCACTTTGCAAGGTACCGTGAATGAGTTGCTCACTGCTCCATGCACTGCACCTCTATTCCAGATTTCACTCTTGGAGAATACAGCCCTAAATGGGTAAAATCCTGTGAGAACTAGGAGGAGAGGGGTAGGTGGAGGAGAGCCAGGCTGCTTTCTAAAAATGTGTACCTCAGAGTGAAAGAATCGCTGCCTAATTTTGAAATTGGTAATCATTTTGTCCCTCTTTTAAGGAGATGCCAAAATAGCATGAATAGAAAGTATCCAGCCAGGATTCTTTTACCTAGGGAAGATTTTCCTATGTTACATCTATATAGCCTTTTTTCCTGTCAATTGGGTTCAGTTCATCTTGTGTCTCATAAAATTTCTTTTACATTTTGGCAAATATTTGTCTGCCAGTTTGGAGTTCAAAAAATGAAGGAAGGTCTCGTTAGATATATTTCCTGTTTGTTGGTGTATGCTACGCTAAACTGAATAGGTGTTGTCAGTTAGAAGCCAAAGTCCATATGATATAACTTTCTTTATTTGTTTTTAGTTTTTAAATTTTTATTGGTACATGTTTGCAGTACGTAATGATGACCTTCACTGTGGGGAGGTGATGCATATACATAACGTACTTTAATTCTCTTTTGATTTCCTTCTCTCCTTCTTTCTCCCCCTTCCTCTATTTCTTGATCTTTTTTATAAACAAATAAATAAGCAAGTAAGTTATGGTTTCTACCATGAGAACTATACATTAGCATCATCAAGCTCTTAGCTCCAGCACTGATCAAATCCATGACCCAGTTTCCTGCAACGATTCATAACTTGCCTCAGACATATCTGGTTGGAAGTAAGGACTGCAAGGTTCTGCCACCCTCCATCTCTGGCTGCTCCATCTCTCATGCTGCAGTTCTTTCCAGGGTCAGTTCTAGGTCTGAGATCTGTGCCAGACAGAAATGAGACCCTTGATGGCAGCCCACTGACCCCACCAAATCTGACCCCACCAAATCTGGAATCAGGTAAGGACTCTCATTTTTCTTTCCCTACTTTTGGCCAGTTTCCAGCTCTGCAAATCTGCTCTTTGAATGGTCTCAGTCCCAGGCCACCCTTAGCAAGGGCTGGGCTTCTCTGTGGGCTGCTTCTGAGAAAGACTATGGTGCCTTTGGGAATCAGGAGGGATTTACCTACAGACTCTCAGGCCTCTCTCCACCTTACCCGAAGGTCTGGGAGCCAGAGCTCAGAACAGTATCTAAATGCAATAACTTCTTTTTCTCTAAGAAGACTTACATTACCTTAATACTGGTGACCATCCATTTTTTCTTTATGCTTTAAAGTAGAATTTCAGTAATCTCTGAACATAGGCTGTATCACTACTGGGAACAGCTATTTTTGTATCACACCATGCCTATGTGGGGTATGTGTGTTTATATTTCACTTTTCACACTGACCATCCTCCGTACTTCATTTATGCCAATCGTACTTTCCTGCTTTCTCAGAGGGAGAAATGATGTAGTTTGGATGAATGGCATAAAACTTGAATTTCTTGTGTTCATGTGAACTTCCTGCAGTGGTAGGAAAAGGTAGTGATGTGGTGATCATAACAGTGCTTGCAGGCTATTGAAACTGGGGTTTGCATTTCTGAAGCTGAGAATAAAAGACTAAGAATCAAGGATTTTCATGAGGACTTTGGTGATGCGCCCACAGCTTTCAGGGATGGGAAGAGATGACCTTTGGAGACCCAGTGCTGGGCTGCAGAAGTCAGTGCTTCTCAGTTAGCAGCGATGTAGCTCACTGCAGACAAGGGCAGCGTTTTTGTGACTGATGGAGCTGTGCTAACTCTATTCAGAGCCTTGCTTTTTGGTAAGATGAAGGAGCTTCTATCCTTGCTAAGACTGGCAGGGCTTCCCAGGGCACTGCCAGTGGACGTGGTGGCATAACATGATCTTCAGCTCATTCTTCTGTGGCTGGTGGAAGAGGGACTGGGTACCAAACGGACTTGGCTGTGAGTCTGTCTGGCTAGCTAATGGCTATCAGTATTCCTTATGTTTTCAGAAGCCAATCAATTTTCTTCCTTCGGTGTGATTTTGAGAGCAGTATCCAACATTCTCCTGCACCCCACTGATAGGAAGGAACTTGGTCAATAAAATGTGAAAAAAATGAATCAAAGCACTTAGATATCAAAAAACTGCCAACTTCCTGAGTCTTTGAAAGTTCAAGTTTCTAAAGGTTTCAAGAAATCTTATAGAAGGAGACCCAAAATACAAAATCATAGACAGGCAAAAAAAAAAAAAGTCAAGTCAAAGCAATGCATAAGCAATAATTTTCCTACTGTTTAGACAGACTGGAAAATACTGTTTGTCTTCACTTCATGTCACTGCAAGAATCACTGTAGTCCTATGTTCAGTGTGTTTCATTTTACTTTTAAAATATTGTATTTAATTGTATGTTTAAGAGACAGATTTACTATGTGTAGATACGTGTGTACAAATATCAACTATTTAACTGTTCTTAATATCTCTATGTTGCATCACTCAGTTTTAAATTAAAGATCTGATTCTTACTCAAATTAGCTTCCTTTAACAATCCTTTTTATGGCGATTAAAATCAAGAAGAGGTTGGCTATCTTGGAAACTTAAAAGAATGTGGAAGTTATTGTTGGTTAAACACAATCAGAATTCACTATCATTCAGTCCTTTCAAACAAAATTGCATTCTGGTGACCTATGGACTGTTCCAGAAAGAACATGGTGCAATTTTGGCCAGTGCAAAGTGAGGGAAAGCATGGAAGGCGTTCCTAGGAAAGGCTTTCTGACTAATTAAGAGAAGACATGAGCAAGAGAAGCCGTCCCTTCTATTGCTGGTCATTGCTGTGTCTGTTTGTGATTCCTGGAACCCCAGTGTCCTTCTTACCACACACAGGTGTACGGGCCAGAAACAAAACTAGCGTGCTGAGAATGGCAGCGAAGCAAGGGGGAAAGTAGCTAGTCTTTGATGGCCTCTTTGATCCATCACATGGTCAGTCTTGAATCTGCTCTGTATGGGACGTCTAGGCACATGAAATGTTAAAGTGTATGATTTTGAGTTTAGCTTTCAAAGTGGGAAGCACTTTGATGTAAAGAACAATCTTTATTTGTTAAACTGTGTGTGTGTGTGTGTGTGTGTGTTTCAAAGTGCTGATCCCAGTCGCCAAAACAGCAACTGAAGCCCAAGGACCGATGCACGCAACCTGACTGTGCTCTGAAAGCATTGCTGACCTTGTTCTAATCATCTCTTGAAACTTCAGTTGTGTCAGCCTGAGCTTAGAATGCTAATGTCAGTCTTGCCTTCATTTCGGCTGTCATTCTGACATTGAGCAGACTGATTGAAGAAGAAAATAACTTAGCTCCTTTTTCGTATTGAAGCCTGTATTATGGGTGTAAAAGACTTTTGCCCTTCAATTGGAACCTCAGAAGTATCCTAGAAGTTGGGTGTGTGTGTGTCTTAGATGATAAATTAAGGGTTGTTCAAGAAAAATAGATCATTCCTTGGTTTCAGTGCAATACTTGTAGCACCTCCTCACCAATGGTTAATGTTTCAAGTAGATTAAGGAAAATGAAGGTGGTTTTTATGGAGAATACAGCTAGTATTTTAACCCAGTATGTACCTAGGACCAACACCAGAAAGTGTCCTATATAATCCATAGACAGCAAGGTTTCCACTGCTGTCTAGTAAGAAGAGTTAGCTTCAGATACATCGTACGCTTGGTGTGATGTAGTGAAAGTAGGAGTGTCTTTGTCTCCGGTAGTCTTTGTGACCTTTATGGCTTTTTCTTCTTGGGATTTTAACAAAGCAATACATATACATTGACACTTAAAGACAAAATGCCACATGAATGACTTGGAGACATAGAGTCAATTTGAAGACACAGAGTCCATTTGAAGACTGTGTGATGTCTCATAGAGACATTAATGGGACTCAAAAGATTGTATATAGTTTCAGCATTCAGAGTGAAAACAGAAGATGTCTTCCCCTAGATTTTATGATCTACTCTTCTGAGTTCTTCAATTCCAAATCACCTGCTGGCAGAAAGAATGGTTGTTAATGCGTAACGACTACAAACTGGATGTGACTCTCGTTATTTTCAGAAGACCTAACACCAATTCAGGTTTGCTTTCCTTTACCTGTACTCTGTTTTTAAAATATATTTATACTTCCACAGTTTGTCTAAGAAGTCCAGGAAACTTTGAAAGCAAAAGACATTGAGAACACATGAGTCATCGAATCCTTTCTTAAATCAGTGTCATAAACTCCATGACACTGTTCCAATGACATAATCAAATGCATTGTGGTTTCATGAATGACAACATCCAGATACAAAATATCACTTTGCTAATGATTAGATAGAGTTGGGGTTGGAGGAGAGGTAACCATCATCCAAGACTCTCGACCCCACCTGATGTGTGAGTCACTCACACTCTCCAGTCATTGTTAATCTCCTGTGTTCTTTCTTATCATTGTATTTGGTCGGAAAACATTTAGGGAGATACAGATACCTGCCATGCTTAGAAATAGGATGAAAAATCAGTCAGTTCCATCATTAATTTAATAAGGGACTCTGTAACTATACTTGAATTAAAAACAATTCACGATAACTCAAATGCTGAATACTTCCAATTGTGAATATTTTTAACTTCTGTCCAACTATTATAATCTTTCTCAAAAGCACAAAATGATGAAACCAGTATCATCAACCACGTGGACACTTCTAAGTAGCGGTGAGAAATGTAAATGTCATTTTATTTAAAAATAAAAATATGAAGCAGATTGGTTCTTTTGCATAAGGATTTATTTTACATAGGCCCAGTTTGTTAATATTGTTGAACTGTATCATCATCTGTCTTCCTGCGAAGACTATTTCCTGCAAAGACCATGTGTTCAGTGCTGTGTTCTTGTAACTCAGCAAGACATTTAATAAATGGGGAGGAAATAAAATTATCAGTGGACAAATAGATGAAGAGCTCTATATGACTGTAAGAATTCCAAATATTAGCTTGAAAGGAAACTTCTATTTTTCTCATGCCATTTTAATTTGAGAAGAAACTTCTGCTTTCCTTTGGGACCATTATCAGAGTTTTTGGTCATAAACTGCATTACAAAAATAATTTTGGGAAAAATTCTACCCTGGCCATGTAGAACAAATTAGAATATGTAAATTGTGTTGCATAAATGAATTGCTTCAGTTTTAATTTAAAATGTACTTTTCATTTTCTGGGTTGTTAAATATTTTCATGTATAGTTATTGCTGTCTTTCTGATTTGTTTATTTTTAAGAACTGTTCATGCTTTTAATGAAAAAGAACAAAAATGAATAAAACTAAGCACACATAATCACTCAAAAGTCACTATTACGATAAGGGCAAAGTAGCAGTGAGAAATGTAAATGTCATTAAAAAGTGAGAAGAAACACATATGGTTTAAGTCTTTGCCCAGCAATTTTTAGTTAGCTGTTGAGCTATTCTTCACCTCCAAGAAACTTCATTTAAATTATATATATCCAAGAGACACTGCAGGTCAAACGTTCCATTATTACAATGACTAACATTTGAAATGATCTTGAGTCCAAGTTAAAAATGTATGACATTTCTATGGTCCTCATTCCTTAATGTTACTAGTAGATGTGAAATAAAAAAGCAAACACTGTTCCTTGGCTAAATTTGCAAAATGCTTCCACATTCCCCTTAGAAATGATTACATTCTTCATAAAAGTTTTCAAAGTCTTCTTTAAAACATACCCATATTGTGGAGTTTCTTGAAATATGCAAATCTATCATATGATTTCTGAGTCAGGGTAGATTTGAGGTAATTTTTGAGACATAAGACTACTGTATTAAGAGAATTGTGTTAACATTTAAATATTTATTATCTTTTTAAAGGCTACTGAAAATGAATGCAAAGTAAGTACCTATATATCTATGTATTTTATGTACTTGGAGCATGTTTTATACTTATACAATGGCGTCATTCTTTTTTGAATTTTTTTTCGTAAAAGTGAATTCATCTTGGGAAACCAGTTTGACGACTGGAAGGTATATTTCAATGAAGAGTCATCAGACCTATCACATAGTTCACATTTTCAACCACGTGCTGGGAAATGAGAGAGTTGTTTATGTCAAACTATAACTAGAAAATTCAAGAAACACAATGTCATGGTAGAGGAGTGGATAAAGTTACAATGTTCCCTTCATACTGGAAAGGAAATACGCATTGCAGCAAAATGTAAATTAATGAAGCCTGGTGTTGTGCTTAAGAGTAACAACTATGTTTTGGAATCTTAGGCTCAAATTTCAGATCCACAGCTCGGATTAATCAGATTCCATCAAGTTCGCTAAACCATTCTAAAATGCAGCTCACTCATTAGATACATGAAGGTAGCATCTGAAGAATAAATATGCTAATGCTTATAAAATATTTGGCATAATAAATGACAGTTATTAATAGTGGCAGTATCCAGTACCGGGGCTCTAAATGTGACACATTACATTTCCCTGATGGAAAATAATCTTAGATTTGGGAAGCAGTTATTACATTCTCATCACTTCTGATTTGTACCTTTATTTCACCCTGAACAACAGCAGCAGCAAAACCCTCTACCCTTTCAGTTCAGTCTGATTTTAATGCATATCAAGGATTCTATGATAAGTAAGTTTTAGAGCAATCAGTAAAATTTACAGGTAGTGAAACCACAAATCTTGTAGTAAGGGGTGCATCATTTGTTTAGTAATTGGCCTTCAAAACCGTTTGTAACTTAATCTTGAATTCCACCAGATGTTCTGTGTGGTGGTATAGCATTAAAAAAAATTAGGTGTAGCCACATGGTTGGTTCATACCAAGTTTCCCTCCGCCTCCCATAATCACAAGCCTATAGGATATGCAATCAAAGCAGATTGAGCTCACCCATATGTCCCAAAGCCTGTTACTCAGCATTTTCTGTGGAAAAAGAGTAATGCCACGGACTTTCAGAAAGTGGAAACTGCTTTCCAAGAGCTAAGGAAAAGGAAAGGGGAGCAAACCATTCACTTGTAAAGGGAAGAGGCGTTACATGAGCTTCTGCAGGCCTAGGAAACAGAGCAGTAAGCACACCCCTGGCACACAAAGAAGGGTGGGATTTTCCTATCTGTAAAACTGCACTCGAAGCGTGCAGCTTGGCCTGTAAATTCTACTTGGATGCAAATGGGTTTTGCCCTTGCTCCAAATCCTTTTTTTGCACTGTATTTGTTATGCCTCTCACGCGCCTGTCATCAGTTTGAGGAGATGGTGTCGCCATCAATCCATCCTGATCCTTGATATTGCGGCCTGTTGTTCACACAGCAGTCAGCACAGTTGTCGGGAAACTTCAGTGATATTAGGCCAGTGAGTTACTCCCATCCTTGGGACTCCCTCTTCCCTTCAGTGTCGAAGATAAATGAGTGACAACATCCTTGTGCTCGGGTCTGCCGGTGGGATGATGCTCTACCCCTGACCCTTGGTTCCTCCCTGGCTCTTTTCCAGGGGCTTTTACTTTAATAATCCTGGGGTCCAGCAGGCAGGCTCATGGCTGTTGTCTTTGCTCCTTACCCTCGGAGTACACTTCTCTGAAATGCTTGCTTTGCTTAATCCTTCACCCTTTAGCTGCTCGGGGAGGGTGACCGTGAATACCCCAGATAAAAACACGGCTCTTTTTTTGCATCTCTGCTGACCCTAGAGCTTACTTTGTGTTTTCCGTATCATTCACCGCCATCTAACCGACTCTGAATTCTATGTTTTCTTTTACTGTTTCGCCATCGGCGTACACTCATCAGTACCACAGTGGCTTCAAGTTTTATGCGTGTTTTGCTCTCCGTCCTACTGCGAGCACCTGAATAAGCTATAGGAGGCACTAAGAAATACTTGCAAATACAGTGTCGTGGGCTAAAGCATCACTTGCTCAGCCAAGGAGTTTCAGGGAATATTTTTTGTCCCCAAAAGTCTTGTGTATGGAAAGGGTACTGTGGGAGCAATGCTTGTGAGCATCATAATCAAAAGTAGCCTCTGTCCCCCGTGGCCCAGTGTGAGTGGCCAGCGCTGTCCTCTAAACCAAAATGCTTCCAAGTGGACCACACGCATCAATAACTTTCCAGGTTTGTGCCTGCTCCTTGCTGCTAAGTAGTAAGTGAAATTCACTTTAGTCAAACATGATGTCGCGTTGTTGAGTGAAGTTTGTTGTCTCCCTCCCATGTTATCCTCGCTTTATGCTGCACAGAGAGCTCATCCTATTCCCTTTTGGAATGGAAAGAGGGCTAGATTATACTGCTAAGGGAAATCTTGTCTGCTTTCACCTTTGGCCTTCATTCCCTTATTTTGAAGAGCGGGCATGGAGGTCAGTCTCTAGGGAACAAGTCTTAAAATGGGTAGGAATAATGCTACAAATCTCTGAACCCAAACCCTGGTTTTCCACACCTGTATTTCCCAGCCCTCTAGGAAGCTGAGGCAAGAAGGCTGCAAGTACAAGCCCCATCTGGGCAACTGACTTGAGTAGCAAGTGAGGAGTCTAAAACCAAAAAATTTCAAAGGGCTGGGACAGCGGTCAGCAGGGGATATAGCTCAGTGCCGAGGCCCTGGATTCAATCCTCGGTATACAGAAGCAAGCAAACAAGCAAGGATGCAAGCAAGCAAGAGAATGAGGAACGAGAGGAGACAGGAGAGGATTTGAGGTACGCTCCCCCTGGCTGACGATGGGCAGAAGCTCCAGGCGCAGGAGATGCCAAGCTGCAGCTGGTGACTCCTCCCTGGGTCCCGCTGCAGAGCATGCCACATCTGTGAGTGATGAGAAGCAGATGTTTCATTCTGCAGGGAAAAACCTCTCTGAAATATGGAATTGGGAGCTCAGACGCCCTGCCCCTTTTGTTCTCCCTCAAAAACAAATCAAGGAGAGAAAATTGCACCAAGTAATGACCCCGCTAGAGGATTTAACTACAACAGGTTGAAACCAATCCCATGTTTTAAGGATTTGTGTAATTTTAACAGAGAAAAAGTAATACAATTTAAAGTTCAATTCAGCCAAATGATCAGTTTCAAGGTTTTTTTTTTAACGTCAAATTCTATTAGTGCTCTTTCTTTAGGTCTTTGTCTCTGTCTCTTCATGCTAATCTTCATGTCATTCAAATTTTCATGACCTTTTCTTTCCTTGCTATTTTTGCTACAGCTTCCGCACCTCTGCTTTCCCACTACAACTATTTTATGATTTGCTACTTATGAATTCTCATGCCAACACTTTGTTGCTCCAACACTTTCAATGGTTCCCTGTTGTTTATTAAACAAAATTCATTTCCGTTAGCCCTAAATTTAAGTCCTTTGTCATTTAGTCCCAGGCTCTAGCACTTTAACTTGTATTTCACTGTGTCTTCAGTATTCTAGTTAAATAATGATCATTTTTTAACTACCCTTATTTACTGATGTTTTAGCCCTCCCCTTTCTTTTGCAAACTCTATTTGGTTTCTTTTCAGTGTCATTTGTTCATGATTAACTTCATTGCATACATTCTCTCTTTGCTAGAACTGTGAGATAGTTGGATGTATCCCCTGAAGATCACGTGCCAGAAACTTAATCTCTAACTCAGCAAGGTTGGGACATGGATTCTGATTCGGTCATAAGAACAGGGCCAGGCTATCTGGAGAACTGATTAGTTATCTCCACAGTGGGTTTTTCTTTGTGAAGGGAAGTTGGGCTCCCTGGGGTCCTCTCCCCAGCACACTTTCTTGCTTCTCATCTTCTGCCATGAATTGACACGGCATGAAGGCCCTTGCCTGATGCTTCCCCAGGTTTTGGATTTTCTAGTCTCCAGAATTATGAGCCAGATAAATTTCTCTTCACTATAAATTGATCTGTAGTACTGGGTTATAGCAGCACAAAATGGACCAACACAGGTGGCCACAACAAAAATACCACAGATTGTGTAGGTTAAACAACAGAAATTTATTTTCTTATGATCTTAGAGGCTGCCAATCCAATGTCACGGTGCTGCCTGATTTGGTTTCTCATGACTTCTCTTTCTTTGGCTTCCAGGTTGTATTTTTCTGTCCATGTTCTGGTGACCTTTGTGTCGGTACTATCTTGTGTCCTTTTCTTGTAAGGATGCCAGTTCCACTAGATTAGGGTCTCATCCTAATGAGTTCATTTTCAAGTAACATCTCCTTAAAGAGTTTCTTTGAAAATCTGGTTATATCTCGAGGTAGTAGAGGTTGGGGCTTAAACACATGAATTAGGGGGAGGGCATAGTTCCAAGTTCCATCTGTAGGAACTCTCCCAATCCCTGACAACCGAGTCTGACCTGTGACGAACAAACCAAATGAGCCCCTCCATTACCCGTTATGGTTTTCCCTATCCAGAACACTTGGCATCACCACTGTTGCTTTTTATTTTAATAATTTTGTACAGTTTGCCAATTGAGTGTCCCTAATCCAAAGAATTCCAGAACCAAAATATTTGACATTTCAATGTTTGGGCCCTTTGGAATTTTGGATTCAGCCTACTCAACTTGTACTAGTTGACCAATACTATTTGTCATTCTTTCTTTCTACTTTTACTATGTACCATTTGCTCCATATATTATAATGCTTTCTGTACAGCTTGTTAGCCATTACCCCTGCCATTTTGTTGGTTTCTTTGTGGCTCCATTGATATCTTAACTCTGTGTCCTGGACAGGTCTGAGATTATAATACAGTTAATAGAAATGAGATTATAAGACAGTTAATAGAAATGTCAATCAATAATGATTGTTAAACATCATGCATTAAACATTTATTTTAAACCATTTTGATCACATGCTCTTAACTTTATGTTAGGGATGTAAATTAGATAAAAATATATATTGCTTCTTAATAGGTAATATTATCTTACTTGTGATTTCGTTTGGTGTTTGATTTTTATAGAACTGATTTTGGAGAAAGCACTGTCTTTAGTACTAAGAGAAGCTATTCAGATACACAATTTTTTTGGAAAAATCATCCAGTATAATGAAAGTCAGCAAGTTTAACCCAGTGTTACCCTGTATTAATCCACTCACTTCCCTGCATAGCTGTGCCTAAGTACCTACTATGTGCACACATTATGTGGCTCTTCTTCATCAGGGCTGAAACGTGACACTGCAAAGCCCTTGCTTTGATGTACCTCCAGAGCACATTGATGAAGTAAAATAAACTGGACACGAAAGACTGAATGATGCACGGCTTCTCCTACATGAGAAACTCGAAGTCTAAATGGTGTGAAAAGTGGAATAGAAGAAAGATGGGAAACAGGGAGATAGATTTTTTTTTGGAGAACAGAAGGGGCCGGGGATTTAGCTTCGTGGCATAAGTGCCTGCCCTGCCAAGTGTGAGGTTGTGAGTTCGATCCCCGGTATAAGACAAAAGATAATCTGATGATGGGGGGAGGTGGGAAAGAAGAGAAGGGAAAGGGAAGTAAGAAGGACCAAGATGTGCTGTGAATATGGAGCAATAGCCCATGACTATTGCAGCTACTGCAAACGTATCATATTTAAAAATAAGTTGGCTTTCTGCCTCTCAGAAGCCTGATTTTGTAGCTTCCAGGTGCGGTGGCACAGACAGGGACCAGGTGTCCTGGGACAGGCAGCCAAATCCAGCAGAAGTTCCCTCTGCACAGTACAGAAAGCAGAGTGCCGCAGCCGCTGCCCTACTGTGACACAGATGTCTTGAAAACCATGTTGGACACTAACCTTCAAAGTGGGTCACCTTTAAAGCAGATTTGCGTTTAAATTGCCTACAGATGCAAACCTAGCATAGATTCTTCTTTCAGTGAGATGTCTTGGTCTTGATACAGTGATTCAATCTACTGAGCCGGCAGACCTTTTCTACAGTAGAGGGAAGAGGCCGAGTTGCATTAAATGCGTCGACCACGTTACTGGAATGTGTGTGTGTGAAGATGACAGGTTTTCTTCCCTCATTAAGCTGGCTTTGCCACTCCTGTCAAGGGCGACTAGTAGGACTGTCCTACTTAATGAGTATGAGTAGTAAACAGGATATGAACTCTCCAAGCAGCTCTGTCTGGCATGGAGTGCCCTGTGAATAATGGGGAAGAGAACCAATGTTTTCCTAATTTCCTTGCTTTTCTCAGAGCAAGAGTACCTGCATAAATTTAAGATGGACATTTATCTATATTTCAAGTTTAGAATGTAACACATTATTTTGACAGATTTTAGAATGGTTTGGTTAGTTGCATAATGATGCAGGATTTGTAAACCTGCTACAAATTTGGCTGTAGGGGATCTGGAATGGTAGAATCTATTGTTAAAGCTTGGCCCATCACACAGCTGGAGAGGAGAATGTTATTTCAGAACAGACTTGGAGTTGTCTGGCTGAAGAATGATCCTAAATCTAGAAAATAGGTTGTTTTATAAACTATTTTGCAGATAGTGTTTCTTAATAGCATCAAAATTGGTGTTGCTCTTGCTGATATTACAGGTATCACTGCATGTTATTTCACTGGGTCTCATTCTAGTGAAGCGGCTTTCCTTACATGTGGAACTCAAGATTCAAAAAGCTCACAGTCTCCTCAGAGTCACAGAGTGATTGTACTGACAGGGGCTCTGACTCCTAACCCTCATCGATCTTAATGCGAAGCTCTTGATCTAAAAACCTGTTTGTTGAACTATGATGGCGTCTCAGTGGGGCGTGTGAAGACACTCCATCCTGTGACTCGCTCTTGACTTCTAATACAACGTGAAGGATGAATATGATCTCATGAAGTTGCTAAGTTTTCCAGGCAGGGATCAAATTTGAGATCCCAGGGAGCTGGAATGATACATGTACGCCACCAAACTTAGTACATTATTTTCTCTTTATTGGTGTTTTTAACAATTCTTTTAATTACTTTAGAAGGAAAAATGGGATACTGAGTCCTAGCTAATCTCCCTTCCTTTTTAATCCCCACTGGGTAATAATTGACTCTTTTTTTTTTTTTTTTTTTTACAATAAGCAGTCTATGCCCTATTTTGGTTGTCACTTGATATCTTTATTTTAAATCATTATTTTAAAGTAAACACAAGTACGTCCTCACTTTTGAGCCCAAAAAGAGATGCACCTGCTAGTAAGAAGCTTTTCACAAAGGTGTTTCAATTGTAGCGTGTTAAGAATTTGAGAAGATGTCATCTTCCATATTCATTACCGTAGTGTTCTAAAGACCACAATGTGGGTGGAAGTGATGTTTCCAAGCTCAACATCATAAATGAAGAGAGTTTTCAGAAAATTGATAGCACAGACTTTATGGTGAGGGTTAGTGTCTCAGTCGCTATTTCAAAATAATCGTAAATTAAAATATTTTGTATAAAACATTTCCAAGAAAAAGAGAAGCGTAACGGATCTCTTGTGATCTCTTCCTGTGTTTTTGCTCTTGTGCTGGACCCTGTCTGGAACATAGAACAGGTCAGAAGGAAAGGACAGGTGTTAGCTGTCACACTCCATGGAAGAGACTGTGAGAGAAATCAGCTAATATGGGGAGCAGCAGAAGTTGCCAATAGGAAAGTGTTTTTGTTTTTTAATCATTGTTATGTATGATGTGAGGATTGAACTTGGGGTATCAAGTGTGGCACTGAGGTACACCTTCTGCCCGTGAACCTTAACTGTGGGGTCTCACAGATTAGTTTTTGACCATGAAAAACTTCCACAATCTTCCCTTTCCCACCTCCCCTGGAATAGAAGAGAAAACACAAAGGAAACTCTTACTACGTGACTTACTAAATGGCAAATATTCACTAAATAGTATTATGATTACTGGTTTTGTCCACAAACTTTTGCTGAGCACCCTGCCTTGTTTCATGATGTAACAAATAAGTCCATCAATATTGTCTTGCAAATCCAGTGCAAAATCAATATACATGGTAGGACGAGTGAGCAGCCCCTGTCCCTAAGGAGGGAGCCTGGGAGAACAGCTAGTAGAGACAGGAGAAGCTCATGTCAAGCATTTTACAGGGTATTTTCCAAGTGGTGCTGTATTTTAAATTTGAATGATAGCAACATCTTCAGAAATAGAAAATTCTCCCCATCTTCCAGATGAGGCAACTGAAGGACCCAAGATGAAGTTAATTGCTTAAAACGACACAAATAAGTAATTTAGCCAGCATTAGAAGGTATTCTTCCTGAATTCAGATGATTTTCCTCTTCCTACACTACTTCCCAAAAC
The DNA here is from genome assembly GCA_004027455.1 of Hydrochoerus hydrochaeris. Classification (NCBI taxonomy): domain Eukaryota; kingdom Metazoa; phylum Chordata; class Mammalia; order Rodentia; family Hydrochaeridae; genus Hydrochoerus; species Hydrochoerus hydrochaeris. The sequence goes on along the minus strand of PVLA01000568.1, from coordinate 314,586 downwards.
AAAGGTAAGTAGGACTTCTGAAAGCTGCAATATGATGGTATGTGCTGTAAATCTCCAAGAAGAGACAGAAGGCAGTATTACTCCATAGAAGTATTTGGCGGATGGTATTTTTTTACCTTGACATTTATATCGGGAGTTCGGTGAGGAACATAGTGACAGATGCTATTCTCAAGCGTAAGTATTATTTTGGAGTTGTGAAGTGTTATTAGTATCTTATGTTATCACATTTCTTTTAGAGTATCTATGGCATGTAACTAACTCATCAAATAACTGTAACACATGAATAAGTATTTGGGGAAGTCTGTTTTATTTTTCCATTGGAAAACAGCTGAGGTATCAAACCACAAAGTTTTTCTTTTAAGTTAGTATTTTTAGTGTTATCTTTGGCTTTAAAACACTGTAAGTGCATTGGAAATGATATTTATAGAAATAAAGTTCAGTATAAATTCTTACCCAATAAACATTCTTGTTTTATAAATCCTTTCCTAGAAGTATTTAGAAAATAGAAGACTTCTCATGGTCCTCTACATAATAGTGAGAATCCTGAAATTTTTCCAGATTTTATATTTCCATCAAATCTAAGAAGTTATGAAAAAATTACTATAGATAGAACATTGTAGAATGTTCAGTGACTATTAAAGCAAGAAAAGACTACTGTCTCAGAATCTTACAATCTCATAGTTTGATGCATATGTAAATCTTAATTATGCATAAGTTATATATGTTCCCTGAAAAATATGAGTCAAAAGAAAGTTAAATACAACAAGGAAGACTCAGAAACAACTTCATCATGGTATAGCTATTTGCAGTCTAATTCTTCTTGAAAAAGGTGATCTATTCAGCCACCCAGGAAAGCCAAAAAATCTGTTTCTGTACAGGATAAGCCTCAGAGAATAATAAAGTTTTGAGCCAACATTTCCAAACACATGAGATTTGCAAGGCATATGAAGATTGGCAGTGGGTATGGGTGACCCTGTTGCTACTGTTTATATTGCATGGCAAATAGCCGTCTCAGTTCTACATGACTTAAAGTCCTAAACTGTTATGGGGGAAAAGACATTTTCAACATTCTTTTTCCAAATCCCACACATTAAAAAAGCACAAATCCAAGACACATCCACCCCGCTGGGAATCCATCTCCTATGTGTGGGCACTGACGGCGCTGTCTGGAATTTGCTTGTGTGTAGGAGTCATGAAGTCTATTCGTTCTTGGAAACTTGATCCCAGAGATGGACAGGTAAGGAAACAGCAGCCGAGTTCACTTTTTAAAAGCAGTTATTTTGTGAATGTTTGGGAAAGGTAAAGGATTTTTTTTTCCTTTTTTGGAAACTGGATGTCAAGTACTTAGTCTTGTCTTTTTGGTTTCTCTTACTTTCATGCTTCAAGAAGTCCATAAGCACGGCTATAAATTTTGAAATGAAAAGAGCACACAGAATTCTCAGCTTTGTGAAAGCCATGAAATAACTCTCTCTCTCTCTCTCTCTCTCTCTCTCTCTCTCTCTCTGTGTGTGTGTGTGTCTGTTCTTTTAAACCCTATAGTTATTAAGATTAGGATATCTACATTCTAATTTATGATTCATGGTGTAATCCTGCAGATAGATGTTCCTTATACCGTGCAGACTTATGTTTCTCCAACTGTAAAACAGAAACTTAGCACCCATCCTAACCCAAACTCTGAACAGTAGAGCACAGAAGTCAAAATGGCACAGTGGGGCCAAATGTATAGTACTTTATATAGGAACTTTATGAACTAATTAAAAGCATGTTTAAGGACAAGAAGTGGTAAGAACCAAAGGGAAAAATGTGAATTTTTATAGTTGTTAAATTTGGATGATTTTTTGTTTCTTTTTAAAATCTTCATTGTAGATTTTTATTCTATGCAGGCGATATGAATAAAATTTAGGAATTCTATTTCCAGCATGGCCAGGTAAGTCCTGTGAGGCAAACTTTCTCATCAGTATGAATCCTTTTTTTAAAAAATTTTTTTTTAAATTTTATGTTACAGAGAATAAAACACAAGAGGACAGAACAACACAGATCACAACAGAGCTGTACAAGAAACACAGCACTTCACAACAAGACAATGAATTCTTGAATGCCCCAAATACAACTACATAAAAGCACTGAAAGGAAGAAGTTGCTGTTTGAAAGATTGTAGCAACATTGGCTGAGTTTCCCATTTTTACAAACTTTTAGCCTTTAGGGAGCCTCTAACCCCTCCCTGGTATAAGAAGAATGACTGAATTTCAGATCCAAAACTCTTAGGTACATTGGTTTAGAAAGTGAGAGGAAAGCGTCTGGAAATGATCCCAACATTTGGAAGGAGGTGGGGAAAATTCTAGAAAGAGGAAGCCTTAAATTCTAGACTTAACTCTTTCCAAATCTCTACAGACCCCTGAAACACATATGGTAAAAACCCCAGGTAGCTAAACTAAAGCTTAAAAATGTGAATTGGAAACTTAAGATACAAAAGTATCCTGACATAGTTTGTCCCTTCCTGGTCCCCATGTGTGACAATATAATGTCATGACCAAGATGATGATAAAATGGGAAAAATCCATCTTGCTCTTCAGTGTTTTGCTCTAGTTAATAATGCTTACATGTTTTTATTTAAAAATGCTTCAGAGAAACATAATTAAATTATGTTTATTATTTTAAATGCCCGAAATTATATATGAAGACACAAAAAATAAGTTATTTGTGTGTGAGAGAGTGGTTTAGGGACAATTAATGCAGACTGATTTCAAGAGGATCTGCACATTGGAACACTTGGACAGGAATTTTAAAGTAGCTGTTGTACATACTTATGATCAAGTAGTTAAAGGCAAACAGAGCCAGAATGAAAGACAAGATAGCCAACTTAGAAAAATGACTGCACCAAGTCCAAAGCCCAGATAAAGAAAAAAATACTAATAATGGAGAAAAATCGAGAAGAAATCCTACATTTCTTCATCAAGGTAGTATTTGTGAACTTAGAGTATTTTGTGTGATATATATCTGGGAATGTTTATAGAGGCTCAGTATTGTACTAACATACAATATCTGCATTCAAAACATATATACAAAGAAAAGTTAGAAGAGGCGATACCATTATTGATAAAAACTTAAATATTATTTAATGTTTTTTGCATTCCATGGCCAATATGAAATGCTTTATTGAATTATCCATTATCTCATAGAACTGTTGTGGGTAGTAGTATTGCTTCAGAATATAGATTAGAAAAATGAGACTTAGAAGTTTTCAGTATCTCTCTCAGAGTCCCAAAACAAGGAGAGGTGGATTCCATACTTTGATAAAGCAGCTTTGTTAGGACATGAGCTAGAAACCATCAGAAGTAGCGACAGTTTTTTTTATTATTGTTTATAAGTCTGTGTCAACATACTGTGCAGAGCTGAAGGAGGCAGTTGCTAAGGGATTAATGATAGAACATACTGAATGGATTCTTTCCAAAGAAAGAAAAGAAGATGTTTCTGTCTACCACTGTTTCTGTAATAAATTTCTGTGAGTCAGAGACAGTGTACGTTACTTCAGCCCTAGAAACGAGACTGAAAAGCAACACTCCTGGGAAAGGAGACAGTTTGATGTGAAACAATATGAAGCCCAAGACTTGCTGCAATATGCTCTATTATTCTAGCTTATAGAATACATGGGGCTTACCAAGGAAAAATCACTTGCCTAAAGTCTTGGTCCAAAAATGGCAGAGATTTAAAACACAACCTAAGCTTGCTTACCTTCCAGTCCTGATGTTTCAGGCTTTATCACCTTCAGCATACGCTGAGTCAAAACTTAAAGGAGATGGAGGACGTCTAGGGGGAAGAAATATAGGCTGCGGAAGAGCTCTTCTCTGGAATGTTTCTAAACCTGTGAGTAGCGGAATTTCACACAAAGAACAATCCTGAAGAGAAAAAGTTGTGTAGAGGGACCTTGTAGAAGATGATGAATGTCTTACTGGTGTGAGCCTTCTCCCAACTCCACAGCCAATCAATCGCTATGTGTTTCTAAATCTTCTCCTGTGGGCTTCTCAGATATTCTTGGCCCTCACTCTACTACCTACAGCACTCTTTCTAATTCTTACTCCTCTTTCAACTGCTTTCCTCAATAGTCAAAGTATAATCTTTATGACACAGAAACCCAATCATATCAAATTGTTCCTACTTAAACCTTTCCATGACTGCTTACATTCAAATTCAAAGTCCTTTTCACAAATTATGGAGCCATAATTCTCCTCAAGTTGGACATCGATTCTAAGATTTAATTATTTCAGACATCCTTTTGACAAGTATTTCTCTGTATATCTTTAGGTACAACCAAAAAAAGCTATGTGTGTTACTTAAGCTATTACTGATTTTGCAAATTCTCTTGGCTTGGCTGCAGGTCTAGAGCTGGTTGCTGTGCTGAAACTCACAGTCATAGGTTTTTTCCCCCTGTAGGAACTCGCTGCATGACAGTCAACAGGGATTTATCAGTGAAGCAGCAGGAACATACCTCAGTATCGTTCGGCACAGAGGTTTAGTTATTTTTATTTCTTCTTGCATATTTAAATAGCCACAGGAGGGAGAAGGAAATGTCCCACATGTTCACTAAAAATGATTCTTACATTATCTTCAAAGAAGAGGTGTGGGAAGTCCTCAAGTATTACGAAGAAAGTATTTTGGAATTGACAGAAGGGGCAAAAGAAACTGATCAGTATAATAGAATCCGGAACACAAGTAAAATTCAGATTGAAAAGAAGGAGAAACACACAGCATCCTGTAACTTAGGGATGAAAACAATCTAAGCTCTTGGTCTTTTATGGCTTCCAATAAAAAGATGATGGTCCTGAAGCCCTGGCAGTGAAATGACTGTTTTAAACACCCACAGGTAGTAAGCAGTGAGGTACAAAAGAAAGCAGGAATATATTGAATGTTCTTCGGTAGGGTCAGCTCCCCTCAGGCTAGAAATGCTACACCAGAAGACATCCCTCAGGAAGAGTGATGAACACAGGAGCCAAGGAGAGAGAGGATTCCTCTACTCTCTAAAGAAAAAAACATACTGCAGGTTGGCATCTCTATCATTTCAACCTAATATTCTGAAGCAGAGGCTGCCCAGATGGAAGAAATAAATAGGAGAAATAGTATTGTGAAACACACATGGAATTATTAATTCCATGTCATTGAAGTCAGAATCTCAAGGATATATGTGCATTGCTCTGTTCACCAAAGCGTTACAATAGCCAAGCCAGGGAAGTAACCTAGATGTCCACTGACAGTTGAATTAATAAAAAGTGGCATAGAAATGGAATGAGGCCATGGTGGACCTTGGGGTGCTGGGAAACGGGCAGCCAGTTCACCCTTCTGGTGGGCAGCTGTGAGCCTGCTGGGGCACGGGCTAAGAATCAAACCTCCATATACCACCCACCCCAGCAAGTGAGAGCCGGAGATCTGAGCATGTCTTGAGAGTTTGACTCTATGCGATATAGCAAATAAGGGGGATTTTCTTCTGCCATCTCTTTGAGGGCAAATGTTTTTATCTCTGTTTTTCTCTGTTTTGATCAATGGTATTGCTTTATTCAATATTCTGTTCTTGCAATTTTGGTATTTCCTTCGATATTGCTCTGCCTGATTGAAGGAACAACTATTGTGAAGAAAACCAGATGTACTATTGAGCCTAATGCTGTTGTCCTGGTGGCCTGCTGTGAGGTTCTGTGCCAATTTCACTGCACTGCCTCAGTTGGCAATGTCCTGTCTTGTTCTGCTGTATTTTACTACCTTCAAAATAAAATAAATAAATAAAATAAAAAATAATAATAATAAATAAGAAAAAAATTTTAAAAAGTAAATAACAATAACAAAACAGATCAGCAAGGTACTAAACAACCTGAAACATGATATAACTAAACAGATAATGGACTTAAAAAGCAAAAGGAGGAAAAACAAGCGCTCTAAAGGATATAACTGCATGTATATTTAAGGGTGTAGGAATGATAATTATGTTGCTAAGTTTTTTTTGGATCAGAGAATGGAGCTTTCTGCAGCCTCACTGTTTGAATGTCCACTTTGTATGCTTTGATTTTGTAACTTGAACAACTACATCCAGGAAGATAATATGTAATGCATCAACTAGTGATTTCTTACTGTTCGTTTTTGTTTTTGTTTTTGAAATTCTGTATTGCTTTTACCCTTTTTTCTGTTTTGCTTTATTTTTCCCCTCCCTTTAAATAAAATTTAAAAAGTAAAGAAATAGAATGAGGTATTGTTTAGCCTTAGAAAAAGTCCTATCATGCACAACTATGTGAATTACCTGGAGGATTTTATGATCAGTGAAATGAAACAGACACAGATGACCAAACACTTACATGGTAAATCTAAAATAGTCAAATCCATAGAAGCAGAAAGTACAGTCCTGGTTGTCAATCCTGGGGAAACGGTGGAATGGAGAGAAATCAGACAAAGGGCATGAAGAGAAATAAACATTAAAGAACTACTATATAGGTAATACCTGAAGTTTACTGATTCACGTAGTATATATGTAAAAATTTATTAAAATAGTAGGTATTATGTTGTGATCTTATCACACAAATTAATATATAAGAGAGCAGAAGAAAAATCTGGATAGGTTTGTGGCAGAAACCACAGTGATGGTTTCATAATTCTTTACTTATATTTGAACTTGTAAAGTTGTGTACATTGATAATGTACAGGTTTTTGCAGGTCAAAAAATATAAATTGATAGAAGAATGGGGATTTAGGTGGGGAAAACAATTCCAATTATTTGAAATAGTCAAGAGAAGAGAGCATTTGCTAGAACAAAGACCTTGAAATTGTGCTCAGCAATGAGAGATGCTAGATATGAATGATATTAAGGTAGAAAAAAACTGAAGGCCACAGCTTACAAGAAAGTTCGAGTAGAAATAAAGCAGAGAATTGACGGAGATTTCAAAACAGAGTAAGTATGGGTTAGGAAAAGGAACTGAAGTTGAACTTGAAAAGTATGAAAGAAAAAAGTCTTCACGTTTCCCCTATTCCCTTCTCTCTTTACCCCATTTGCTCTCCTGTGGACCCTTGTCCCATTCCTTCCCATCCCTGAAACATAGCATATATACTCATATTTTAAAATTATAGACAGACAATATATTTTTCCCAGCAGACAAAGGGCAGAGGCGAAGTTTACCAAAGCTCATATGGTTGGGGAAAAATTTGAAGATTTAGAAACAAAACACACTGACCAAAAGCACAAGAGTGTCATCCAATCCTCAAGGAATGAAAGCCTCCATGAGCAGATGAGTTCGCTTTTGAATTTTATAGAGAACTTTCAGATCTTTAAATGAGCTCTTGGCTGTGAAGTATGTACAAGTTTTTGAAAAGGGTATGCCGGTTTGTAGAAGGGGAAGGATAAACACTCTCAGCAACACTGACCACCAAATATGAAATATTTGTGGGAATCTTATTACAAAGTCTAGCAGCAGTAGGTGGCAGGATTGAAGCCTGAGGCCCACGAGCAATGGAATGAAGATGGTGTGCTACATGCTTACTTCAAGAGAAATGGCGAAAGAGCTGCGAGAGGAAGACAGCCAGATCACCCAAGGAGCATGGACCAAGACCAGACCAAGTCTTCTTCAGAAAACAAGGAGGCTTGTGTGCAAGAGGCAGGGAGCTGTGTGGGCAGCAGTCAGGAATATGTGCTTTTTCCACGTTTCCAGAGAGTATGGAGGGAGGATTAGGAGAATAGCCCCAGTGGCCTGAAATCAAAGACTTTGGTTATTTTCCTTTGAAACGTGGGTCCAGGCTCATCCTGGGAGCCCAGGGTCATCTCTGTGGGCAGTTGCTTCCATTATCCCAATGCAGCAATTAACAAGTCCTCTCCACTTTGATACTATAGCAGATTTCAAATTTCTCAACATTGTTATTGGCTGAGTTCAAGACTTAGTAATTTGCCTCCTACTTTGCTGCAGTACTCACATATAATACTGCAGATCTTTTAGACAAAGCCAATCAAATGAGATCGTAGTGATCACCTAAAGTTTCTCCAACTATTCTCCATTGCTCCCAGCACTTTCAAAGTGTTTTATATATTTCAGAATGAAAGACCATATCCAAAAAAACAAGGGGAAGAGGGCAGCAAAATCGAGAATAAAGCTGTCCCAAAGCTTTGGAAATTAAAATATCGGAGAAAGAAACTTTAAAAAGGAGTGAGAAGCAAAAAAACGTGACACAGCACAAAGGTGTCTTTGGGAATTTGTCTAATTGGCCACAAATGTGGAATGGGGATCTTGCCTCTTGGTATTCTGAAGTAAAACCCTGACATTTTTGTGTATTCAGAGAGAATTCAGCGGCCTATTTCTTACCTATTCTTTCTGAATTCAGGCACACAGATTTAGAGTGTAAATCAACACTGCCCCCTCCAATTCTTTCTTATTTTTTAAAAAATGAAGTCTCTCAACTTATTGGGAATTTTTTTCCTCTTTGGGAAATAGGAGAAAAAGTGCCACACAGCTATTGTTTCTGACAGTTCATTTACACAGATGAAACCATCCATTTATTTGGTGAAATTAAAGCACCAATGGCTTCTATCTTGTACTTCTTGAAAAATATACAGCATTTCAGGGTACTGGATTACATTCCCCAGACTTTCTGGTATAATGGAATAGTTCTGAGTCCCTCAAGGGAAGGGTAGGCACACAGTACCGCAGAAACACTGATGACTTTTCTAAACATTCTCAGAGCTTTTTTTTTAAAAAAAAAATCTCTTTGACGTACAGTGGAGAAGAAATTTTTCTCACTGTTTCACCATTTCTGAAAAAAAGGTCCTTATAGACTTGGACCTGGGGCGAACATGTGACTGGCTCATCTCCTCAGGCAGAATGTTTCCGTATGTGTGTGTGCAGAGGAGGACCTTGAAGGACAGAGCAAGACTTTGTGTTTAAATTATTTATTAATAAATGGATGTAAGTCTCCTGCTTTTAGCTCTAGTCTGCTTACAGTTTCACAGCCAGAGTTCCTGGAAAGAGCCCTGTCTGTGAGTGGAAGATGATATATTCTAGTCTTTATTCAGGGTCTTGGATAAGAGAGTATGTTTCCTCATTTTTTTGTTTGTTTGTTTTTTTGGTATGAGATGTTGCTGTGTAGCCCAGGTTGGCCTCAAACTCACAGGAATCCTCCTGCCTCAGCCTTCCAAGAGCTCAACCTTTGGAACTGCAGCCTTGAACAGGGTTTATGGTGAACAAACATCAGAAGTCTTCACTGTGTTTGCCACTGGTGATTCAACGTGAGGCTGCTGACTTGCTTGAGACATAAAGGGAGAAATGATGCAGACATTCATCTCCTGTTGTAATGAATTTCACTTTGCTCATGATCCTTAAGCATTTTTCCTTCCTTTAGCCGTGGGGAAAATACCTGGTCTGTAACTATTGTAGCCCACCAGGGACCCCAGTAACACTGTCCTCTAAGGCCTCTGTTACAGTCCACTGTTTACTTGTCTGTTGCTGCAGCAGGACAGCTGTTAGCTTGGGTTGGGGGAATCTGTGCCCAGTCGGCTAAGTGACCAATAAGGGAGAAGTCTAGGTTGGGAGCGAAGAAGGTTACTTTATCTCCTAAGCCTTCAGTTTCCTCATCTCTAGAATGAGAAAAATAATGTTATCAGCATCTTGGGCATCCATTGGAAGTAATGGGAAATCCCTATTCCCAGTGACCTTTCCAGTGATATTATTTATTGCTTCTTTCCGTAGAAGCCAGGAAGATAGCTTGGTTCCATGTGCAGTATGATCAGGAACACAACAGAGTCACTTAAGGAGCACTTTTTTTTTCTATCTCTTTCTTAAACAATCTCCTGGTGGCAGTAGGGTTGTGTTGGCCCCAGGTGTCACACCCAGGGATACTGATGTGATGTCAGCTGAAAGGTGATCTTTTTTCTTATACTTTTGTTTCTTTCTTGGTTGAATAACCTTTCCTAAAAACACAAGACTTCTGTTCATGTCTTTTTGAGTAAGATTTGGTCACATCCTCATGCTGAATCCAATATTAAACAAGTTAATGGCATTACAATGGTTGTTTAAGGTTATCACTTAGAATAAATTTCAGAGAGCAATCATCACGAAGGCTGGCTACACTCGAGGTTTGGTTGTGGTGAGTATTAAGTGAAAGGTTGTGTATCCCCTTTATACAAGCCCAATATAACTAAGCCAGCACTGAGTCATTATCTATTATTAGCTATTGATCACTTTTCTAATAACTTATACTAATATGAAAATGATAGTTATCATTTGGCATATATTTTTAGGAACATACTTGAACGAATGAGCCAACAAACTTTACAGCAAAATAGTTAATAGTAATAAATAATAGCAAATAAGTAACAGTAGGTAGTGAATAGTAAGTAAGTAATAATAGAAAATAATAAATTGTGACATCAAAACGTCAAATTAGGAACCCATTTCGTGGGTGTGGTGCACATTCTTTGAAATCCCTGGTGTCACTCCATGAAAAGAGTTATATTTTCAAAATTTCAATTGCTGTTGAGACTGGGAGAGTAATGAAACTCATAGGAGGATAAAAAACAAAACAAAACAAAACAAAAACCAGCACAAAATTGCTCAGCAAGGACCTGGCCCCAGCATTTTTTCCTTCCTTTAGCCGTGGGGAAAATACCTGGTCTGTAACTGTTGTAGCCCACCAGGGACCCCAGTAACAATCTTCTCTTTCATTCCTCAAGAGATTAGAATGCTAACCGTGTGATGCAGAAAGAGAAGAAATAGAGCCAAGGGTTTGTGTTGCCGGGTGTAGATTGTGATAAGGGTGTACGTGAGCCGCCTTACAACCCATTCTTGAGGAGCTGTGAGGGGAAAATCTCATCACCCCTTCCAGCTAACGACACAGTAAGTCACAGCTTTTCCTTCCTACCATATGTATTCTTAGTAAGAGGATAAATTCTGAGTATGGATTATTAGTTCATAACCTTACCTCAAGCTTCAAGAGAAGGTCCTCACTTGAGGATATATTTTAAGGTAGCTCATGGGCATTTTCATGGACAATCAAATATGCAAGTTTGGCTGGAGCCAGCCTCGTATGTTCAGGCTTCTAGCTAAGAAGCAACAGTGTGACCTTGACAGGCTCTCTGACGGGAAGTTTGGTTGAAAGAACCATGCAGGTGTTTCTGTAACCCTCACCTCAAACGTGCCAAGATGGATTGGTTTGGGACTCTTACAAGACCAGCCGTTCTTGGGGAGGTTTCCAAGAACTTCCTGTTACTATTCAGGCAAGAGGGAGAGAGAGAGAGAACAACTTGGTGTTTTTTTGTAGAATTCAGCATATTTTTTGTGGTTTAGGACAGAGTCAGAAAATGCCGATCTTGCAATAACTGTCACCTTTTGGGTGGTGGTGGTGGTGGTGATGGGGGTAGTATGGAGAAAATCTTTCATCAGGCTTCTGCAGAATAATTTCAGTAAGTTTTCCCTTGACCTTATTAAACGCTGAAACATTCCACGTTTAATTAGTGGCTTCTCTGTATGACCTTGGGTTTAGATGTATAATCATGGACTTGCATTCTCTAATATTTAAATGCCATATTAATAAAACAAATATATCTAATATATACTCATGGAATTATAGCTTTAAGCACTGTTGGGGAATCTTTCTCAAAGAAAGAAAGATATATTAATGAAAACCTTTTCTTCTTTGTTATTTCAAAGCCTCCTAAAGCCTTCTTGATTTTTTTTTAAAAGAATACTGTAAAGTATCTTAGCTGCCACCAGCTGAGCTAAAGGTCAGGAAGGAGTCATCTCTCCCTTTTGACAAATGTATTTAAATTGCCTCGTTTGCTTCCCCTAGTGTCCCATCTCAGTAACTCATCAGGACTATTTGCTGTACAGGAGTCCTACTATTTTAATGTAATTTTAATGTAAAAATAAGACAAGAGAAAACCAGTTTAAAAACTTATTCAAGACAACAATGTGTAATACATTTTTAAATAAGATTCTCCTGGTAGCTTGGCTTTTAATCTGGAAGAAAAATAACAAATAAAAACAAATATTTTGACTTTGGCATAGAAAAGGTTTCCAGTACCACTCTGCCCATTTCACAGCCCCACTGCTGTATCCCCTACACAGACACACAACACACACACACACACACACACACACACACACACACACGTCACTCACATGGAGAGATGTTTTGCAGGTCTGTTACAATCAAACCAGATGTATATAAAGTAGAGGAATGCAGAAGAAGGAATGACCCTCCCAAGGTCATTTATGCTGGCCTTTGTCACAAGAGTGCTGAAATGGAAATGGTCCCTTTATCTCCATGTCATGAAGGAATCCCTGCTGATATATTTGCAGTATGAATTCAAATTTCAGTATCATTTAAAATGTTAAAATTACTATAGTTACATGCAACACATATTCTTTCATTTTATTCTTTCATTCATTCACCTACACATATACTAAATAGATATTGATTTTAAAATATGTATCAGGTACTCTGCAAGAATCAGATGTGAAGATGAATATGCATGCTTCTGACAGTCATTGTGTCTTGGGTTTTGTTTTCCTAAAGAAGAGAAGTGGGGAGAGTTGGACTCAATTAAAATGGAATAGTATTCATGCTGTGATACAAATAGCAAATGTTGCCCCAAATGGGATGTGTGTTCAGCAGAGCTGAGGGGGAATCAGAACAGACTTTCTGCAGAAAATACTGTGTCAACCATGAATACGTTATGAGTAAAGAGTTAATCATTCAGAAAAGAGGAACATAAGAAAAGAAACTCTAAGCTTCCTGGAAAGCTTAGGCAAAATTAAGGAGCATGGAAGATGACAGGCAGATGCTTCATATGCTGTGAAAATATAAAGGGGGAGTAGCAGGTAGATCTGGAGGAGGAAGGGGTTTATCTCAGAGGGTCTTCCTGTGACATTTAAACTAATGCGGGTTACTCTTATGGTAATTACTGGTCAAAGAATGGCTTAAACAAGTTGGTGGCATGGCCAAATTCTTGTTTTCAGTGAATTACTCTTTAGAGGACGAATTTGAGCAGTGATATGCTCCTAAATGTTTAATCTGTCTGAAAACAAAAGATCCTGATTAGAGCATTGGGCAGTTTCCATGGTGTGGATACTCCTGTTAAGGCAGACGTTGAAGTCCATGTCACTAAACCCAGCACTGAGATGAGAAAGTCACAATCAGTGTCCATGAACCCGTACATGGGCTCCATACCCCAGTGGACTGCTGAGGACAGATTGGAAGAATCAAATAACATTAGGGGGCTCTTCTAGTTGGGGCAAAAGATGACACTGGGCTACACTAAACAGAGACATCTGATACAGAAGGGTGGGAAAGTTTGGCTGTCCTAGATGACAGGAAGTAGAGGGTGAGAAAGCAAGATGACTCCCTGTTTTTCCTTAATTGTGCCCCCAACCCAAGGGAGAAAAGGGATGGAATTACCTGTCCCTTAGCGCTGAGGAAACACTGAGGATAAGATTAACCAGAAATGTGTAGAACTGGATGAGCGGGCTGAGCTTCTGTGCTCTTGGTGCATCTTGGATGCATTATTAGCGCACAGACACCTTGCTTTCTTCAGCTGTGCTAGCTTTAGCTTTTGGAGTGTCATTCTAGGACAGGGAGGGGTTTGGGCCACCAGGACCCCTAGAGCAATTACTTCCAGACTCAATAAGTTTCCTCATTTCTTTCTGCTTCATGAGCTCATTAAGTGTAATCATCCTCTATGTTTCTGAATACAGAAAGACTTGTGAAATATGTCAATATTTCACAGCCCTTGACTGTCTCCTCTCTTAAAAAGAAATGAAAGAGGAGACAAAGAGAGTTAAGAAAACCCTGCAGTCATATCAAAGAAACCAAAGACTAAAATTTGTAGAATACACTTTCTTGCTGATGATCAATTACCAAAGCATTCAGATTCATTTGATTATCTTTTCAGATCATGCAGGTAATCACACTTATATATCAAATCATTTTAAAGTATAAGATATATACTTGTACTTCATTACTTATGCTTTATACTACACTTTCTCATAAAGTATAAGATGCTGGACTTTTGAATGTTAATTATTCTTTTGGTTATGGCTGTTGACATAGAGCAAACGAATATATCACCAAAGGAGAATGCAAATTCAGTTTTGCTTGTTTTAAAGAAAGTGATCAAACCAGCATTCTTATCATTGGTGAGAAGATATAGACCTACTTCTAAAGTATCACCAAAGATCAAGGCGATTCTCTTCAACGTTTTAACAAGTCCCCACTTTTAAGGAGTGTTTTTTGAATACATCCTCTGGATCACACGATATCTTTGCCTTTAAGAGCTCATATTCTAGGAATGGGATACAGATAAGAACAAATAAGTAATTATAGCAGATAATACGTCAGATGGTGGTAAAGGCTATTGAGGAAAGTCGAAGCGTAGGTACGAAGGGCGGGGGAAAACTACAGTTCTAAACAGGGAGGCTGGATAAGCTTCAACACACACGAAAAGGTTATCGGTGAGTTCTCTGGAGTCACAACGACTAAATCTAATCAGGAACCCATGCGAAAATCTAACACACTGTTATGGAACTTATTCCTATGTAAGAACACTCAAGGGGCTGATTTTTATCTCAACTGTGGCCCGTGAGTCTAACTTATTTTCTATTTCTATTAGTTCACAGCTAAACTTTTCTTTGCTCAGTGTTCCGGAAAGAATACCTATCATCAAGCTGCCATGGGTTAAATAAATGAAGCGCTGGAAGTATCCCTGTAACATTTTTGGTCTCCTGTGGCTTTGTAAAAGGAATATTTTAAAATTTTACCCTCTATACTGTCTCAACTATCTTGTATCTTTTCATTGCTAAAGGGAAAAAAGGCACACGAGCAATTTTATTTCCTCTGTGAGTAATTTTCCACCAGAGTTTGGTTGTTTCTTGGCTGAGAGCTGGTGGAAGCCAAACCCTGATTTGCAAGCTTTTCTCTATTGCGTACCCTGAGTCCTATCTAGATAGGGGCTCATGAGAGTGGAGCCATGGGGCATTTGGGATAGAAACAGGGTAGAATGAGGTCTCTCTGACCCTTTGAAAATTAACTTCCCTTGGATAGAATCCAAGACAGATTTGTATTGACTGAATTTGGCAAAACTATTTACCTAAGATGTATGTTCTTGACAGAATAATGGAGCTGAGTTTGGTAACTCAAATCCCATTTGAAATGCTCAGATGAAAATCCTTGAGGTTAACATCTTAAAGTGAATTCTGAGTAATTCACACAAGGGTCCCCTTAGTACACCCATAGGTTTGAGTATTTATATGTCTGTGTTACACATTTAATAAGGATTTAGGGAACACCCGAATTACACACTAAATCATATGATACCCAGGCTTCATTGCATGAGATATTTCCTTGACGAGGGCTCTGTTTTGTAGAACTGGGGTCAGCAAAGTTCTCTTGTAAATAACAAAATAGTAACTCGCAGAGACTTTGCAGGCCACTGGGTCTCCATTGCAACTACAAACTCTCCCACCGCAGACAGGGGAAGTGCAGCCCTAGACAAGATGTAAGCAAATGTGCACAGCTGCGATCTGGTAAAGTGTTAAGGGTACTAAATTATAGATTTCATATAATTTTCACATATCGTGAAATGTTATTCTTTTTTTTATTTTTCTTTCAATCATTCACCCATATAAAAGCTACTCAGTTTGTGGGTTGTATAAAAACAGGTGATGAACTGGGTCTGGCCCACAAATTATAGTTTGTCAACCCTGATCTAGAAAGTTATTCCTTGAGGTATTGGTCAAACACCACTTTCAAGATTTATATGATGATACTTTAGTGATGTTTGGGACATTATTTGTGCATTAGTGTTTTGAATGGATAAAAGTTCCAACCAGAATCCCAACATATCCTCTGGGCTCCTGTACTAATTATTAACTTTTTTGACTCAGTTTCTCTACTGGCAAAATGAGTAAGATATTTGTCTTAGGTGGGTGGCAGGAGAATTAAATTATTTGATGCTTATAAATCAGAAAACACAGTGCTTAAACACTGTATTTAATCAACTAGTGAGTTAATTTATGGTTAACACGGATGTTAGTAGGTGCTTTTACTGGCACCTTTTCATTCTCTCCCCTCCTTGGAAAAATATTTTGCTCTTGGACCCTAAGCTCTTGAAGGAAAATATGCAGCTAATTAATCTGGGGGTGATTAGTAGCCAAAGTCACCTTTCGTTTTGCTGCTATAGGTTTCCCTGTGGCCATGTCTCTAGCTACAGGAAAATTTATTCCTGTTTTGTTTTTTTTCCATATATATATATATATATATATATATATATATATATATATATGTATGTCATGGCCAAAAAACTGCCTGTAAAAGCTGACCTTCCCTTCTACGGTGGTTTTAATTTGTCATCCTTCGTTAAGGTCTGGCCTTGCTGAGAAGGCCTCCCACTTTTATCAGTTAATCCATTACTGGGGTTACTTTCTCTTCCGTGGGGATCCTGTGAGTTCTCTCGTACCGACTGCAAGGTATTCTGAGCATTTGGTGGTTGTTGCCTGTCATACACTTATAAGGGTTCAGCTGGAAGCAATATCTCTTCCACAATACTTTATATTCTACTTTCTGTCTTTTACGTAACCTTGAAAATGTACATTACGTTGGCATTGAAACATTCTAACATAGATAGGAAAACTTTTCCATGGGACCCGTATTCTGAATTGCATCCAGAAAACAGATAGTAACAAGAGTCCATATCACAGCGGAGTGAGCAGAGCAACTGTGGAAAACAGACCTCATGTAGGAGGAGACTGGAGATGGAGTCAGAGGGAGGATCGGCTGGACCTCGGAGACCCAGAGACATCTGCAGAGAGGAGGCAAAGTGTGCACGGCTTTTATCATCCATATTTGCAAGTGGAGTAGTTTTAAAAGCGTTAGAGTGATATGCATGCATATGCAAAGTTTCTGTATCTTATATTTATATATACTACACTTACTTTCTTACCATATGTTTATTGTTTTAACAAAAGAATATACAAAAAGAACATCAAACAAATTATCTTAATTATATTTAATACATACGTAGGTGTATGTGCATATGTGTCTACGTACATTAGAATATACAAAGTAGGAAAGAAATCCACCATGAAGTTTTAAATTTAAAAAATTGTTATAGTAAAGACACATCACCATAAATTCTCTCCCAGGTACTAAGCCTTTCTGTGAACACGCTCACCCTCTAGACCTTGCCCCTTTCTGAGGCAGTTCTGGAAGGGTTTTTGGTTGTGGTTGTTCTGTAACATCTTTACAAAGTGTGGTTAGAACTCAGTGAATGCCGCTGCTGTGAAAGGCAGGCTCATGCAAAGACTCGGGTGTGTCCTCAAGCACGTAGTTGTCACATCTGTCGGCCTGTCCCTTCTGGCTCTAATCCAAGGCCAAAATGACCATGAGACATAAATGTGTTAAATCGATTCAGGATGCTGAGGCAGCCACAACAGTGCAACTAAAGGCCAGGAAGAAAACTTGCAGGAAATGGTAAGAAGCATGCGATAAGTGTGTTTGAAGGGCCAGGGGGGACTTTGAGACAGATGAATGGCGATCTGTCTTTTATTGCAATAAAAAAATTTAAGTTTAAACATTTGCACCTTATGTAGTAGGCACAGCCTATATCTAGGGTGCAATAAAATAATATTAGAAAAATAAAGCATCGTAAGGTGGGCATAGGAACTGAGGATGTAGGTAGCTCTGGCATACCATGTGCCAGGCTCTGGAATCAGTCCGCACTGTGACGAAATAAAGATAAAGTTGTTGGAGGAGTTAGAAAACTACCGGGCAACGGAGGTTCTGATAAAAGAAAAAAAGTCCTGGAAACAGCAAATATTGGCACAAGGAAGAATAACAGGAAGCCTCAAACATTTCTGTTCAAAGTACAAAATACTGCAGCTACTATGAAAACCAAAATGTGGTTGTTTCTCCAAAAATTAAACTCAGCCAGCAATTCCACATCTGGTATATACACAAAAGATTTGAAAGGGGAAACTCAGCACTTATGTCACACATTATTCCTATACCCCAAGGTAGAAGTGACCTAAAGGTACCTGGATAGGTGAGTGGATAAACTAAATATGGCCCATGCACACAGTGGGACATTACTCAGCCTATGAAGGGAGGCAATTTTGACCCAACCTGCAATGGATAAACTTTAAAAACAATGTGTCAAGCAAAATTAGCCAGTGACAAAATGAGAGCTGTTGTATGGTCCTGTTTATAGATGGTTTCTAGAACAGTCCCATTCACAGAGGCAGAAAGTGGGTTGGAGGTGACCACGGGTCGAGGTAGTGAGGCAAATGGAGTTGTTATTCAGTGAGCATGGGATTTCATTTGAGGAAAGGAGAAACATTCTGCAGATGGATGGTGTGATGGTTGCTTGGCAGTTTTAGTGTACTTAATGTTGAAGTGTACATTTAAAAAAAATTAAAAGGGGAACTCTCGTGTTACACACATTTTAATCATCTTTTTTGAAAAGGTAAAGCAAACAGGAGGAAAGAACGAAGAAAAAAAAGGAAGAAAAGAAAGAAATAAGGAAAGAAGCAGAAAAGGATGGAAGGAAAGAAGAAATGGAGCAAGGCAAAGGGAAGAGAGACTCCAAACCAGTAGACATGAAGCCGTGGAACCAAGGGCACCAAGACGCCACTGGAAATTCTTTCACTTTAGTATCTCTACAAGCTTGGATTAAAGATTTCATCCCCACTTTTCATCTTTGGGCACAGTGCTGGGACCTGGAAGAAAAAAATGTCCATGACAATCTGTTGTCATAAAAACACTCTACAAACATATTCATTTGCTGGATCCCATGTAATCCCATATGCTACAGAAAATGGGCCAGAGGACCCAGGAACTTCTGTTCCATGAAAACGCAATACGCTAAATGATCAAGGACTTTACAGAAGTGGAAGGTCCTGCCTCAGGCAGGCAGATTCTCCGGTGCGGCCTGCCCCTCTGTATGCAAGCACGAAGCTGTGTGCACATGCCAGAGGCTGCCGCTGTCACCTGTCTCTAAGGACATTTTGTTTCACTGGTGCCAAGCGTTGGGTGAGACAGCAGCAGGTCTCCATTTGCAGCCAGAGGGGGGTGTCATGTCATCCCCAGTGACTAGTGTGTTGACATCATCCTGAAGGGGACCCCGGACCCCGGACCCCGCTGTGAAAGCGCTTGTGGGCTACACTGAAGCAAGAGTGTGTGCTTCCTCGCTTTCTTCCCTGGCTTCCTTCTTTCTCTGCTAGTATCTTTTCTTTTCTTTAAGAAAAATCTGTTTAAGTGCAGAATAAAATAAGAGTAAAAGAAATGGTGGTGAAAAGGAAAGTTGAGGGTGGAGAAAAACACTAGGGCGTTGTTATTTTATTTTTTTCTATCTAGCACTCTGGGAAGTTTTTGAGGAGAAAACGAGATTTAGGAAGTGATACTTTTGAATTTCAGCCAAATGCAAGCCATCAAAACGGGGCACTGTCTCTTTAAGTGGAAGCCTGCACAAACCAGAGGAAATTAATGAAGTATCCCGCGCTGGTGTGGCGCCATACGGAGGAGAATTCACAACTGGGTCCTGCATACGGCATCCAAAATGAAAATGAAGGTGATCCGTCATACTCCGATTTTTTTAAAAGACAGAATATATATTTTTGAAAGTTGACTAAGCAGTTACACAAATTAAAGAGACTGAAAAAGCAAACAGGGGTAAAAATGCTTTAAGTTTTTAAAAGGTAAATTAGTTTAAAAGTGTATGCCTTTATTATCTTCATACCAAAGAGAAAGGAAAATAAATACAAACAAAAGGCAGGGGGTCCCCTTAACTTCTTCATATCGGATCTAGCAGAAATTTTCTTACTGCCTTTGCCGGTCACAGATTTTCCAAACTTCAGACTTGAGAAGACCCAGGTTCCTTTGTAAGCTCTGAGGTTCGTATATGTTTTGGAATCTGGGTTTTCTTAAAGGTCTTTTTTCCTTTCCCAAGCATGGGTCTTCAGGCTTCCTGTTTTCCCTGCTGCCAGCAGCCACTGGGCCTCTCTCCCCTGCAAGGAATCCCACCCTCTGCAGCCCTAAACTTGGCCCTGCCGTCCACCAAGGTCAAAGTGGTCTTGGATGTCGCCTGCTCTCGTTACTCACGGGCAGAAGCAAAAAGAAGGGAAGAGAAGGGACAGTTTCTACCCAGAGGCCAACTGCACAGGTCATGAAAGTCCCTGGTACACTGCGTGGGCTCCTGGGACTTGCACTGTCTTTCTCTGCCTTGCAGGAGAGCATGAGTGACAAGGGTCCCTGGAATACCATCTTCTTTCCCTCAACTTTTACAGCTTTTCCCGAATAGGAGGTGGAAGGGGAGCAGTCTGGGGAAGCCCTTCCTAAAATTAACACAGGATTTTTTCAGACTGCTCAAGGGGGTTTATGTTAGACTAGGTTCTCTTGGTTGCAACAGACAAAAAAATCCATAAGGAATGGTCTTTTCCTTTCCTTAAAAATTTGATTGTTAATTTTTATATACATAGTGATAACATTCGTCATAGGGAATTTGTACCAATACATTATATATCTTGCGTTTTCTTTTCTTCCCATTTCCCTCCCCTTCCTTCAAGCCCTCTCCTGTGCCTTATTGATAGAAATTTGTTTCTATTTTTTCCTTCTATTCTTTCCCCGGCCCCCCGTCCTTTTCTTTGTCCCTCCACTCTCCCTTTTTGCACTTCTCATTTGAACATTTTCTTCCCATTTCCCAATTTCTATTATACGTTTTGCTCCTTATTTGCGCTTGTGATTTCTCACACTAGAGAAACCATGCAGTATTTACACATGTGTGTCCCATTTATTTCACTTCACAATATGGTCTCCTTTAGCTAGAAATGTCTGAAGCACATCCTTCTTTATAGCAGAGTAGTACTCCCTTGTATTAAAAAAAAAACACATCTTCTTTGTCCATTCGTGGATTGATGGGCATTTAGACTGTTTTTAAGATTTAGTTATTTTAAACTGTGCCTCTACAAACATGGGTGTCTGTGTATCACTGTGGGTGGTGCTTTTAATTCCTTGGGTAAGATACCAAGAAGCAGAATACCTGGATCGAATGGGTCTTCTAGCTTTAATTTTTGAGGGATCTCCACACTGATTTCCATGGTGGTTGCACCAGCCTGTGCTCTCACTCCTATTTCCCCACTGCCCTGACAGCATTTGCTGTTGGCTGAGTTCTTGAGAATGACCGTTCTTTCTGGAGTAAGATGGAATCTCACTCCATGTTGTTTCAATTTGCAACTCTTGATCAATCATGTTGAATATCTTTTTCATATGTTTATTTGCCATTTCTACTTCATCTGAGAAGTGTCCATTCATTTCAGATACCATTATGGGTTTGGGTCTTTAAATTTGGGGGGTCTGCCTTTTTGAGTTATTTATAGATTCTAGATATTAGTCCTTTGTTGGAAGAAAAGCTAACAATTTCTTTCCCCACACTGTGGTGGTTTCTTCACTCTGTTGGTAGTTTCCCTTGCTGTGAAAAAGCTTTTTTTTTTTTTTTTAAATGGTACCGGGGATTGAACTCATGACCGTGCACTTGCAAGACAGGCTGCTGAGCCATATCCCCAGCCCCAAAAGCTCTTTGATAAGATGAGACCCAGTTTTTGATTCTTTGTGGTAGTTCCTGTGTGAGTGGGGTTTTATTCATAAACTTTTGCCTATACCTATATCTTCAAGAGTTCTACCTATTCTGTCTTTCAGTAGGTTTAGTGCTTCAGTATTAATGTTTAGATCTTTGGTCCATTTTAGTGTAGTGCATGGTTAAAGTTATTGATCTGATTTTAATCTTTGGTATGTGGGAAGCCGGTTTTTCTAGCACCATTTATTAAATAGGCTTTTTTCCAGTGAAGTTATTTGACTCTTTTGTCAAAGATAAGGTGGCTGAGTGTGTCTGAGTTGTTTTTGTGTATTCTAATCTGTTGTATTGATCCTCTGGGTTTTTTTTTTTTGTATTTTGTTTGTTTGTTTTCTAGTACCATGCAGTACCTTGGTGGTATCATTTTAAGTCAGGGATTGTGATGCCTGCCTTGCTTTTTTTTTCCAGAATTGCTTTTGCTATTGTAGATCTTTTCTTGTTTCAAATGAATTTTAGGATTGCTTTCTCCATTTTGTGAAATATGCTATTGGAATTAGGACTGAAATTTTATTAAATCTGTATAACAATTTTGAAAGTATGGCCATATTCACTACATTGGCTTTTTCTTCCCAAGAATAAGGACTATCTTCCCATTGTTTGATATTCTTTTTGATGTCCTTTTTCAGAGTGCTGTAGTTTTCAATGTAGAGACCTTTTACTTCCTTTGTAAGTTGATTCTTAGGTATTTCATCTTCTTGGATGCTATTCTGAAAATTGTTGTTTCCCTAATTTCTCTCTCAGTAAATTCATTATTTGTGTACAGGAAGGCTACTGTTTTGAGTGTTGACTTTGTATCCAGCAATGATGCTGAATTTTCTTATTAAATATAGAAATCTTGGGGATTTAGCTCAGTGGCATAAGTGCCTGCCTGGCAAGTGCGAGGTCATGAGTTCGATCCCTGGTACCAAAAATAAAACAAACAAACAATAAATATAGAAATCTTTTGGCAGAGTTTTTCTGGCCTTCCGTGTAGAGCATTATGCTATCCATAAGTAATGATATTTTAACTTTTCCCTTTCCTATTCTTATTTTTAAAATTTCTTTCTCTTATCTAATTGCTCTGGCTAATGTTTCCAGAATGATATTGAATAAGAGTGATGACAGTGTATATTCTTGTCTTGTTCCTGGTTTTAGGGTGAAAAGTTTCAGCTTTTGTCCACTTACTATGATGTTGGCTGTTGTTTTGTCATAGATAACCTTTATCAGATTGAGAGAAAGACCATCTATTCTAATTTTCTGTAAGGTTTTTATCGAGAATGGGTGTTGGGCTTTATCAAATGCTTTATCTACATTTTTTGAGATGATTTGTCCTTGCTTTGTTAATATGGTTTATTAGATTTATTGATTTAAGTGTGTTGAACCATTTCTGCATCCCTGGGATGGAACCCACTTGGTTATGGTGTATAATCTTCCTGATGATTTGCTGCATTTTGTGTGTTAGTAATTTATTGAAGATTCTTGCCTCTCTATCCATTAGGGAGATTGACCTGTAGTTTTCTTTTTTGGTTGGCTCCTTTTTTGGTTTTGGTGTCTAGGTAGTGGTTGCTTTGAGGAATGAATGTAGGAGTATTGTTTCCCTTTTAATTCCATTACATAATTTGAGAAATAGTAGCATTAGTTCTTCTCTAAACGTCTTGCAGAAGTCAGTGGTGAATCTGCCAGGGCCTGGGCTTTTCTTTGTTGATAGGTTTCTAATTACATATTCAATTTCCTTGCCTTATATTGTTTTATTTAAAATTTTTATATTTTCTTGATTCAGCTCGAGTAATTCATATGTTTCTAGGAATCTGTCCATTTCTTTTGTGTTTTCCATCTTATTAGAATACATGTTCTCCAAATAGGTATCAATGAACTTCTGGATTCCTGGAGGATCTTTTGTGATTTCACCTTTTTTGTTCCTAATTATGTGGATTTGAGTTTTTTCTTTCCTTTTTGTGATAAGGTTGGCTCAGGATTTGTCAATTTTACTTAATATTTCACAGAAGCAACTCTGATTTGTTGATACTTGTTCTTTTTTTAAATCGCCATTGTATTAATTTCTCCTCTTATATGAATTTGGGCTTCAATTGATCTTCTTTTTCTAGAATCTCAAGGTTTAGCATGAAGTTGTTTATTTGAACCCATTCTGTTCCATATGGATATTCGCCTCTATAGATTTCTCTCATAGGACAGATTTCATTGTGTCCCATAAGTTCTGGTGTGCTATATTGACATTATTAATTGTATAAAGGTTCTAATTTCTTCTTTACTGTTATCTGTGACCTATTGGTTCTTCAGGAGGGTGTTAATATCCATGTGTTTATGAAGTTTTTGTGGTTCCCTTTGCCATTGATTTCCAATGTCATTGCATTATGATCTGATAATATGAGCAGGATAATTTCAATTCCTTTGCAATAAGCATGTTCAATGAGCTTATATGTGGTTTACTTTGAAGAATATCCCTTGTGCAGCTGAGAGAAGGTGTATTCTCAAGTAATGGGATGAAACACTCTGTAGACATCTAAGTCCATTTGTTCAAAAATTTGGTTCAGTACTAGTATTTCATCATTGATTTTTTTTATCTAATTGATCTGTCCATTTGTGACAGTGTGGTATTGAAGTCCCTTGTCTGATAACACATGTGTTAGTATTTATTTGATTTTTCATGTTCATTAATATTTGCTTGATGTAGTTGGGTTTGCTGGTATTTGTTGCATATATCCTTATGATTGTTAACTCTTCCTCTTCAATTGCTCCCTTTACAAGGATGCAGTGGTTTCTTTTGTCTCCTTAATCAGCTTAGCTTGAAATCCACATTGTCTGCAAATAGAATTAGCTACTCTTGCTTTTTTTTGGGGAGTTTTTTTTTTATCACACGGAGTATTGTTTTCTACTCTTTGACTTTCAGTCTATGAATTTCTTTTTGAATTAAATGTGTTTTATGCCTCGATCCATTTTGTAAATCTGTTTCTCTTTATTGGAGAATTGCGATGATTAAGATTGATAATTAGAGCTGATATGTATCGACATACTCTTGTCACATTATTTTCCCATTGTTGGTTCCCTTTTTTCAACCCCCTGCTTAATTACTTGCCTTGCTTGATGGATTTCTTCTGTTGGGGTTCATGGGGTTCAAACCCTCATTATCTGTTTCTTGAAGGATTTTCAGAGCATTCTGGAGCACTGGTTCGGTGTTCATGAATTTCCTCAGGTGTTCTTTGTCATGGAAGTATCTTATTTCTCCATCAATCTTGAAAGATATTTTGGTGAGGTACAACAATCTGGGTTGGAGAATGTTTTCTTTTAGGGCTTGAAATACTTTGTTCCAACCTCTCCTTGACTTGAGTTTTTATGTTGAGAAGTCTGCTCTGATTCTGAAGGGCTTCCCTTTATAGATGATCTGTTTCTTTTCTCTAACAGTTTTAATACTCTGTTCTTGTGTTGAGTTTTTGGAATATTGACAATTATATGTGTTGGTGTAGATTTTTTTTTTCTGATCATGGTAATTGCAGTTCTGTATGCCTTGCTTATCCTCATGTCAAATTCTTTTTTTTTCCTCCTTGGAAAATATTCTGCCATTACATATGTGAAAAGTTTTTTCTTTTTTAATTTTATTTGCACTTTATCCTGCTTATTCAACTCCAGTCAATCTTATGTTAGTCTTTGCATCATTTAGCAGCTGCTGGGTTGAGTTCTTATGGTCTCTTACTATTTTTAAGAAATCTTTCTTTTCATGACCACTGCCTTCTGGGTTCGCATTTGGTGAGGTGCAGTCTTGGATTATGTCTTGTTTAAGGATCTTCTCTTTTTCTACTTTATTTTTAATTAATTTCCTGGGTTGATGCTTGTAACTTGCCTCTGGTAGTGGCTTTATTGCTAGTATTTAGAACCCTTAGTAAATGACTTCTTCTCTGAAGTGTCTTCCAGGTGTAGCTGGCTTTTGGGTTTTGAGACTGTGTTAAGTTCCTACCTCTTCAATTCATGGCTGCCTTCTTGGCCCAGCCCCTGGTTCTTTCACACTTCCCTATATTATTGTTTATGATCCTTAACCAGTGTCAATCTTGATATACCAGGAATAACATCTATTAGAACATTATGAAACCTTGTCTAAAGTAGTACAGTCACCAATAACAGTAACATCAAACAGCCTCGAAATTGACAAACGATGGAAACAATTACTTGGCCACCTTTAACTGTATGACTTAGATTTGTGGTTATACTACAAAATTTAAAATGAACCAAAAAATTGTATGCAGTAAGTAAACACTCAATATGGCAATTTTACCTTCTGGGGAGAACATTTAAAAGATATTAGGTGGAAAATAGAGAAATAGAATAAGAAATTAAAAGCTGGAGGATAAAGGAAGGTTACAGAAACTTTGGTAAACTGGTGAAGAAGGCAGGTGGGAAAGACACCAGGAAGAAATAAAAACAGGAAAAGAGCAGAGCAAAATAACAAAAAATCTTAGCAACCATATTCACACTCTAATAAAAAGAACATTCAAGAAAAAAACAGCAAAGACCAGAAAACAAAGTAAATAAGGAAAAAATATCAACTTTGAGGTGTGTCTCTGCTGTCATTGGTAGAAACCATGGCCAGATGGAGTCTAGGTCTGAATTGATTAATCCCAGCATGCCAGTCCTAGCTTTATGGAGGGGTAGTGAGTATTCTCAGCAACCTTGCACCTTTATTTCCACTGAAATTCAGGCTGGTTTCTGCCTCTGAGCCTGATACCTGATTTGTTCAACCTGCAACACTCCATGTGCCTCCTGCCGGCTTGATCTCGACTCCCTGATCTCCTTGAAGACTTGAACTCTGCAGCCTCATCCTGATACTGGAGCCACTAGATGGAGCCAGCCTGCAGGTGTTCTCACTTCTGAGCTCAGCTTGCCCCTCTCCATGATGGCTACCAAGCACTCACCCTCTCCTGGGGCACATCTGAACCAGAATCACTCACTAGCTGCTGCAGTCTGCTGTGTCTACTGCTCTGTTACACTGGTGTGTTTCTTCATGGAAGTCCTTGAAGTCACCAGCAGTAACTGTGCTCCTGCAGGTTTGAGCCACCCCTTTTGCAGTGAGTCTGGGCTCACAGAGAAAGCAATGCTTGTCACCTCCTTCTCCTTCATTGAAGTCTCCCACTTTGCTCTCCCTGTGGGCTTCAGTTCTCCCTTCTGATCCTTCCTGGGTCCCAGGGACCCACTTTCCTCCTCCTCTTCCTCATATTGTTATATTTCAGCATCTGGATACCAAATCTCAGAGAAACTCTTTGTTTGCTGGTCATGACTCTGCCATCTTGCCAGAAGTCCTGATGAATGATCTTGAAACAAAAAAGTGGCTTACTGTCTGTGAGGACTGAGAGATCTGCTGTAGATGTGAGTTTAACCACGATGAAGTCTAGGGCTTAGATTAATGTGGGGTTGGCTAAAGCCTTCATTTCCTGTCTTTGCCCATTTTTTCCTCTCTCTGAAGCTACATCTGCCTTCATGTAAGTATAACAAGAAAAAGAAAGCTTATGAAAGATTTTTTAAAGTTTGAAAATTTAAACTTGATTGGCCTACCTTGAACAATGTATTTATTTATGAATTTATCACTGTGTCTGGAGACATGAGGTACTTACATAGAAGATGAACTTGGGCATGTTTCAGAAATAAGTACCTGGTGAAGAGAATTTTCTTTGATTACTACAAAATAGCACTATAGTGACTGACAAAAGGAAAATTGCTGTCTAAGTGAACTTGAGATCTTTAAATGTTTTAATTTACCACAGTTATTTCACAACAAGTTCAAGGACTGCAGAAGGCTGGCGGTTGTGAGGAAATTGAAAGGACTTCATAACTTGATCACCTTGTTTAGAACCAGACATGTCTACATTTTCATATGAGCTTTGACATTCTTTGGATGTCTGGTCTCAACCAAATTGCCCACTAGTTGTCTTTGTTTCTCAGTTACATTGGTTATATAGCTTGTGAGGTGCCATTTCCTAGGGCTACTGTAGCAAATTACCAAACACTGGGTAGCTTAAAAAGAACATAAATTTGCTCTACAATTATGAAGTATGGAAATACAAGATCATGGCGTTGGCAGAGTTGTAGTGCTCTCTCTGCGTCAGGAAGGTGGAAAGTATTCCATTCTTTGCTCTTAATTACTAGCATTGTCAGCATTCCTCAGGATTTGTTGGCTTGTAGATGCATCATCATTCTTATTTCTGCTTTGTTGTCATAGAATGCCATCCTTCTATGTCTGTGTCTCTTCTCAGAAGGACATAGGCCAGATTAGAATATGTTCTGCCTAGTCCAGGGTGACTGGATTTAGCTGGATTATCTCCAAAGAAGATGATATTCAAAGACACTAAAGATGAGAAACTCGCTGTAACATTTCTGGGGGTACCATTCAGCACATGACACATAGTTAGTATAATAATCATGGATAGTGATGTATTTCATTACCTTTCTCATCTCATGCCCTTAGCTAGGCACAGCTTGAAGAGTATTAAAAGGCTTTAAAAACTATTTTACAAAATATAGAAACTTGCCCAAAGAGTAAATATAACCTCAGTGGATTTTAAAACAGAGTTGAAATATGTAAATGGTACTCAGATCAAGACCTAAAACATTGCCAGGCTATACCAATGGGTCATAGGCTTTTCATGTTTAGCTCTGGTGACTTTGAACAACCCATATTCCAAAGCAGTTGTACAATTTACAGGCCCACAACAAGACAAAAGATTTCCAATTGTACAACACTCAGAAGAGTAATTGTGAAAGTATTTTTTTCCTTGTTGATGTTTGAAAAATCTTTTCAAAATCAGTGAAAAAGTACCAAAAATACCTATTGCATACTTCTAATATAAAATACTATTAACACTTCTAATATAAAATCATAAAAGTAGGGGAAAATACTGGTCTAGCAGGTCACTGCTTTTTTTTTTATACAAAAGTAGTAACTTGGAAATTGCCTAACACAACTCTGGAACATGAATCGAGTCAATCTATGAAATGTAGATATCTTGGCCACCTCACTTTCTGACTTAGCAGCTGCCAGGGCTATAAGATTCTTGAAAATGTGGGATGTTGCTATATTCTTTTTCCTCTCATTTGTGACTTTTTATTTGAATATAGCTGTTTCATCATCATTTGGACTAAGGGAGAAAAGATACAAAATAGCCTAGTGCATTAATATGTATAAGGACTCTGGAGTCCCATAAAGTTAAATAAATTACCCCAGGTCAATGACTGAACCAGTTCTAAACAATTGATTGTAGCCAGTTTGTTCTCTCACTTAAATGTGCATATATTTCAATTAACTTCAGTTGAGTATTCACATATAGGATCCAAGGAGTCACATATCATAACTCAGGGAAGTTCTTTCCTTTATTCTCATTTTGTAGAATAATGTGTCCTGACGTTTCAAAGGATTAGAACCTATGGGCCCCTTATCATCCCACACTGCCCCTTTTCTAGCCAACCCCTTCATTCAGCATCCAGCTAATCTCTCCTTGATTTTCCTCTAGAGTTCAATTGTGATAATCCATTTATTATGAGTCAGAAACCTTACAAGGAACAGAATTATCTTAACTATCTTTTTCAAAAACCTTAGAGATTCAGAAACAAATCAAGGTCAGCCAAAAAGCACTTTATCTGTCTTGAACCACAGGAAGAATCGTGGTCATCGGGACAGAATTGAAAGCTGCCACAACTACAAATTTCTAAGGTGTTGCTCCTTAAAGATTCTAGAATGATTGTATAGAGCGAGAAATCTGAAATCGATATGACCTAGTTCAAACCCAGGCTTTGCCTTTTGGATCTTTGTATAGACCTTATTTTTGTCATATTTCTAGTGGTGGTAATCTTTCAAGGCTTCGAGATAATAGATGCAAGGCAACCCCCCCTTGTCTCCCAAGTGGGATTCAATCAGCTGTCACCATTCCTCATAATTACTATTAGCTCTTCTTCCTGTTGAAGTCAGGTATTTTTCCAACATAGGCAACCATTTATATTATCTGAGTAACAGTTCCATTAACCAGTGCAAAAATTTATAGAACAATTAAAGTAAAAGCAAAAGCGATGTTTTCCCTAAATGCTTAGCACGTAGAGCAATGTTAGCACAGATGTGAGGGGAACCACGGTGTGTATGTAAGTACATTTTCCCACAGAAACCTGACACACCAGTGATTTTCAGATATAGATAAACATGACCATCATCTAAAGCTTTTTCCAGCTTCCATTATTCTGGGCTCCTTCTCTGAGATGTCAGTATAGAATGGTGCGCAGTCCTGAGCCAGGCTGTGTCTGTAAGTTCTAGGGTCTTGTTGCCACCTAAGTCACTTTGAGAAGTCTCTGCTTCTCTGTACACGTTGTTCCCTTTGTGCATATGATTCACTCAGTAGTGCATGGTAAACACTTGTATTGTCTAAGCACATAGGAAGAAATCAGCAAATGCTTGTTGCTATTAGCAGGTAGGAGTCCGTATTTAAAATCAAAAGGAAATCAAAGTACTGGAGAGCCATGGGTCTGGAGACAAAATGCAATGCCATCTTAGAGAGAAAGATTTATTATACCCCAAACTATAACTTCTTCATTTCTTTTTCCTTAGTGCATGCCTGAAGGACATAATAATTGCATTCATCTTGGGGAATAGCCATGTGGAGGTATCAATCCTGATCAATTTTACTCTCTTCCCCAAGTTCTCCCTAATTGATAAATTTCTTCACTTTCTGTAAGACCGAAAGAGAACTTTCTTCGGTGTATGGAATTTAAAGAATGAGGGATCCATTTTTGTTATGTGAAATTAAAATATATATGTAGTTGGCATATATATTTTTATATATGTTGGAATATATATTATAGTTCTGCATAATACACGTTATATATATTTATATTGGAGTATAAGTTATGCATATAAATTTCTGTTTATGAAGATGATCTATTAATGTGTTGTTCTGTTCTTTAGTTACATTGAAATGACTTCTTACAAAAAGAAAAACACAGGACAGAACCCTGGTGGGTTTCAGGTTGGAAGGTTGAACTTGCGGCAGCCACAGGACGGATTTTTCTTAATGTCCGAGGCTATTTCAGCAAGCCAAATGCACATTTCCAAGGTTCTTAGGGCCACTGTTAATCTACACATGAGGGACTTCAGAGGCTCCAGTTTCACATTTAAGGTATTAACAGCATGTCTTCTTTGTAATTTGCCTGGCTGAGGGTTTGTGAATTGTGTCCAATGACTAGATTCTTCCTTTGCTCTCGACAGTTCTTTCTTTGGTGCTGAATCTAACAGACAGGTTCCTGTTTTGATTTCCACTCGTGATTCTTGCCTTCATTTCCAGTTCTAGAGCCTATGGCATCTGCACAAGTTGACCTTCAATTTCCCGGTGCCCTTCACTTCCGTCCATGGTAGGGTCTTCAGCCTTCTTGAAGATTTCCCCGTCTCCCTGCATCGTTCAGCATCACCTGCTGTCACACCCGTAGGCCTCATGATTTGTTCACATTTTCTGACTTCGGTACTTCAAGTCTTTTTTAGCTCACATACTATCAATCCCATTGGTCTTTGAAAAATCAACTTTTGGCTTTGTTTTCTTCACTAGTCTTGATTTCATTTACTTCTGCTTTTTATCCCTGTTAGAATTTCCTTTGCTCTAATTGACTTGGATTTAGATTGTTTTCTCTTTCACAGTTACTTTAAATAGAAAATTCAGTTATTGTTATGAGTCTTCTTTAAAAAAATATAGGGATTTATGCCTATAAATATTCCTCTAAGTGCTTCTTTTCCTTTTTCCTCTAAATTACAGCATTTTATTTCATTCATCTCAAAGCTTTTTAAAAAATTTCTCTTGTGATTTTATCCTTGAAATATTGATCATTTATGAGTGTTTCTATATATTTTTTATTTCCATATTTACATCTCTTATTGCTTTCTGATGTACATGGAACATACTTTGTATGATTTCAAACCTTTTAAATCACTGAGATGTATTTTAGAGCCTCATCTATGGAGTTTCTGGAAAAGAGAACAAAGCAGTCCTTCCAGAAAGACACTTGTGCACTTTGAGTGGGTGCTGGGTGGGTGTGAGTGGCTTGGTCTTCTTGCCTTGCCCTCCACAGAACAGCCTGTGCTCTCTAACAAGTTATTATGGAGACACAGCCAAGAATTCTCAGTCTTCCCAGTTTTGGTCGAGCTTTCGTTGATTATATCCTAAATCTTTTAGTTCTGTCTGCCTGGAATAGTTCTGAGCATTCTTGGGAGCAGCCTGACCCTCCTGGGGTAAGACTTGAGATTCCCAACTGGCACTAAATGGGGAAGGTACTTTCAATTTGAGCCTACCACTACAAGAAGTAGACTACAGTCACGCTAAAATGTTAGGGAGAGTTTTGTCTTAAATGCCACAAATTCACACTGTCTTACTTTACTAAGATTTAGTTTTTTTTTTTAAATTTTATTTAAAGAGAAAAAACAGAAATATAAAAAATAATATAAAATAATATAAAACAAAAACAGAAAAAAGGTAGAAATAATGCAGAATTTCAAAAACAAACAATAAGAAATCACTAGTTGATAAATTACATATTGTCCTCTTAGAAATAGTTGTTCAAGTTACAAAGTTAAAGCATACAAAGTGGGCATTCAAACAGTGAGACTGCAAACAGATCTGTTCAGTGATCCAACAAAAACTTAGTAATATGGCTAACAATCTACACACTTAAACATACATGCAGTTATATCCTTTAGAACACTTCCTTTTCCTCTCTTTTTATAATAGTAATTACACATTTTGGGTTTTATTACTCCTACATTTATTATTACTTTTTACACTAGAGATACAATGTGATATCTATAAATATGATTCTTATTTATTTCACTAGTTAGGATAGTCTCAAGTTGTCTCCATTTACCTATGAAGGCCTCAAGAACATCCTTTTTATAACTGAGTAATATTCCATTGTATAAAAATGCTATGGAAATCACTATGGAGAATTCTCAGAAGACTAGGATTGGAAGCTCCATTCAATCCAGCTATTCCCCTCCTGGGTATTTTCCCAGAAAAACTGAAAAGGTCATGTCACAGTGATATATGTGCACCCATGTTCATAGCAACAATTTGTAATAGCTAAATCTTGGAAACAACCAAGATGCCCATCAACTGCAGAGTAGATGAAAAAGACTTAGTTTTTTAATACATTTTTTAAAATTTTCAGATACTTTGCATTAAAACAAAAATATCCATCAGTTAAACGGCTATTTCTCTTAGGAAACAATTGACCCTTTAGACTGCCTTTCCAGAAATCCTGCCTCCATTCAGCATCAGTCTAATTTTTTTTGATTTGAGGTCACTGATTGCTGCTTATTCTGCTTTTCCTGACTGTGGGGACAGCTGAGCACGCACTATAAGAACAGGAGTGGTGTTGGCAATCAGAGATCATTGCCTCTTTTCCAGAGCTCATCCACCCAAGCTCTGGGAAAGGTGTGAGCAGAAGGTATCCACCAGCACCTAGAGAAAGTGGGTCCAGCAGGATCTGTGGGTCTAGGCTGGTGTTACACCTTTCCTCAAGCCGATAGTTGTATAGACTTTCTCTAGACTACTGTCCATATGCTATCTATGCTACTTTAAATGCACTCAGAAAGAAAAGGGAGAATTAAAGGTCCTATGTATAGGAGACTCAGTAATATTTTGGAGGAGGAGTTTTAACAAAGGGAGGAATCCATTGAGAAATATGATAAATCCACTGACCCAAGACCATCACAACTGCCCTGTCTCCTCTCTTTAGAAAAAGAAATGTATAAAACACTATTCTTATTGATCCTCCCATTCTCCCTGGTAACCAAGGCACAAGACTTATAGAAATGGAGAGAAGTCAATGGATTATGGAGGGATTTAGGAATGGAAGCCCGCAGAACTGTATAATGCAGGAGGGAGAGAATGAGTAGGGCATGGTGCCTAGGTTTCTAGAACTGGGTAACAGTGGATAAAATCTTGTAGGGAGATAATACCAGAATAGACAATTTTGGCTTAGATTCTTGAATATTAATGACTGAGAGCTATGATGAAGGGGGTGATTCTACAAAGAAAGTGACAGAGTTTAGAGTGAAAGAAAGAACAAAGCAACTCTGTGGGAAGGTGGTGTTTTCCATAAAACATTCTTGAAATTATGATTTGCTTTCGAGAAGTTATGATAGAAGAGAGCTTTATGGGGGCCATGTAATCTTGTGACATGGAAATCGTAAAGCAATTGGTAATCCCAGCAGGAATTGTTTACGTGAGGTACTGGGTGGTATTGTATTAGATAATGGAAGAAGTAGATTACTTAGTGGAAAAATGCATGGGATACGCAAAAGATGAATGATAGAAACTCCTTTTCCTTTTAGTGCAGAGAAAGTCACCAAAGGAGCGAATTGACGATTCTAATCACAGAGAGGTAGTTCATTGCAAATAAGGATAAGGGCATCAAAGACTACTTCAGAGGATTGAGGACAGAGTTAAACATATTGGACCCGGTCGGGCATCCTGTCCCTGGCATGCAGTACCTGCGTAAATGTACAGATAAGGCATTTACTCTTCCTGCATCTCAGCTTC
The DNA here is from genome assembly GCA_004027455.1 of Hydrochoerus hydrochaeris. Lineage (NCBI taxonomy): Eukaryota > Metazoa > Chordata > Mammalia > Rodentia > Hydrochaeridae > Hydrochoerus > Hydrochoerus hydrochaeris. The sequence continues at coordinate 280,404 of PVLA01000568.1, read as the reverse complement.
CTCATTGGCCAAATAGAATTATTTGATCCTGCACTGAGTGGTTCCCATGACCAATAAAAATCATGTCTTTCAAACAACAGATGCATAATAAATGCTAATAAATGTCTCTTCCCTTTCTGTTTTCAAATTTGCTTACCATATTTACCTTCAAGTGTACATGAAGATCTTCCTAATATTGTGTGTGTGTGTGTGTGTGTGTGTGTGTGTGTACATAGCCAATCATGCAGGAACATTGAGTATTCAATTAAAGTCATGAGTACACTATAGTATTACTATACATCTATGTGAACAAAGAAAATTTGAAAGTCTCGTGCATGGGTTTGCCATAATGGGAGTCACATTTAGATATGATAAGTCCATCACCATTGTGGAAAAATAAAGCTGTGTTATATAAGGGAATGTACAGGGGCTTATGTAGGATTCCTGGCTGCAGAGGGTAAGACTCTAGGAATGACAACAGCCATGATGGAGAGAGAGCTGAACAGAATAATGAAGTTTCAGAAGAAAGAGTGGGAAGACGTAAGGATTGACTGGAAGTAGTAATAAGTGGGAAGACCAAGACAAAGATAATACTAACATTTCTGACTTGGACATGTGGAGGGCTGGCTAATGTCATTACTCAAGTATTATCAATGATTGATTGAACTGCTACTTTCCCTATGCAGCTACGTGTGGAACAGCACACAGATTAAGAAATATACTACTTACGCCTTTGAAAGATTCCCTAGCCTGCGTGCAGAGCTAAGTGAACTTTCAGTGATCTATACAGGAGAATATAAAATACATGAAAAGACCTGTAAAAATTTTTAGACAGTCAGGTATTAAAGTATTCTGGAACTAATTATTACCATATTCAATTTCACAGCAAATTTTCCTGTGAATTCTGCCAATCATGCAAAAACTCATGGTTTTGACATGTGCCACTTAATAGAGAAAGCCAGCACAGCAAGATAGTAACCCTCCCTGTCTTCTCTCCAGACACTGCAACCTCGGCTCTGGCTACTGGGACAAAGAGTCTGAACAACATCAGCTTCTATCAGCTGGGTTTGCTTCTGTCTTGTTTTGACTGTCAGCTTTCAGGCTTACAAAAAAGGTATAAGTTTCCCTTGTCTTGATAGACCTGGGAGGTTTGAAAAGTAAACTGTTTAAGGGTTTCATGATGAGACTGAAATATATTATTGATACGCTGAATACCAGGGTCCTAGCACAAAAGCCAACAGATGGTCTCTTCCCCTTGATGCAAACCAGAGACTGCCAGATGGTTGCACAGCAGGTTCTTTGGAGCTTCCAGAAGGTCAAATCTATGACCTTTCCTGGAAACACACAAGCACGCACTGAACACAGCTATGCACACATACACAGACACAAAGCTGTAACAGCATCTGTTGCTTTCCTTCTTTGACTGGACTTTTGCCACTTAAAATGAGTTTTGGAGGATATATGTTTCAAAGACAGAATGTTTTTTCTGCAGAAGAGTCAGTTCTACAATAAAACTGATACAAACAACAGTAAGGTTCATTTTCTTATGGCTTGCAGGATAATAGGACATTCTGATTGGAAAGGAAATCTGAGACTAAACCCTTAATTTTACAGATGTAAAATAGCTGAAGGTGTAAATGACTTATCACAGAGAAGCCTGGAAACTGCTCTGTGGCAGGCACAAGTGAAAAACAGTCCATCTACTTCTTCTTTGTGCTTATTTCTGCACAGTGTGTTGTCTTCGCGGTTTTTCATCACAGATGCTCTGAAAGACAATACTAAATTCCCAGAGAAGATTTATGTAACTACATATGCATTCCTTTTGTCTTCTTCACCAATATTTCATGTCAGGTTCTGCTTCTTTTAAAATTGGATTCCGTTTTTGAGTAACCCACAATGGTGAGACCCACATTTCACAAACATACCAGAAAGTATAGGAAAAAATGCTGAGATTTTAAAAATTAAGCTTTGCTTACAGATTTCAGTAGCTTTCTTTACTAGAAGATCCAAGCTTTAGTGCATGCTCCAATCAGGGTTCTGTAACTTAGAACTCTGTGTTCTTTCTAGTAAACAAAACAAAACATTTTTTATGACCCTGGGAATTGATACGGGGGTCTTTTCAGTAAGCTGCATCCTACCCTCCCTCTTCCAAACACTCTTTAGAATTTTGGGATAGCGTCTTGCTAAGTCACTAAACTGGGAGGCCAGGCATGAACTGAGATCCCCCTGCTGCTGCTGAGATTACAGGCATGTGCCACTCTGCCTGGGGACTTAAACGATATTTAAGGATAATTTTAGAAAGCCTAGTTTTGGCAAAGTATATTTTCTAAGTGAAAACAAAGTATATACTCATGAGATAGAAGAAAGTGCATGGATTTCAACCTAAAGGTAATCCTGGCTTCAAATTTTAATGACTCTACTTCTTGACTGCAAGAAGCTGAGCAAACCAATTCATGTCTCTGTTTTCTCAGCAGTGGCGTTTGCAGAATATGGCTCCTGTAACTTGGTTGCAAAGATGAAGCTCAGTACCACATGTAAGGGCCTCAAGCATTGTAGGCAGTTGGTAAGAGGAATAAAAGCATAATTTAAACAGTTCATTCCAGTTTTCTCCCTTTCATATTCTGCCACAGTACCATGAGCAGTGTTTGGCATGTATGCTTTAGCTAAGTCATCCTGTTACAGGAAATGAACAGTGACAGTGCTTCAAAAGGAAAAATATGTTACCTAATGTTCGTAATGTAAATGAATATTAAATGGGATACTGATGACCATGCTTGAGGCATTTACAAGTGATTAGATTATTTTGCAACATTATCCTGATCTTGGGAGACGGTGGGCACAGAGAAAATTCAGAAGAGGACTGCCCTACCTCTCCTCAATTTTATTAGACACTGTGATCCTTAAACTTTATGGTTTCAAAGTGGGGCCTGTCACTTCTGATGACCGGGCTCTGTTCTATGCCTCCCAACTATCGCTCGGTTCTCCATGTGAGTCAGGAAGATATGGCCAATATAGTATGCAAATCTTACTTAAAAATCAGTGAGTAGATTTGGCATCTAGGAAACAGACATTCAATAAATATCTATCTAGTTAAACAAAATACATGTCTTTGAATCTAAGTAGATTGCTTTGATGGTAAGCAGGTTAAGAAAACGATAAAAAAAATGACATAGTGTTCAGATTTTCAGAATAGCTGCCTTTAGCTAATTTATCTGAATATTCATTTTTACCATCTATGACTTTCATTTTCTTTCAACATGTGGATGATACATTGACAATCAGTTCTAAATAATGCTTGCAATTGTTAGATGAATGCTGATGGTTTTACTGTTCCTCACGGAGCCAGCTGCTGCAGACAAATGCTCCTCTGTTTCTTTTCTTGTCTCTCTCCCTTTCTCTTTTTTTCTCCCCCCTCAGGGATGAGTGATTGTTTCCTTCCACAAATTAAAATGAATCTCAATGTCAGGGCCCACATTTTAGCTCTTGGCTTCATTTGTTTAGTTCTCTCTCTCTCTCTCTCTCTCTCTCTCTCTCTCTCTCTCTCTCTCTCTCAGATGATCCGATTCACTGCTGTTCAGCTTTTTTGTGACTTTTCTTCAACTATGAATTCCTGTCACTGAGGATCTTGGTTTGTGTCTTTTCATAGAATGGAAAAGTGGGAACAGAAGGGGCCTAGCTGAGAAGTATTTTAATCTTAGCCCAAAGCACCTGGAAACTTCTGACTGAAGCTGTTCTCTCAAGTATCATCATCTTCCTTTAAGAATTTAAACTGAGTACTCCTGGTGTGATATTTCCACACCTAGATAGACCACGCCCCTTTGAGGAGGCAGTGTTTCTACATTAGACCATGGAAGGGCTAGCTGATTTGTCCCCTGCTCAGTGAAACCCTGGCCTGATTCAAGCACCCACTGACTGAATTCTGAGGCGTGATTAACAGACACTCATGTTTTAGAGTCTAAGATCTAGGATTTCTTTGTAGTCTATGTTACCCTCAAAAACCTCATACTTTTGTTGAGTTTATGAACCGAATTCAATAAATGTCTTTAGAGTTTTACAGCTACGAAAGAGGAAGTTTTCATTTTAGAAGCAAATCTTTGGACTTTTCTCTGACTCTTCGATGAATCCAATGTGGTACTAAACAATATAGATCAGTCTTCAAAACTGCTCTTTGCTTGTATGCAAAGAGCAGATATTACAAAGCGGGAATCAGGTGAGTCCAATATCTGAAAATATCCAGATATTACAAAGCGGGAATCAGGTGAGTCCAATATCTGAAAAATTAGTGACTTTAGAAAAAAAACTTATCCATATGTTTACTTTTTTAAAATGCTGGGCATCAGGAATTACATAGTTATCTCTAACCTATGTTGGCAAAGAAGATGTTTGTACCCAGGGTAAATAATAAAAACCCCAAGCGTATCAGTGGACACTGTATTACTCTTTCTTTTTCCTTTTCCTTATTTAAATTGTAAACAGTATCCTATGAGAAACAAGAGAAGCAAAGCAAATAATTACCTTTTCTCTATGTTTACAGGAAGGATCACAGAACACTCTTTTTTTCCCCTTTTTCATTAAAAAAAAAAATCCTTCTTCATTCCCCAGAAAATTTTAATGGTAAAAAATAATCCCCAGTCCCACTACCATCGATAATAAGGACAGAAAACACTGAGCTAGTGGCTTCAGTTGCTGATGCCTTCTTGAGCAAAGAATGTTAACTGCATTGTGCTGTAATTAGCCATGCCCAAACTACTGTTTTCTGGTCCACTGTTTATTTGATTTCTTTATTGTAATGAAACTCAGATGGTTGGTGTTTACACTAGCAGTGTGCTGGGAGACCATGCTGGGAACCATTCTAATTAGCTACAAGTGGGTCTCAGAATTAGAATGGAGGAAAGAACAAATTTTTAGTAACGACTTTAAATTGAAGCCCTCATTTATTTTCATTATGGCCAGACCAGAAACAAGCTAATGTTTCCCAGGTCTTTGTGCAGAGGGTTTGTGCTTCGGCTGAGTGCTTCAACTATTTCAGGGGCACTTGAGCGTACGTTGTTCCAGGAAAGAAACTTCTAAGATATGGTTGGAGTAAAACATTCAGCTTGGCATTGTCAGAGTAGAAGAGGAAGTGGGCAAGAGTCACAAGTGTGCTCTGCTGAACTTTGAACTCTGCTTCACATGAAGAACCATATTATCTGAGCTCTGTGTTCCAGAAACACATTTTTCTGCCTGAATATAGTCTCAGAAATGAAATGCTTTGGTTTTCATAGCAAAGTGACCAGTGAATTTTACTCTACCAATGAGCACATAATTAAAAGTGCAAGCTAAGAAGAAATAGATTTCCTTAACAAGTGAGTGTTTACATATCTTTTGGGTTTGTGGTCTTCTTTCTTTGCAAACAACTAGTTCACCAAAGATGAGAGATTTTGAACTATCCAGTCATACTGCATGTAAAGGGTATCTCTAACACATTCTCCCCAGTGCAGGACATCATTTTAACGATTACAACATGTGGGCAGATGCCTTCTAAGGCTTATTTGGGGATGTAATTCTAGCATGTGAGCAGGTAAAACATGATCTATAAAAGCTATAATAGTCTTACTGGGATAATCAGAAATTATTCTCTACTGAGCCATTACATACATGTACTCATTTCCGTATCAGTCATCTTTGGGGGAGCCTTTAATGAGAGCTTAAATGGTAAGATTTAAAATATTTGATGCTAGTGATATGAAAACTAAATTGCATAGTGCAGAAAATAAGGCGGTATTCGTAATCTTATCCTTGAAGACTATTTTGTGGGTTTTTGCCCTTTAAACTGGGATGATACTAATAATCCGACTTTCTTCCTGAATGAAAGAAATTGGCATATCATATATGTGATAAAATGCTTATATATAGAATATCTAAATAACTCTTTCAATGTACCAATGAAAAGACTCAGTCCAGTTAAAAATGGGCAAACAGTTTGAATATTTCTGTAAAGAAGATATACAAATAGTCAATCAACAATGAAAAGATGTTTAGCATCATTAGGCATCAGGACAATGCAACCAAATCCACAATGAGATGCTCACCGAGGCTGCCTTAATCAAAGATAGATGATGGTAGCTATGAATGAGGAAACAAATTGGAATTCTCATATTTTGCCTATGGAGAGACAATGGCGTAGCCATTTTGGAAAAAAGCTAGAAGTTTCTAAAAATGCTAAAGATAGAATTTAGCATGTAACTCAGAAATTCCATTCCTAGGTATATACCCAACAGAGAGGACAACATGCCGATATGAAAACTCATACATGGCCATTGAGCAGCTTCAAACGGCACAAATATCTATCAATGGATGACTGGATAAATAAAAAGACGGCATATTCGTACAATGAAACATTCATCAGCATTAAAAGGAATGAAGTCCCAATACAGGATGGAACATAGTCACATTAAAAATGCTATAGTAAATAAAAGAAGCTAGCCACAAACCATGTAGTGTGATTCCATTTTTATTAAATGTCCAAAATTACCAAATCTAACAGACAGAATATTGATTGTGTAACGCTAGTAAAGAGGATGGGGAATTTGGAGTGATAGCTCAAAGTTTGAGATCTCTTTTTGTAGTGATAAATACGAATTGGAACTGTGAGGATGGTCAGGCCTGTGTGTTAATATGATAAAAACCATGGATTAACTTTTCAATTGATAAAACCATTGATTCACACTTTAAATAGGTAAAATGTATGGTATGTGAGTTACAGCTCAAGAAATTTGTAACAAAATATTTTTCATTCACTTGCCTTGATAGACAATCGTCAGTTTTTCGTTCTATAAATGAGAAAGTCGGGCCCTCATATCATTTGTTTATAACTACCAGCTCCTGAATTTGTACCAGGAAGGCACCGCAGATGTTATCCAATCCAGACACACCATTCTGTAGAGAAGACACCTAACATATAGACGGGAAAACGTCTCTATGCAAAGCTGTGCTGGTTTTTTCAGACAAAATCCAAGCTTTGTTTTTTTAATAGACCCTGAGGCCAAGAATAGAAGCACTGCTGACCTCCAAAAGCTGAACTAAGAATCCCCATTTCCTACTTAGTTATAAACAGTCATCTTTTTACTTTAATATACCTGCAGTTTCAGCCTAATTGTGGGAGTACGGACACCGATGTGGGAGGAAGGAAGGCCCTCACAGGAACCAAGAACGATGCTGAAAGAGTCAGGAGAATTTAAGGCTACAGGCCGGGTTTGGATTCAGCTCTGCGGTCTGATCACACATCTTTATCTTACTGTCACTAGAGGCATGGTCAGGGGCAGTGGTGGCGGTGGGTCTGGGTGATAATGACTATAGTGGCAGTGGTTTTATATCTGAGACTGTGACCGTGATCTTTATGATTGCTCTTTCTTACACAGAGTCGTAGATAAAGTTCATGCATGGTGGGGTTTATACAAGAGAACTTTGAAGTAAAATGCAGCAAAATGTGATTATGGGTGAACAAGATTCATATGCTAATGCACAGTCATGTCTGATAGATTTTGAGAGAACAAAAGTATTAGGAGGTCCAGGTCTTGGGAATGAACGAATGAGCTTGATATTATCTGTGTCTTCGGGAATGGTAATCAGTACAGAGTAAATAAGACCAGCTGTGAGGCATGATGGCATCCACCTGTCATCCCAGCACCCGCAGAGACTGAGGCAGAAGGCTTAACAAGTTTGAGCCACTCAGTAAATGTTAAAAACTTAGTGCAATCCTGTCGCAGAATAATCAATCAATCAGTCAATAAATAAGGTGGATATGTAGATGTAGCTCAGTGTGAAGGCCCTGGGTTCAATTTCCATTACTACAGCAAAACAAAATCTCCTTGTCTCACAGCACTGTGGTAAAGCTCAAAGAAAAATGTACCAAACCTACTAAAAAAGAAAATAATCGAATTTATAATGCGAAGTGTATATGAATTAGAAGATAGCTGCATTTCCCCAACTTTGTTTGAAAATTATTTTTCAGTTCCTGCTGTGTTCTTCATGCTGAATTAAGTGACAAGAGTAGCGACAACACAGTGTGTGAATGAGGAGACACTTTCTCTTCTCCCGTCTCCCTTCTGTGGCCTGCTAAACCGTGAACCACATACCAAGCCATTTATTTCCCTTGGTAGGAGAACACAGAGCAGGTCGGCCCTGCTTCTCCAATCTGTTTCCTATCAGAACCCTGAATAAATCTAATACTTTAATGTATTTGGCCTTGGAACCATTGTATCTATTTCCTGTGTCAGATAAATTCAGAGAGGACTCCCAGATTTACGCATCTCCTGTATCACGCATGGCATAAGAATCACCTTGACTAAAATCCAGGCCTATGTCTTAGATGAGGCAGGTCTTGGCAAAGCCAGTGTGGCCATCCTGAACCCGTATGTTGTAGGGACAAATGGTTTCTTCCTAGCTGGCATTATCAACAGTAATTCTGGAATGAGATGATCAGCTCTGAGCTACAAAAACTAAGTTCCATGTGGAATACAGAGCATTTGTGCTTAGCTTTTTATTCTTTTAATTTTGTCTTGTCAAGAGATTAAGTGTTCTTAATTTTATTGTTTTGCATCTTGTTTTTAGAATCCTGTTATAACTAGGAAAACACTGTCGAGATACAACTGTGGGCTTCCTTGACCCATCTGCAGGTCTTTGAAGTCAGCACACTGCAAGCTTCTTACACCTTCCTCTATGTCCTGGGTGGTCTTAGGATCACTCTGCATTGTTCCTGATGAATCTCTTGGTTCTGGAATAGATTTCTGGGTTGTACCTTATAAGTGTGCTACAAGAGTAAGGACCAGTATCTCTTATCCTCATTCCCTAGCTTAAATGCAGACATCTCAATATGATCAGTTTATAGAAAGAGAATTTAGAAAATTAATGGATTCCTAACTTTATATTCAGGGTATTTTGTTTCCTTGTAGATTTTGGAAGGAACTAAATCAATTACAAATAGATTTGAGCCATGTAATAAGAAAAGAATTGGTAGGAAAAAAGAATTTTTTAAATAAAGAGGAAAAGTATAGATGTGCTTGAGAGGAGTGAATTTTACATTATGGTAGTTTGGATCTTTGGAAACAGACTAAGGAAATATCCAAGAATCAACAATATTCTTGTATGTGCATTTAAAAAATACTACCCTAGTAAAAGGCTATTTGAGTTGTAGTATTTCAAGAATGCTGGAACCCAAAGGCAGCAATAGATGATAGATGGGAACACAGAGAAAAAAAACCTACTTAAATAAGAATGAGATTAGAAATGGTGAAAAGTTGTTTTTAAAGCTAACCCTGGGGAATTGGTAAAAGAAGAGCATTTGCAACCATTCCTTAAAGACTGAGAGAACACATTTGGGCTGCTTTGACAGGATATGAATGGAGGTTCAGGAGGAAGCCTGGGAAGCCCCATTGGGTGAGCGTGTAGATGACGTGATTATTAAACTGGGTCAGAAACATGGTCCATACTGCTTAGGAAGTACATGCTCATGACCGATCATCTAAGACTCCAAGCCACAAATTCACACAGTCTGTCTATGAGCAGCGTTATCCACACAGACATTGTTTACATTTCAAAATAAGAAAATTGAATATTTCAAATGAAACACTTCAAGGATTTCTGGCATTGCTGGGCCCAAAGTTGTGGATGTTGCTGAATGAGGCAGTTGTCTCCTTGTTTTGGTCACCACTTGGTTTTTACAGTTACACGAGGTTATGACAACTATTTAGAAAGACCATATAGTCAAGATATGGCACATTAGAGAGAGTTGGCTGGTACGTAACAGCACAAGACAGATCTAGATTAGATGATGGACTAAAAGGGGGATGAATTGGGATTACATTACCTTTCCCAACCGCATAAAAATGAGAGTGAGTGGTATGTAAACAAGAGATGGCTTTGAAGATCCAGCAGTTATTAATTTCATAGCTTATCACCATGCTGAGTCCAGAAATGTATGATTAAGAAAAATAAATTTCAGAAGTCAAAAGTAAAGAGAAACAAAAGAGAAGGAAAGAAGGTCCTGAGATGCGGGAATCACTGAGAAAATGACAGATGATTAAAAAAGAGAGAACAAATTAGAATCATGGCTCTGGTTTTTAATGTCAATTGGATTTTCTGGAAATAACTAAGTTGAGGGGGGCAAGAAGAGACCCTTAAAGAGCTAGGCTTTGAGAAGCACCGGCACAGCATCGTTTCTGGCCTGCTTATGGGAGGATTCTCTTTCTGATTTTCTTTCTGCAGGGATGCTTGAATATTCTCTACAGGAGACAAGGTGCAGGGCTGGTGGAATTCCAGAGGATTGGATAGGGGTTACTGCACCCTGGGTCTCATCAGAATCTTGAGGTCTCTCTGAAATTGAGACATGTAGAGAGAAGAGTGTATCTGGAATGACAAAAAGGCAAAGCAATTTTTTTTTGTCTCCATTTAGACAGGGGATGTCTACAGTTTGGTGGGAAAAGGCCTGCTTGTGAACCCCAGTTGGTTAAGATAATACAGAATCTGACTGGTGTTCTTACACTCCCCTCCTCTTCTCCTTGTCTGGTAGAAGAAGGCACTGTCACTCTTCCAAGGAAGGATATGTATAGGGAATGAGAAAGCTGTATCTTTCTTTCCCAGGATCTGGTCTACAGACAGTTCTACATGCTGAGCTCATTGGATTTTTATGACCCTTAATCAATCAACCCATGACTATTTTGAGGATTTACCATGCATCACACGCTGGCCCAAATCCCAAGGTGAAATTCGTGATTAAGGCAAACTTACTACTTGTTCTCATGGAACTCGTAATCTATCTTGGAATGGATTTGTGTATTGGTAATAAGTAATTTACTCAAATCAAGGCATAGTAAAGTGTTTCTTGGTTGAAAGCAGTAAGAGCTGACCCCAGATAACATAAGCAAACAAAAAGAGAAAATCAAATGAAAATAAAAACCTTTATTTTGGGAAAAAGTGGGGGAGGACACAGAGGTAAAAGGAGGTCAGATATTCAAGTTTATCGAAGTGAGCCACTCCAGGGTGTCATGGAGGCCGCAAGTCAGAGCTTTGCCAGCAGAAGAGTGGTCATTAAGTCACAGGATCAGCACCCCTGTCAGAAAGGCAGATCGTCAGGGGCGCCTTAGGTGTCCTGAATCAGAATTCCCCTGGTGTTTCCTAGCCACCTGGAAGTTTGGGAATGATGTGATATTGAAGACAGCACCAAGTAGGCCTCAGGTGTTGGGGTTCTGTCCAAGGGCGATGAAGAATCATTGGCCAGTCTTGAGCAAAATGTTATCCAGATCATGTGTACTTCAAAGTCATTAAAAGAATAGATTTCAAATGATTTCACAAGAAGAATGATAGGTGTGTGTGGCATTTAGGGTGCAGTGTTCATTGATTGGTTTTAGGATTTAAATAAGAGGCTGGTGGAGTTCACATAAGTGGGTCATGTAGGGGTGGCCTTGGGGATCTGTGTGTGGGCCCTGGGCCCTGGGACCCTTCCTCTCTAACACTGGTTTCCTCTCTGCTCTCTGGCCACCACAAACTAAACATTTTTGATCCCCTCCCTGTGCGTTTTTGCCGTGGTGTCCCTGCCATGGAGCCGGCCTACCATAGACTGAATCCTCCTAAAACATGAGCCCAATTAAACCTCTCCTCCTTTTAAATGGTGGGTGTCAGGTATTTTTTTTTTAATGGAAAACCTTTCTCATACTGTGTATGTGTGAGAAGTGGTGTATATATTAATTAGCTAATCTTTCCACATATACATATGTCAAAATATCATTGCTCCCTGCATACTGGTGTCTGGCTACCAGTATCAATCAAGATATTAAAATAAACTTATAAAAAGCAAGATCCTTCTGGGGGTCACAAGGTGAGTGAGAAGTGATCAAATAGAAAACAGTTTAAATGTCTGGCTCAAGGCAATGTCTTTACCTCTGAGGAAAAACAAGTTTCCCACCCCACTCTGTGTCTCACTGATTCTTCCTTAAAATTCAAGAAAGAAAGCACATTCCCTCTAGTCTGATTTAGACAGTTATGCTGTCAATAGTAGAGACTGTCTTAAGTAAGAAGAACCTCTGGGTTTTAGGCATCTAGGGCAATTATAGAGACTACAACATAACAGTGTTTTAAAAAGTAGATCAAGCCCAGGGCTGTAGCTCAGCGGTACAGTGCTTGCTCGGCAAGTGCAAGGTCTTGCCGGGCAGGCAAATTCGAATTCTGGTGCACACACATAACACACGCAAAGTAGATCAAGATACAAATTCAGCTGAGATTCTGTCTTACTCCAGAAAGAATGGCAATCATCAGGAAATCAAATAATAACAAATGTTGATGAGTCTTGGGAAAAAGGAAACCTTCCACATTTTTGCTAGGCAAATAAACTAGAATAGCCACTATGGAAAGCAGTTTGGAAGTTAGTTAAAAAATTTAAAATAGAAATTACATTTTCTGCAGCTCTTGTCTTTCTAGGTAGCTGCTCATAAGGGTGAACCTCCCATTACAGTGGTACACACATGCTTCCCTGTTTATAGCAGCACAATTCATGACAGCTAAGTCACGGAAGTGGCCTATCTTGTCCATCAACAGATGAATGAATAAAAAACAAGTGGTACTTATACACAAAAGAGTACTGTTCTGTCATGAAAAGGATACATTTGAGTCATTTTTAGGTAAGTAGATGTACTTTGAATCCATAATGTGAAGTGAAACAAATCAAATACAGAAACCTGAAAATCATACGGCTTCTTCTATGTGAAAAATCCAAAGTGTAATAAACCAAAGAGCAAAATAAAAAGTAGACAGTAGTGAATGGGGAGGTAACCTTTATCAAATGGAAGAGGACCGAGAGGTGGTGTGGTAGAGCAGGAAGGATTGTAAAAAGAAATGAGATATGTCACGTATCTGGACTAACTTCCCACAATGAATGTAGTCAGGATGGACTGATAAAATAAAAAAAGGAATATCTCTTAGTGTTTGCTGCTGGAAGAAACAAAGACACGGAGACAGTTTGAAACCTCTGATAAGGTAGTAATCATTCTTGTATCAGTATGGTCTGATTTTTTTTATTGGTACACTGTCAGCAATGTATACTGAAATTTATATTTTTTATTCATTTTGCTTCTAATTAGTCACATATAAACATAATTAGCTATGATTATATATAAAAGGACACACACTCAGAGGCTTCTTCTGCCACAATGTGTGCCCGCTGCAGGGCTGAAGTCACCAAGGTGACTAAAAACCAGGATAAATGGCCCTACGGCCCCAGAGCAGGCATAGCTAGTGTTAAATGAAGATGTCTTTGAAGCCATGTTATTCAAATGGAAACCAAAGTATGCTTTGGATGAAGATGGAGCCTGAAGGACACCACATGTTCTCATGTACAGAGTTTTAGGCGGATAGGTGAAGGCAACCTGTATAGACAAAGATAGGCACCTGAGAGATGAATACGTTGCAGTCAAATACTGTCTGTGCCCTGGGTAAGTGGCGTGTACAGGGGCTGGAGGGAAGCGGCACTACATTTTATTGTTATGTGGAAGAACTTTTAAAGTGCTCTTTAGAGTTATTTTTATATATCTCAAGAGCTGGCAACAAATGAATGTATGAAAGCAGACTTTTAAGAAAGTGATCAGTTACGTGAGGCATACAGAACCCCAGCCACCTACAACCAAAACAGAGCTACACCCAGACATATAATAATCAAGATACCAGAAATGCAATATAAAAACAGAATAGTAAAAGCCATCAGAGAAAAGAAAGAGATTACCTATAAAGGTAAGCCCATCAGGATCACAGCTGACTTCTCGACACAGACCATCAGATCAAGAAGAGCTTGGAGTGAAGTATTCCAAGCCCTGAAAGAAAATAACCTCCAGCCTAGATTGATGTACCCTGCAAAACTATCACTAGAAATTAATGGAGAAACAAGATGCTTCCATGGCAAAGAGGAACTGGGGGAATTTGTGACCACCAATCCAACCCTACAGAGAATACTGAAGGACATTCTAGAGAGAGAGAAAAAAAAAATACCAGGATTTTAGGAGCAGTGGCAGAAAGGCCTCAATGAGTGGGGCAGGCAGTAGAATGAAGGAGAAAAATAGACAAACAAAGGCAGAAAAACAGCATAGCAGAAATGAGGTAGAGAAGGATGGCTAGAATCTCTAACATAGTTGGCCTTGATACATTATATTGTTAATAGTGCAGTAGGATTTAAAACACACATTACTCACACTACTCTGCTTAGATGTATTATATTCTGTTCCAGTCATTCTTCCTGTACTAGATTTGAGGGCACAGACAGTAATCCCAAAAATAACAGGATATAGTAATGGTAATCATCCTTCATTTCCTATTAACTTAATCTAAAGCTCTGTAGAACCTACACTGTTTTACCATGACTGATCATAGTTGAATCTGGTTTGTTGGATTGCTGTTTTGTATTGATAGATTTTATTCAAAGCTGTTATGATTGATAGTATCAAATCTGAGAGCATAGGCAACTGCACTGAAGATGAGAAGATTCACTAGAATATCTACTATGGTTTGATTATTACCTGCCTTTGAAGTTTTATACTGTCTACAATGTTTTATTTTTACTAATATTGTTATGTACTGCTATATTCAATTATACTGCTATATTCAATTATGCCTGATGATATAGACAATTCTGTGGAAGATAATAAGAAACAACACAGTAATCATTGTAGATCACCTTGTACTGTGGTTTTATACAACTTTTTGGTTTCATGTTTTTATAGGAATTTGTTTTGTTTTGTCTTGATATGTTTTGTTTTTCCCTCTAATACAGAAAGGATAGAAATACATGTAGAGACTCATGCATGCATAGCTGTTTACACTCTCACTGTTTGAATATCTACTTTGTATGCTTTAATTTTGTAACTTGAACAACTATTTCTAAGAGGACAATATGTAATTTATCAACTAGTGATTTCTTATTGCTTATCTTATTTTTGAAATTCTGTATTATTTCTACCCTTTACATGCTTTTGTTTCTCTTTAAATAAAAAAAAATACAAAAAAAAAGAAAGGAAGTGAGTCTTTGTGGACAAGTAGAAGCCGAGAATCTGATGTGTGTGGGCAGTAAAATGTGTCTCTATATCTGCCCAAGAGTTGGGCACAAAGTGGGAACAAAAGGAGGTCAAGAAAGGTTCAAAGCAGAACAGCACAGGAGTGAAGGGAATAACTGACCAGAGAGAAAGCCCAGAGATCTGGGTACATCAGTGACCGGTCAGAACAAAGATGGTCATGGTTTGCTACTTCTTTCATTGTGAATTTATTAGCAATAACCCCCTCCTCTGATCCAAAGGATCAGAAAATCTACTGCCGCAGAAATTCCATGTTTTGAGGGGAAGAGTGCACAAAAAACAACAGGAGCAGAGGAAAGAAACACCCACAGAATGGAGATACACACAAAATAAACTGAGATCAAAAGTTTAGCAAAAAAAAGAATTTGAAGTCAGATATGACTAGAAGAACATGACACTCTGGTATTTTGAAGAAATTTTGGAGAAAGCTAGGCAAATCCCACAGGATGTGGAACAAGGACTCAAGCCAGCTTTATTTAAATCTCAGAGGATCGAGTGTCCTTCTGCGACTTTGCGTTGCAGTTTTGGTTTGCTTCGTGGGTAAGACCTGATGCATGTAGAGTTGTCCTTGCCTATAATGGACATCAGCTGATCCAGCATGGCCTCGGTGTTGCTGAGACCATTTGCGACACCACCTCCTGGTATGAGTGTGAGGTGAGGCCAGGGAGAGGCTGCTGATTCTAAACCAAGAGTTTTCCAATTGGAACCCCAGTTGGCAGACGTAGCCCATTAACAGGATCCCCAGGAGCAGACAGTTGCACTGCAGGACCCAGTCACCTGTTGGCAGACTCTACGCAAGGTAAAAAGGGGATAGCAAAGTTACCGTAGCTAGCTGGAGTCGGGTTTGGAAAAATAAATACCGCCTTCTTCCTTGGAATGTGCAATTCCTAGTGCCAGTTGATGAGACTGAAGAAATTCTCTTATGAAAAACATTGCTAGGCTGAGGTCTCAGTGGTAAATGAACAGGATGTGTTCGCAGAGTGAAATCTATCATTTTACAGGAACTGATGGCACCGGGGTAGATGTAGAAAACATGATCAGAGAGGTCATCTATGAGAGATTTCTAAGCAAGCACTGCTTAAATAAATTACTTAGTAAGGTCACTGAAATTCATTTTACTCAGTTCATGTCACTTAACAATAGAGCTCCTCATGAGAAAAAGGGAATAAACCTAAAGCTGATGTCTTTCTTTAACAATCTAAATTTATCTGTATGCAGTTCTTTCTCTTGAGAATATACATTAGTGTAAAACTTTATTTTGTGTGTGTGTGCTAGGATTGGAACTCTCAACCTTGTGTTTGCCAAACAGTCACTGTGCCGTGAGCTGTATCCTATTGGTATAGATCTTATTTCTTTATCACAGCCAGGAACACATTGCTTTATATTAGTAAAATTAGTGTATATTAAAAAGGTGAAGGTTCCTGAGCATATATTGATGTATCTTAAAATGTGGCTCTGGGCAGGGCCAGGAAGATTTTAAAATTCAGCAGTAGTAACTATTCAGAAGGTTGTTTTAGCACTGCTGCCAGTAAAAACTCAAAGTGAAAGGTCTAATGTATCACACATTGGATTTGAAAATCTATGTTTAGGGTAAGAAGGCAATCTCTCTCTCTCTCTCTCTCTCTCTCTCTCTCTCTCTCTCTCTCGCTCTCTCTCTCTCTTTCTGGGAGACTTTCTTATTTCAGAAGTAGCAATAATTGATGTCGACTCTTCTGAACATACAAAGTAGATGTGGGCATGAATTTCTCCTTCATTTTCTCCTTTTCAAACACATGTGAAAATAATGGATTAAAATGATTGATTTATGCCTAAGCTATTTTGCTACTTTTCCTCCTCTTAAACAAAGCATAACCCACTTGTGGAGGAGCAGTTCAAAGCATGAAATGGAAGAGGTAATGAGAGGTATTCAAATGATAACATGTGGAAAGTCACATCCAGAGATGAAACTCAGAGATTTGCTGGGCACCGATGTTTAATAGGACTTGGGAGGAGCTAGGAATGGCAGCAGACCTAAGTCCCCTGTATCAGATTCCTTTGATTATTACTTAGGTGATTACCTCTGAGGGGAAATCCCTGAATGACTGTCACAGTGATGACCCTAAAAGACACTGAAGAAGGAAAGTAACATTGATAATACCTACCATAACCCGAGTGCCTGGTATATGGTAAGAACTTGAAAAAAAAAATCACTATAGCTGAGTTCTTACCATCCTGTGGAGCAGGAATCATTATTCTTGTTCTGGAGCTAGATGGATCTGGAGCTAGATGAGCTAACTTTCCACTGTACTCTGGGTAATTGAAAGAAAATAGGTTTTGAACAAGGAAGACTCATCTTCATCTTTTACCCAGTCTGGGATGTAGGAAAAAAGGAGCCAGGCATAATAAATTTGTGGAAGGAAAATCTTGTTTCGGTGTGAGCTTAAACCTGCCTTTTCCTACATGGACAGGAAGATGGAAATATTCTAGAGAACTCACTGGAGCCAGTAGGCTTTGTACGGTGCAAGCAAGGGACATTGCAGCCTCTCTCTGTTCCCTGCTGTCTCCCTGCTAAGCACTTAGCTCACATTTTCTCAGCTGGGCACAAGGGAAGAAGCAGGACAGGAAAGCAGCTCAAGAGCTTTGGTCTGTTCACTTACTATAAAGGCTTCCACCAGTTAATCCAGCTATCACAAATTCATGGGTAAATCTGGGTAATTAAAGTATGTAGAGTTAATGCACACGCATTTTCTTACCATGCTTGTTATTTAGCAGCACTATCTCCACAAGAAGGTGCTTTTCATTTTATTTCATCCCAGAACTTAAGGAAACTTTCCAAAGGAATTTATTGTCCATTATGGTGAAATAAGAATGCATTTGCTCTTTGACCACACTCACCAAAAATTGATAGCTTCTGTCTGAATTCATGAGCTTCTTGACTGTATCTTCAGACAGAATCAGCGTTTGAAAGAGTCAGTTTTCCTGCACTTTGACTGAATGCATTACATGGGCTGTCATTGTCTCTCTAAAACTAGCCTCCTAATGCTAGTTTTAGAATTTGATGCTAAACTGGATTTGAGCTAGTCTCAGCCCTGGAATTCTACTGTGCCAACATTCATCTGTCCTGATGGCTAATGTCTTGTCTGTCTTTAGAAACAGTCTCAGCAAGCTCTCTTCCCTTCTGCCAGGAGGTCTTTGTAAAACCAAGGCCCTTGTGCGGCTTGATCATTAACTCCCACACCAGCTTAATACTTCTCCATCTGCCTATCACTCATAGTTTGTTTACCAGGCCCTTGACAACCATCTTGTTACTGTTTTCATTGCTTTGCAGATTTAGATAGACCTGTGGGGGTCAAACAGTTTTCCAGATTCCTTGTCAAACACACCAGACAGTTTTATTGGACGTGGCTTTTGGATTTGCATTTATGTTCCGTTCCTGGAGTCTTTTCAGTAGTGTTCATATAAAAATGGACTTCTAATGTGCAGAACTTTATGGAAATCATGTGAAATGGGCATTCAGTGCTGAATGTCAGCTCAGCATGTCATAATCCAACTCTCTATCTGCCATTTTTGGAAGCTGATCTGTGCCTCTGGGTGTCAATAGTTTAAAATATTAACACTTAAATAAATTTTTCATGTATCGTGCTTTCATATATTTAAATAACATTTTTGGACTGTAAGACCAATGGATGCACACTTTGAACAATGTAAATTAAATGAAGTATATACGGAATGGTATAAGCCACTCATGACCCACTCCTTGTTCTTCTTTCTATCCATTTGAATATTTATTTAAAATTTTTTTTATTTTTTGTTTTTCTTTCTTAGACAGAGTTTCCCTGTGTAGTTCATGCTGACCTTGAATTCACTATGTATCCCAGGCTGGCCTCTAACTCGTGGTGATCCTCTTGCCTCAGCCTCTTGAGTGCTGGGATTACAGGTGTGGGCCACACCTGTCTATATTTGAATATTTAGAAACGAGGTTATTAATATGCATTTTATCATAAAACATATTTAAGTTTTTTTGTGGTATAAAGTATATACAAGAAAGTCATCAGTTTTAAAATGCATAACTCATAGACTTATCAAAAACATCCTTGTACAACCACTATTTCAAATATGATAAAGAAGATTTCTATCATCACAAATCTTTCCTCATTCCTTTCCCCATTCCTGACCCACAGCAACCATGAACCTGTCTTCTTAATTTTCATTTTACATTATTCACTGCTTATATATAAAAATACATATGAGTGTTTGTATGTGTTGATTTTATATCTATCTATCTATCTATCTATCTATCTATATTTAAATTTTGTGAATTTTAGGAGATTTGCTTTATATGGGGTTATGTTATCTGTGACAAGAAATAGCTTGCTTCTGGCCAGTGTGGAATCCTTGTTTCTCTTTCTTCCCTAACTGCTCTGACTTGAACTTGCAATGCACTATTGTCCAGAAGCAGTAAAAGTCCCCCTGCTGTGACTGTTCTTGATATAGGGGAAGCTTCCAATTACTCCCACTTTGTGTGACATTACCTATGGACCTTTCATAAATGCTTTTATTATTTTGTGAAGTATCACTTCCATCTCTATTTTTGTGAGTGCTTTTGTTATGAAATGGTTATAAATTCTGTCAAATGCTTCTTTGGCATAATTTGACATGATCACTAGTTCTGCTCATGTGCTATAATGCATTGATTAGTTTTTTTTATGACAACCAATCCTTGCAATCCTGGAATGAATCCTACTTGGTTATGATGCTTAAACCTTGTAATATGGTAATGGACTGAGCTTGTTAGGTTTTTTTTGTTTGTTTTGTTTTTCACTCAGGATTTCTGCCTTTATGTTTTTTATTATTATTTTTTAAATTTTGATTTCTTTCCTGACTTTGGTATCAATATAATTTTGACCACACAAATGGATTTTAGATTATCCCCTTTTTCCCCTCTGTTTGAAAGATGTGTAGGAAGATTAGTGTTGATTCTTCTTAAAATGGTTGGTAGAATTCACTAATAAAGCTGTCTTTCTGTTACTTGGAAGATTTCAGTTATTATTCAATCTCATTCCTTATTGTAGATCTGTTCAGAGTTTCTTAATTTGTTCAGTAAGTTTGGTGATTTCTGTGTTTCTAGAAATTTCTCAATTTCATTTAGGTTATTAATATTTTAGCATTCATAGTATTCATTTTGTTGTAAATGTTCCTAATAGGATTTGAACTTTCATTTCTGATTTTGGTTATTTACATCATGTCTCTATGATTCTTAGTTTAATAAAGATTTGTTAGTTCTATCAATATTTTTAGAGAACCAAATTTTTTTATTGTGTTGTGTTCTTATTTTCTATTCAGTTAATCTGTATTCCAATCATTATTATTTCTGATATAAAGAGAGATGCATGTATGAGTGTCAAGGTGACAGAGGATAGAGGCGTTGATAGTTAATATCTTATGCCAACTTGACTGGGTCATGAATATGCAGATATTTGGTGAAACAGTATTTCTGAGTGTATCCATAAGGGTGCTGCTAGATGAAATAAGCATTTCAATGCAGAGACTGTGTAAAGCAGATCTGCCGAGACTGATTGGGCCTGATCCAGCCCTGAGTGGAATAAAAGTCTCACTTGATTGTTTTGGAGCTGGCACTTCAGTCTTCTCTTGCTTTGACTTGGCCTTGGAATGCTTCCGTCATTATCTTCTCTGGTTTTCAGGTCCGTGAACTCTACCAGAACTATACCATCAATATTCCTGTATCTTCAGTCTGCTGACTACAGAGCATAGATTTCTCCACTTCCATTATCATGTAAGACAATTTTTTGTAATACATACAACTTCCCAAGTGATTTTTTGGGAGAACTTAGTCTAATGCATATAACTCAATATGAATGAAATTTGGTAACATTATTCTAAATTCAAAATCATACACCAAAAGTCACATATGATATAGTTCTACGTACATGAGGTGTCCATAGCAAGTGAATCCATAAATATAGAAAATATATTTGTGTTTGCTTAGGACTTGGGAAGTTGGATTGTAGGTGGGGATTGGTTCCCAACAGGGCATTTCTTTTTTCAGTTGAAAATGTCAGAAACTGATTATGGTGATGATTGCAGAATTCTGGGTTTGTGAAAATCCACTAAATTATATACTTTTTGTGGATTGCATAGCATGTGAGAAATGTTCCAGTAAAGCTGTTATACAAAGTACACACACACACACACACACACACACACACAGCCTCATACACAGCTACACACACTCAGCCGTGTATGTGTGCGTGGATTTCTGGGCTCTCCCTTTATTGCTGTATTTGTCTCTCCTTAAACCAGAATCACAGTGTCTTGGTAGCTGCAGTGGGAATCGGCAAGGGCTGTAGGTTCCCTAGTGCTTTTTTTTTTTTTCTTTTTCAGACTGCATTGGGTATTTTAAATCTTTTTTATCTTATCAGATGTTTTAGGGTCAGCCTGTCAGGTTTCACAAAGGAACTTCTAGAATATTCATTGGGATTACATTGACTCTATCCATGAATGTATATATTAGCAATATTGAGATTTCCATAGTGTTTTAATTCAGGCTGCCATCACAAAATACCATATAGACTTGGCAGCTCGTAGACAAAGGAAATGTATTGCTCACAGTTCTGGATGGTAGAGGGTCAAATACCTATCAAGCAGGGGGTTCTGAGCAGGAGATAATATGTGGTTCATAGGTGGTCTCAGCCATGTCTTCACATGGTGGAAAGGAAAAGGAATTTATTTCAGATATTTTTTTAGGGAATTAAAGTCCTCTTGAAAGAATTTCATCCTAAAGTCTCCATTTTCTGATACTGTCACCTGTTGATTAGGTTTCAATATATGAATTTGGGCACAATATAAAACATGTAGGTTATAGTACATGTTGTGAATTTGGGATTCTTTTGTTACTCAGCATCTCTACTAAATTACATTTTGACAGATGTATCTCCTAAGTATTTCATTACTTTTGTTAGTGTTGTAATTGTTACTGTTTTTTTCTTTATTATTAAAATTACAGTATTTACATTTTCTTTTTTACCTATCAATGTTTTATGGTGTCTCTTCTCTGTCTCCTATGCATGGCAGGTATAGTTTCTGCCAAGAAATCTGTGGTAGTTCTAATCTGTGTTCCCCTACAAGTTACTACATGTTTAACACCAGATCCTTCTAAAATTCTTCTCCTTATTGCTGGATTTTTAGTAGTGAGGTTATGAATGGCATTTAGTGATTGCTCAGCTTCAAGGATTTATGTATTAATAGTTTTCAACAAATTTAGAAAATTATTGGCCATTATTCCTTCAAATAATGTCTCTTTTTAGCCTGCTTTCTACTTTCTGGCATTCCACTGACACACTTCTGCTATTCCTGTCTGATTTTTCCATCGCTTTGTTGCTGTGACTTCAAGTTCAGTTGTTTTTACTTTACTGTCTAACATGATATTGATCTCATCCAATATAATTTACGAATAGACGACATTTGCAGAACAGCCTTAGCTACACAGAAAATCTATCTAGACAATACTGAGGTTTCATATACCCAAATTCCTTTTTATTAGCATCTTATATTCAAATAATATGTTTGTTACAACTATTGGCCTGAGATTAATAAATTCTTATTAACTGAAGTCCATGCTTTCTTTGAGTTTTCAGTATTTATTTAGCACCCTTTTCTATCCCAGGATCCTGTTCAAGATGGCATGTCACATATAGCTCTCAGGTAGACTGAGGACTTGATTTAGTTATCCCAGTGGCCTTGGGGCACTGGTTGGGTATTCTGTAGGATTTCTTCTTTCTAGCATTGGTCTAATGTTCTCATGGTCACAATATGTTATTCCTACTGTGGTCCAAAGTTTTTTCCTTCATGTCTTTTCTAGCTTTTGCTACATGAGTATCAGCTAAAGCTTTAGAGAGGGTCCTCTGTAGAACTCCACTGTCTTCTTTCTGTGCAGCCCTCTCCTTTCTGCCTTGTCCCCTTTGACTGCTGTCCTCCGGTTTCTCCATCTGGTGAGATCAGAGGCTCTCTGTGGGTTCCCTCTGCCTTAAGTGGAGTCTGGAAATCACACTCAACTTTTCATCTGGGACTATTTCAGATCCCCCGGTGCCTAGTCCTGATCTCCAGAAGACTGCACTACTGTGATGCCCATTGTCCAGAGTCTGAAACTCTTGTTTCATGTCCTTTGCCTGATATTTTTATTGCTTAATGTGTCAGGGTGAATTCAGTCCTTGTTACTCTATATTCACTGAGAGTGAAAAGTAATAAACTTATTTAAACATAACTACACATTATAAACACTTTCCATGTTATGAAATGGGCTTGTTGGGGTCGGGGATTTAGCTCAGTGGCATAAGCGCCTGCCTGGCAAGCGGGAGGTTGTGAGTTCGATCCCTGGAACCAAAAAAAAAAAAAAAAGGGAAATGGACTTGTGAAAAATGGTTTTAACTAAACTGCATGTATTTCCATCATATATATGGTTCATTGATTTTCTTTTCTCTCTCATTGTTTTTTTTTCCCTAGGAAATGAACCCAGGGCCATCACACTGAGCTACATCTCATATATATAAAATTATTTCAAGAGAGAATCTTCTTAAATCAATGTCTTTGTCATTTTTCTCATCCTTTGGATGCAATATCCAATATGTGTCATTTAAAGGAGAAGTGGTCTATTTTAGCCCAGTGTGTGGAGGTTTTGATCTGTAGATGTCTATCTAGTTTTAAGAACAGCATGACAGAGGCACATGGTATAGCAGGGCTGCTTTGGGAATGGCATTAGGGAAGAGCCAGGAGTGGAAATCAACTCTCCTAGGCCACACCCCAGTGACCCACTCTGCCAACCAGTGCCACCTCTTAACATCAAGCCAACTACACCACCCCACAATTCAGTCACCTTCCAAAGGTCCCACCTTTGATTCCATGAGGCTTCAGGGGGATACCTAGTGTAAACCATAACAGTTACAAGTTGTCAAGGCTGTGCTTGAACTGGTTGAGCTACTTTCTCACTTGGTCTTAGTCTTTGAACTTCAGTTGTATTGTTTTGCATAAGAAAAACATCCTTGTGGGAAATATATAGTAACCTATTCTTAATGGTTTTGTATTTTCCATTTATGATTAGAAATAAAGTACTATTTGTTTGCTCTTTTTATGCTAGTTATTTTGTGATTTGGCTGTTTGCATTAAACTTTAATCTGGGGTTGATTTTCATATTTTATGTGAAGTAATAGTCTATATTTATTTTTGCCAAATAATAAAAAAGAGAATTTGAAGAAAGTCATTAAGACAATAAAAACCACTTCCAGTTTCCTATTCTTTCTTCTGTAGAACTCCAGTGATATTCATCTGGGTCATTTTTTTTATATATTTTCTATATTCTTTCATAACTTTTAAAATATATTTTTAGTTTTCTTGCTGCACCTTGATCTGGGCTTTTTATTCATCTATTTTTCATTTTCCTAATCTTTACTTCTTTTGCATCTCATGAGTAGCTAAACCTATCACTTGAATTTTGAATTTACTTTTTTCCTATTACAGTTTTAAGAAACTTTGGATTCTTTATCATGTATTTCAGCTCTCCAGTAAAACTCCTCATTTTATTAGCTATTATATTCTCTAGTTATAGTTATTCTAAAGGAACCTAAAAGCTCAGAAATAACCGAACGGCAATTTCGCAAGCACAAGACGTCCTTTATCTCTCCTTCCCCCTTTACCTAGTAATCAACTGTTCTAACTTTTGGTGTTCTCGGTGGTTGTGGATTAAATGGCTGACATTTTACATGAAAATATAGACACTAGATTAACTCATCCAAAGTGAATTTGATTTTCCAGTAGCAGAAAAACAAAGCTAGCAGGATATGATCTAGTTAAGTATTGGTACTATTTGAGGCTTTGTTTCAAGGTTTGTAAAGAATCTGTTTCTTTTTTCCTCATTTGGAGGGCACAGTTCTATGGGATTTTTAAATGCTTATTTTGTTTCCTGGGTACCGTTTCTTCCTTCCATCCCTGAGGTTCTCCATCTTGATTCTCAGAGTCCTACGTGGTCTGTTCTGGCACATACCTCTAACCCCTTCCTGGACCTCTCCCTTTTTCTATGCTTTTACTTGAATATTGCTATGTTTCTTGTGGAAGGGACCATCAGGCGTATTTTGTCTTAGGTTTATTGTAGACGCTCTCTGTCACATCATAGTATGCCTGTTTCTCTCATTCAGGTTGGGAGCTAAGTGCTTTATCTACAGAGCACCTTTTAATTTTCCTCAGAGGCTTTTAAATTAATGTGATTTTTTTCCATTTGTTAATTTTGAAATTTTATGCAGCTTTCCAAAATAGAATGTGAATGCCATAAAACAACCACTTTGCTTGTATTGTTTGCTGTTTTATTCCCTTAAAGTCACCTTGTCCAGTGAAGAATCTGGAACTCACCAGTGGCAACTGACAAATAGAAATGTCTCTAGGGCCTGATTTATATGTATACGTGAAATGCGCACCAGGTTTTTGGAGCGCAGACTTGCTTTTCTTGATGCAAACTCTTCTTGAAATTAGCCTTTTCCCTGATTGTTATCATTAACCTTCTGTGATTATGCAACTTGAAAACATGTGCTCCTCTGTAAGAATAATTAAACATTGAGGATGGATGGGAATATAAGATGACTGACAGGCCATTTAGTCTTTTATTTTATTAAAACTTTTGACCTATCTTTTCCAGAAAATATATTAGCAGAAATAGATCCCTGAAGTATTTCTTAGTTAGAGAGACAATAGCTTTTTAAAAAAAGAATGAGTAGAGTACTTACAATGGTAGGAAGATGCTCAGGTTAAGAAACAATATACATGAGAAGTAACTATACTACTAATCTCTGCTAGTTCATCAGAAAGAAGTTTGTGTTTTTATTGTCTGATTGTTTGATCAGTTTTTTCATGCCTAAATCTTGTAATCCGAACAACTACTTTCAAGATAACAATATGCAATGTATTAACTAATACATTAACTCATTAGCAATTAACTAATTAATTTCCTATTTTTCTGAACTTCTGTACCATTTTATCCCTTTTTTGTTTTGTTTCTAAAATTAAAAAGAAAGAACGCAGCAGTGCTTTCCCTAATGGTGATGCTGTTCCTTTTAATATGATCCTATTTGGGGATTTTCTTTAGCTAAAATTTCTAAGTTTGGGTTCGCTAAACTATTGTGAGATTACTAGTTATTGGTTACCCTGTGCAAATTGCATGCTGGAAACACAATTCACTGTGCAGACATACGCAGAAGCAGCAATCCACGTGAGTGAAAACATACACTGTATACCATGAAAATTGATGTCTATTTGCTGAAGGCAACATGAACACTGAAGAGTTTAAGGAAAGACAGTGCAACTCATGAGATGTGAAATTATTTTTCTTTAGAGTTTTCATAAAATGGAAAGTAATGGCAAATCATGTACATCATCAAATTCCAGTAATTTAAAATATCTATTCTCAGTCTTCAAGGGATTTGAACAAGACTTTTAGTTCTTGGAATTACATTTAGCTGCTCTGGCCTTGTGAGAAAGGTTGATGTTTTTCTTATTTTTTTCTCTAGTGAGAAAGAAGTACCTGGATTTAGACTAAACTAAAGCAAGTGACTGTTTTGTCATGTGTTGTATGGCAGTAATATGACATTTTCTATCTGGGGAAAAGATGAAATTGGAAATAGTCTTAGTC
The DNA here is from genome assembly GCA_004027455.1 of Hydrochoerus hydrochaeris. Taxonomy (NCBI): domain Eukaryota; kingdom Metazoa; phylum Chordata; class Mammalia; order Rodentia; family Hydrochaeridae; genus Hydrochoerus; species Hydrochoerus hydrochaeris. The sequence goes on along the minus strand of PVLA01000568.1, from coordinate 253,668 downwards.
ACAAATCATAAACTTCATTTGATGGTTCATAGATAATTATTGCAATGTCTGCTAAATATTCAAAAACTATGAATATTCTCCAAAATTTTATTTATAGAAACTTTAGGTAAAAATTGGGAATGGAGACTGGGTAAGAAAATATGTTAAGATTCTACTTTGCTCTCCAAGGTGGAATTAGGAAGATTATAAAAACAATAGCAACTCTTTCAAAGCTCTATGCACTTCTATTGTTTAAAGAGGGACTGAGATTTTGACCAAGGCAAGGATCAGAGCAGTTCTAATTTCAACTGGGAAAATAGCCCATAAGAAAGTTTGAGAAGTTGTGAAATAATTGGAAATTTCAAAGAACAACTCAAATCCAGGAGGCTGTACAATAGTCTGAACATGATCACAAATTATCAGGGAGTCAAAGTATCAATTCAGGTCCCAACAAGTTTGTTTAAAATGAAAGTAACTTGAAGGCAGTGCCTACAGAGCAACAACAGAAGTTTTTAACTTGAACACTAGTTGCCCCGTAGAAGATTGGCTGACAGAAGAGTCAACAACCAACACCTCCAGTTTTCTAAGGAGAAACAAAGCTCTTTCTTTTTATATAATCTTTGTAAATATGGTCAGCTCAGCTACTTTTTTGTGAGATAGATAGATTGAGGTTTTTTTATTTAATCCTGATGATTGAACTCAGGACCTTGTTCATGCTAGGCATGAAAGTCCTCTTCACTAAGTCACATCCCCAGCCCTAGACTTAGCGCTTGTAAGCTAAGGATTAAGACATAGGACTACAGCACTGGCCTACTCGGTCTCAATACTTTAGCAAATATCCATTTGTTGTAATCAGAGATTTCAAGTAAAACAATCACATAATTTATAGTCACTTAGAGTCAAATACAAGAAGTGCAGGAAATCTTTCCACATACTGAAGACCTAGAAAATCCAGCCAAGGGCCTGGATCCCACAGCATTTTCCTGCATGAATCCAGCTGAAGACCTAGAACCCATGACAGTGCCTCCCATGACTCCAACTAGAGGCCGAGAGCTCACGACAATGAGGGATGCAAATCTGTTTTATGGATCTGAGCTATGAAGGCCCAAAGGTCGGTGGTGGAAGCTAGAAAATCTGTGCCAGCAGGATGAAGGATCTGTGCTAGTAGTTTGAGGGTTCTGCACTGGAGCCAAGAAGTGACACTCAAAATAAGGACCAGGGCTGTCCCCAAAAGTACCACAGCCATCCTCAGTGACAACGAGGTCCTGAGTTCCTCCGATGATGAGAACAGCTGAGTTCATATCAGGACGCCAGCATCAGCTTCTCCTGGAGATTGAACAGAACACATCTTTCATGCTGGAGCCAGGAAGTGATGCTCAAAGTAAGGAACAGAGCCTCCCCCAAATGAACCACAGCCATTCTCAGTGACAAGATCCTGAACTCCTCTAATGATAACAGCTTTAAACAACAACGCTCACTTAGGAGAATCCACAACACTACTCTCCTTCTCCGCATCTCCTTTAGCTGCTGGCAGCTTTCCTCAGTGGGCCATCTACACTCAGCACCACTCTGAGTCTGTTCAGCTAGTGTTTAAGTTGACCACCAGTTTTTAATCCATTACCTCATTTTTTCCACATTTATGCAGATAATCAAAGACAAATAATTGCTATTGTTTTGAATCTATCTTAAATGATAATTCTCATGTCTTTAGTGTGTAATGTCTTGTAAATATAGATGCCCTTTTTCAAATTCATCTGATTAAAAAAAATCAGTGTCTTTGTTTGTAGATCATCCTTCATGAAAGTTCTAGAAGAGCTTTAGATAGACTTAATAGGAAGTTAAGGATGTAGATTCTCTTTGTCATCTTCTAGCCTTTGTATTGTTACTGCCTGTTTCCTTGTTATTTTTAAGAGATCTTTCCTTTCATGATCACACATTGCAAACTTGTCTTCAAGTTTTGAGAGTCTATCCTTAGTTTCTTTAAAGGCGTTTTGCCAGCTTTCAATGGAGTTTTTAATTTCCTGGTAGTCTCTTTGAATCTGCTTCATGTATTCTATATTTTCTTTATATTCTTTATCGAATGTTTCTCTCCTTTTTTTGTGTTCCTCCCTTCTTCTGTCTGTATCTTCCTGAGAGATGCTCCCTGAGAGCATTTCTTTTATTACTCTACTCATATCTTGCTTTCACCTGATTTAATATTTCAGTTTTGAGCTTGTCTACAAGGTCCCGAAGATATCTTTTAATGTCCATTGAAACCATGTCTGCTGTTGTGTGTTTGCTGCCCTCAGTCTCCCTTGTTTTTCCCTCTCCTGGATCAGGGCTCTCAGGGTTCTGGGCTGGGGGCCTCCTCCTGCCTCTCTCTCCTGGCCCTGGCTTCCTCCACACAGGTTACAGTGTAGGTCCCAGCCCCCTTCCCTGTTGGCCACGTTTCCTCTGAAGCACGCTGGGGAGGGACCTCCGCCCTCTCCTGCCTGCTCTTGTCACTGAGGTGCAAGCAGTGGCTGCGTATACCTGCCCTTGGCCAGCCAAACTTCAGGGGCCTTCCCTCAGTTAGTGTGTGCTAGGCACAGGGAATCGATTTGGGACGGCTCACTGGGTCCCAGCCAGGGGCTCGGCCCAGTCCAAGCAAATCCCAGGAATCTGCTCTGGGGAGGGAGGAACCAACTGAAGTCACTGTTGCTCCCAGTTCAGGCTCCTCCTGCCCGATTCCAACATGTTGCCCATTTGGTTGCACCCTTCCCATGTGGGGGGTCCCAATCCCAGCACTGACCGTAGATTAATGAAGGTCCCTTCACCGGCTCCACTCTCCACTGGGCTCACCAACCCCTGACTTCAGAGCTGCTGTGCCCCCCGTGAGTGGCAGCGGGAACGAGTTTGGGCGGCTCTACTGGCAGCCGCAGAGTCAGGCCGTTGCAAACTTGGCAGGTCGCCACGAACGAAAACACTGTGTCCTGTAATTTTTGGCTATTTCAGTTGTAGTCCCGACGTATTTGATGAGCTTTTTTACATTTTAATTTCTTCCTGTGTCAAGAGGATCCATCTCCCTCTGTCTGGGTCTCTCCAGGGTGTTTTATTCTGGCATATGAGTTGTTTCTCCAGGGAGGCTCTGTATTTTGTTGCTCACTGATCCCTTTGTCTTGTCTTTTCCCCTTAACAAATCTTATTCCTTCTCCCTTCCCAAATATTTTTAGACAAAATTGGCTTATCAAATAACTCTAATCAAGGGATGAGCCCAGAGGTTTGGTGATATTTTTATATAATATAAGATAGACATTCAAGGAAATATGATTCATATCAAGGTTTGGTTCTTTTTGCCAGTGAAAAGCTATACTGTCAGTGAGATTAATCAGAGATGATAACTAATTTCTTATTTTCATTGAGCAAATAGCTATTGTATTTTTATTGTAATCTAGGCACCTATCTATATTGTTGGAGCAAATATACACCACAATCTTGCCTTTAAAAGCTTACAAAAATTAAGGAATATCTGAGGCAAAGTATCTCAGTTAAGCCCACTTGTGGTACTACTTGGTGAGACTCTTTCACAAAATAAAAACTAAAAAGAGCTGGGGATGTAGCTCAGTATAAAGGCCTGGGGTTTGATTCTCAGTACTACAAACAACAACAGCAAGAATAGCAAAAATTGAAGAAGTGATTTCAAGTACACTATGTACTGTCATAACACATTTCAATAAGGGTTTGGGCAGTGATGGTGCAGATAGAGGACCACTTAGATAGGATGAGCCAAGGAAGGTGCTCCCAGAAAGTGGCATTGGAACCCAGGCTTGATGTGGTGAGGGGACAAGTCATGGGAAGACCTAGGAAGAGAACTATAGGCAGAATTCATAACAAGTTCAAAATACCATGCAGAAAAAAATAAAAGACATTGCTGTGTATGTGGAAGGGTCAGCAGACAACCACTCTTTCTGCAGCAAAAGGCAGAATAAGATTAAAAAGAAATGACATTGTTCATCTTTTGCCTTAGAGGTCAGTGCAGGGAATTTAATTTTTTTTCCCCTAAATTCTATAGAAACTTTTGGAGGTTTTTCAACAAAGGAGCAGTGTCCTGTTCTTAAAATATAATTTTGGTTCTTCATAGAAAATAAGATTATTGGTGCAGGTGTAGCAGGATTTAAACTTGAGTCTCTTGGAATGGACTAAGTAAATCTTTCAAGAATTCAGGTGCCAGAAGTGATGATGTGAGCTGGCCCATATTCTGCAGTTAGGAACATGTGGTCCATTCATGGATTAGATTTGAGGTAAAAGAGTGAGAGAGAGAGAGAGAGAGAGAGAGAGAGAAGGTAATATACAGATCTTTGCATTAAATTGGATGGGTGAGAATATGAGCCACTGACAGGAATGACTGGGGAAAGGGCAGATTTGGAGGGTAAGGATTAACGTAAGAAGCTTGTTAGGTGCCTGTCAGATATCCCCACGAGATGAATGCTGTGCAGAAGACATACAACTCAGACCCCAGCACATGAATACAACACCCATAGCCACACGATTTGCTGAAATCACCAGTGAGAAAACCTAAAGAGACATTAGGAGACCTGAAGACAGCATTTAAATTGAGAAGGGTAGAGGGATGAGGAAGGAAGAACACCCGTGAAGCACAAAGAAACTAGTCGGAAAAGTGACCCAGTGACCGTTCAACCGCAAGCAACCTCTGGGGAGGAGACGGGAGATGAAAACTGACGTCAGCGCCCACTTTCAGTTACCTAGGCTTGTGATGATCGGTGATTGCCAGGAGTTAATGAACAGCAGGGCCAATCATCTTTGTCTTTCTTGGGGGCACATTGTCTTAGATTCGGATTCCCAGCACTCTGCCTCATCAATCGTGAAACCGTTTGCCAGGATGGTCATCATTCATCTTAAAAGTGGCTGTTGCTCAAATTGGACACGAGAGTAAATCCATGGCTTTATGCTATCTCTATCCACAGCTATCAATTTAATTCCCAAAGTGTTGCGTATGAATAAGGGCAGCAGTAAACCTAGTCTGGGAGAAAGCTCCACCCTACCAAGGCCATGCTCTCGTACAGGTTGCACTGTGTGGCTTGTCATAGCTGAACAAGAGCTCTGTTGACATTTGATTTAAGTGTGATTATCCCCCGTTGAAAATTTGAGAGCCAGACATTTAGCAGTGGATTGGTGCCGCCTGTTGCTGGGCGCCCCCGTAAGTGCTCACTGTGAAAGGCTCGCGTGTAACACCTGAAATTAATAATAACTCCAGAAATGAGCTTGGATGCCCTCCTTGTTTGTGGGGTTGTCTGACCAAGGAATGATTGATGAGAGGTCTTAGTGGATGAGAATATTGATTCACTGAAATGTGTAAAATGCACATTTCCTTTCTTTCAATGTAAACTCCCAATGTACGGCCAGTGTATTTAAGAGGCTAGTAATGTGAGTCTTTGTTAGTGTTGCTCTGTGTTTTATTTCCCTTTGCTTTCCTGGAACAACTAACTCTAATGAAACCTGACATTTTAGTGCTAAAATATGTTGACACTCCTTCTCTGTTCTGATTGTACATTGAAAATGTGCACACGCTCTCTGCTAAGGCACCAATGTTAAAGTGTTTCGAGTTTCTTGGGTTTCTCAAAGGTGATCTTGGCCCCAGTTTATTTGTTATCTTATTGAAACTTAGCACAATCAGGTATGAATAAAGAAAGTGAGCAAGACCGTGATCAATGGTCCATCTCTGGAGGGTTGTTTAAGTGTGCATCCCAGATGTCACCTTCAGACGCTGATTTCCCATTTCGTATTGATTATTGATAGATCATTCCCAAATGCTCCCTAGCACTCACTCTCAGAAGAAGATAACCACTTTGCCCAAGTTTGTGCAACAAAGGTAACCCATATCCAATAAAATATCGATGGGACAGAATAAGATCTTGGTCCACATACCTCAGTGAGGAAGAGCTCATTCCAGAGTTCCCCTGGGATCAGTTGAGGTCTTTATTGGGATGCTCACTGCTCAACATGGTATTCTACCCATGACTGCTTCTTTAAACCTCAAAGATACTGATTTTAAGAGCTCCTCAGTGAATGTATTACATGCACCTCTCCATCTCTGCATTTTCTTTCTAGTCCACATAAACCAAGTCTATTTTAGGGTACAGAGGAGATGAACTAGCTGCTTCTGAAGCCACCAGTCAGAAGCACAGAATAGAATACTACCTGTGAAGCCAGGTGTGGTGGTGGTGGTACACATTTTTAGTTCATTACTCTGGGAGGATGAGACAGAAGAGTCACCAGTGCAAGTCTCACCTGTGCAAAGAGCAATTTTTAAAAATTTTATTTAAAGAGAAAAAAGAAACAAAACAGAAAAAAGGGTAGCAACAATATAGAATTCCAGAGGAAAAAAAGAAAAACAGGGAAAAACAACCACTAAGAAATCACTAGTTGATAAATTACATATTGTCATCTTGGATATAGTTGTTCATGTTACAAAATTAAAGGATACAAAGTAGGCATTCAAACAGTGAGACTGCAAACAGTTCTGCTCAACCATCCAACAAAGATTCAGCAGTATGGTCATCTATTTTACACACTCAAACATACATGCAGATATATCCTTTAGAGCACTTTCTTTTCCTCTCTCTTTTACAATAGCAATTACACATTTTGGTTTTATTACTGTTATAGTTCTTATTACTTTTTACACTAGAGACACAATGTGATATTTATAAATCTGTTTCTTATTTATTTCACTAATGAGGGTAGTCTCAAGTTGTCTCCATTTACCTATGAAGGCCTCAAGATCATCATTTTTATAGTCAAGTAATATTCCATTATATAAAAATAACACATTTTTTTCATCCCCTCTGCAGTTGATGGGCATCTTGGTTGTTTCCAAGATTTAGCTATTACAAATTGTGCCTCTATGAACATGGGTGCACATATATCACTGTGATATGGCCTTTTCAGTTCTTCTGGGAAAATACCCAGGAGGGGAATAGCTGGATTGAATGGAGCTTCCAATCCTAGTCTTCTGAGAATTCTCCATATGGATTTCCATAATGGTTGCACCAGTCTACATTCCCACCCACAGTGGAGCAGTGTTCCTTTTTCCCTGCAGCCTCGCCAACATTTGTTATCAGTTGATTTCTTGATGGCAGCTATTGCAAAGAGCAATTTAGCAATACTCTGCTTCAAAATAATAAACAAACAAACAAACAAACAAGGCTGTGAATGTAGCTCAGTATGAAGGTCTTGGAGTTAGCTTCTAGTACCACAACAAACAAACAAATGAAACAAAGAAAACCCGAAAATCAACCTCAACAGACCTTGGTACAGGTCTCTTCCTCCTTCTGTAAGCAGCTGGGTAGACAACTTTCTGTGAACAACTTTTAATCAGAGAGCTGGTTAAAAGTTGAGAGAACCCGGTTTAACTGGGCATTCATGAACTTATGTGGATCCTGGGCTATTATCTGACACCAGTGTTCGCGTTCTGGCAGTTAGAGTACAGCAGGATAATAACCTAGGAAAGTATTGCCCAAAAGAGACATGCTTGCTGAAAGTTCAGATTTCCTGACCCTCCTCAGGAGTCAAAGTCCCTAAAAGACAGTGTGGCAGTCTGGATTGGACCATCACTGCAGGAGATTGCCGTAACCAGAGAATAAAGCTACGGCCAGAAGTCTATCGGATGCAGCTACTGAGGGGACCATTGTAACAGAAAGAAAAACACGTTCTCTGCCTAGAGCCAGCCACCTTTCCTTACCAGCCACTTTGGTGACAGCCACTGCTGCTCCCCTATTGGTTACCAAGAAAACCACACTAATGAAATCAGTAAACAAATTAGACGTGCAGCAGCGTTTCAAAGCACTGTTTGTTCATGATGGAAATCAAAGCACCCTGGTGATAAAGTAACAGAGTCCCCTTGGGGCTGGAAACACTTATTACTTCTTGCCTTGCCTCTGTGTCCAGGATTTGGAATAAATAGTGCTAAATAACTACGGTGCCTGCCCAGCCGGACTAAACCTGAGGCCTGAGGTCTAGAGATGGGTACTGTGAGAGCTCAGTGTTTCTCAAGGAGCCTGCCCATTTTCCCGGGGGTTTGCTTTTCTTTATTTTGTTCCTGTGTAGAAAAGGCACAGACAAACATCAGTGAATGTGCTAAACACGTGGTCACAGGCTAAGTGACTGTATCGCTGTACAATATTAGAGTACTTTTATTTACAACTCAGGAAGATGAATTAGACTCATGTTGTTTCAGTGTTTTCAGGTCAGAAATATCTCCCCCCATTGCTTTAACTATAATGAGTTTTTGATATAACAACTTGCTTTTCATTATGAGCATAAAAATAATCATTCACGTAACTCTTACAGGCTCTGCCAGGAAGTTGGCAATTTTAGACTCAAAACTTGGATTTAGCTACTCCATCTTTCATGAGAGTATTGGGGCTATCAGCATTTCACCACTTGTAAAGGGTGATAACCAAGAAGTCTGCAGAAAATAAGCTTTATTACAGCTATGGTAATGAGGCCTGCTGTTCTGAGTCTCTAATAATCCCTTCGGGTGTCTCTAGGAATCAGAGCCAAAGCAGCCAAAAGTATGTCTTTCTGACAGTCTAAAGACTTTGCAGACATTGAGTTCCTATCCTTTTGACACTTGAATAGGGTTGGTGTTTCCTTCATAAACAAGCGGGGTTTCCCTCAGGATCATTCAGTGGCTTTCCCTAACAAATTCACAGTCCTGATGGATTTGTGATCACAAGATAAAATCTTGGACAAGTTTCTTTCTTACCCTTTCATGCCTTGAAGCTATACCTTGCTAATTAAAAGTTTCAACCCTATGACCAAGGCTTTACTATCAAAGTATCTAAAGAAAATCTCTCTACCACGCAATTTGGAAGATATGCTCTGTATTTTACTTTGGAGGAAAATGTATACATCACACACATTATGAGTGCTTCATAGATAATGGAAAATTCCACTGGATAATTTGAATATCTGAACTGCTTCAAAGAATATTTTTTCTTTTTTTGGAAAAGGTTACCTGGGTAAAAATATTTGTATCATTATGGATGATGATGGTGCTGTACATAGACATAAATTCATACAGACTTATATAACACCATATATATAAACCAATATGAATAAGATAGTTGACTCAATGTCTGCTGTGTACTTCCACCACGATTTATTGTTAGTAAAACTTTAGCAATGGAAAACCGGGGTGGGATGAGGGAGAGGATCATGGGAAATGTTGCCTTTCACATTCATAACTATGAATCTAATAGAAATTTCAGAAGGGCAAGGAGAGCAGAGATATTTAATGACTATTCAGTAAGCAAATTAATGAGAAATTTAAAAATGAATGAGATATAATCACCTGAAGTTCCTAGATTGGGATGTTGAATGAGCAATGATTCAGCATCCCAATCTAGTGGCTATTTAAATTTGAGCGAATGTGACTTAAATAAAATGAAGTTCTGATTAGTGAAGCACATTTCAAGGACTCACTAATCATTTGTGGCTAGTGACACCCCTACTGGACAGTAGATAGCAGACTTCCTTATCACAGAAGGGACCAGGGAATTCCAGACTTAAGACATACTTACTCTTTGGATGTCATCAGATTTCCTCCACAAAGTATCTGGTGACTGGATTCTTGCTATTTCTGAGGCGCAGTGATTTATATAATCTTGACATTTAAAATAAAGGGTGATGATTTTTCATAAGTGCAAAACACCCTGCCTGCAGTGAGGAAAAAAGATCTGAAAATGTTCAAATTAGTAATTAACTCCGCTGTTGTTTGACTAAGCAAGTAAACTACCTTTTATTTGACTTTCCAGGAAAAAGTTTTATACTATTTATAGGGGAAATACATGGCATATAATTAATTTGTTGATTTTAATGAGTTTTGACATATGCATACACTAGTGAATCCATCATCATGAACAAAATAATTGTCCATCATTCAAACTTACCTTGTTCTTCATTGTACTCAATCCTGACATACTAGTCATCCACTCACTTCTGTTCCCAGTTGGTCTGCTTTCTGTCAAGATCAACTTGTATTTTATAGACCTCTATATGAATGGTTATTAATTTCTAAATCCATGTGCTCTTTTTATTACAATGTACTGTTTGGACAGTCATGTATCCAAGCTGTTGCATAGATCAGTAATACATTCTTATTGCAGAATGGTGACTTATTGGATGGATACAAAATATCCTTTTCCATTCCTTCTTTATGAGCATTGCATTTTTTCCCAATTTTTGACCATTACAAATAAAATTGTGAATACTTATGTAGAAATTGTTGACACTTGTTTTCATTTCTCTTACATGAATACTAAAGAGAACAATGACTTTGGCATGTGCTAGATTTATTCTTAATAGGTTTAAGAAGCTGTGAAATTGCTTTCCAGAATGCTTGTGTGATTTTATGTTTGCAGGACAGTGTAAGCACAGCTATACATTGTGTGCTTAATCTTTCTAAAATTTTAACTATTCTACTTGCTACATAACATCTCCTTTTCTCTTAGTTTGCCTTTAAATTTCGCCTCTTAAAATGATTATTTATACTCTGTTTTTCTTTCTTTTTTTGGTACCGGGGATTGAACTCATGACCTCACACTTTCCAGGCAGGTGTTTATACCACTGAGCTAAATCCCCAGCCTTATTTTCTTTTTTAGTGAAGTGTCTATTCAAATTCTTTGGGCAATTTTTATTAGGATATCTCTCTTATTATTAAGAGTTCTTTGTTATATTTTAAACATGAGTTCTTTTTCATAAAATTTTAACGTTTTCTTTCACTGTCATTGTCACACCTTCTGAAGTGCTTTGACATATGCACAAGTCTTGAATTTTGAAAAAAACTCAATTTAAAAATTTGTTTTTAAATCTTAGAGCTTTAACTCTTGGGCTCTAAAGAAGTTTCAGACTTTCCCACTGTCTTTGAGATTTTGATTTGTATTTTTATTGCAAAGTCTATAGCCTCAGCTCTCATTTGTGTCTGACTTCTACTTTGGCTTAAGTTCATGCATAGTATCAGAAAAGGACCAAAGTTCTTTATAGTTTCCTGTAGCTGATAAATGTTCAGCTTTGTTCTCTGCATGTAAATAAAGTCTTCCCAAAATCATCTCTCGAAGAGCCTGTCCATTCCTCCTGTTGTGCTGTTGGTGCCTTTTCCCCAACTGAGTTGCCTGTGAGTGCAGGTGACTAGTGCTGCAATTTGGCTATGAATGGAGCCCCAAAGGCCCGGGATATCAAATGCTTAGTCTCCACTCATGTTCTCTTGGGAAGTAGTGGAATCTTTGTGAAGGAAATTAGGTCACAGCAGAGTTTAGCCTGTTCCTTTTCTTCTTCTTGCTTCCCAGCCTCTATGACGTAAGCAGGTGGTTCCTGTGTCAGGCATTTCTGCCCCGTTGTACTGCCTTGCTGTAGGCTCACAAACAACAGAGCTAACCCATCATGGATCCAGACCTTCAAAGCCACGAGACAAAATAAACCTTTTGTCTTGGTAAGATGATTCATCCTGGGTGTTTGTTACAGTAATGACAAACTAATGTAAGTTGTCCAACCATTTTCTTATTTTTCAACCAAGGTGATTATTTTTCAAGGATGGTGATACATTTTCTTGGTCTTTTGCACTTTCCTGTTGGAGATCATTGAGACTGAGTACCCATGAAGCTCTGTGGTGTGGCCTGGCCATGACTGAACTGAGAATGAGGAGACACTTCAGAGAGCAATGTAGGCCACAGCTGAGGCCACCTGGAGACTTTCTGGATACTTTTCCTTAATTAGCATTGTCTGTTGCTCTGGGGGCCCTTGAACCCCTCCCAAGATCCTGCTCCGGTTTCCTCCGTTGTCCACTCCACTCCTTGCTTATTCTGATTCAATATGGGCTGCCCAGCATTAGTTGCCCAGCTGGCTAGCAGAGTTACAAGCTCTGCCAAGGATTTCACTCCTTCTGCAGCCCTAGACCATGTCACTTGTCTCATTCCTTTAAGCCTTTGCTGTACACATGTTTGGGGGGATTGGAGGTCTAGGTACAGACCTCAACAGCTTGAGGCCCTAACAGGGACTCTACAGAGGAGACATCTGCTGTGCTGGCTGACTTACCTCGGCTGTCTGGTAAGAACGCAGCCCCAACACACATCTATTTCACCTTACCTCATTTTCTTTGGAAAATCCCTTTGTCAGGTAAGTCATGGGGAATTCTCTGTCTGAAGCACAGCAGACCCACAAAGCAGAACTGCTTTTCCATCTCAGGAGGGTGGGCCCTGCCGTCTCCGAGGATACTGTGGTGCAACTCTCATTGGAAATGCGTGGCCTGTGCCCTTGGTATCCTGAGGGGGGTCCGCTTATTGGGGAGGTTGGAATAAGATAGGCAAAGTGCTGCACGAGGAGCCTTGAGCTCGCAGAGCTGGCTCACACACCTGGCATCCTTGTTGGGGCGCTGTGACATTTGTCAGGTGGACAGATGGGACACCGCGTGGTCGGCTTCTCGGTTTTCCTGGGGTTCTGCTTTTGCTGCTCTTATACCCCCATCATGTGCTTCTGCCCCCTTGCCGCTGTCACAAGATGCAAGCCATGGAAAACTTTCGGGCAACTTTCCACCAGTTCTAATTCCCATGCAAAAGCTAGTCCAAGAAGTTAAACAACATGGGGAATGAATTGCTTGTCCTGTTTTGTGTAAACAAGGCCAAGAGCCCTGCTTTGAAAGTTTGCATGCTGATTATACTTGAATATTGTTGCTTCAGTTGCGGTCTCCCTTAACCATTCAACTAGGTGTTTCTGAATCTGTATAGCTCAACTAACTGTCTTGGCTTATGTCTCCTCTAAGCTCGTGCTGTTACTGGTGGAAATCAAGGATTTGGCTCTACTGCAGTGGCTTCTGCTACTCCCCTGGGGGATGAACGCCCAAGCCTCTCTTTAGCTATGGACAACCTTTCCTTTTTGGGGTCTTAGCTCCTCCGTTCAGTGCTTTATGGGGTCGCACAGATCCTGCTGGTGCGGTCTCCGACTCTCCTCCTTTACAGCAGGCCCATCCCAGCACTGCTCACACACTCACAAGTTTTGGTGGGTCGAGTCCCGAAGGGCTGCCCTTCCTCCTTACTCAACTTCTGCTCACCCCCTTTGCCCACCGGGGCTCTTGTTGCCATCCAGAGCAGCGAGGTACTTAGCGTTGACCGATTACACTTACCCCACTCACCTTTAAATGAAAGCTGTTTGCTTACGCTGGCCGGGCAGCAGCCCTTTTGCTGACCCTTGGTGTACACGTCCCTTTATTTTCCTCTTTTCCTGCAGAACCCCTGCAGTCCTTTCCAAGATCCTTTTATATGCGATCTCTGCTAATGGACCTAGAACAAATCTGACTGGTTGGTTTGTAGTTATAAATTCTAAATTTGTAAGAAGTTATTGTCATTCAGTATGATTAAGGATATGCTTGAGCGCATTCTGATTTTGTAAGATGCTTGTCAGTCCGCCTGTGTATCTGTTGTCCGTTTGTCAAGTCTGTTTGTAAGCAGTTGCTAGGAGTTGCTGAGCTAGTGATTGTTCACATGTGTGGAGCAAAAAGCAAAAATGCCCAATCAAGAGTGCCCAACTGGCATGGGACACCTTGGAAATGCCCTCAGCGCACGGGATGAAGGAAGTGAGCTAGTTTAGCAAGGGGACTATGAGTCCATAAACAGCCCCGGAGGAACTTTAAGAGTTCTCACAGACCCCGAAGGGCTGTGTGCTTGTTTCTGTTTGTTTGTTTTCCTCTGTTTACGTTTGTCCGTTTGTCTGCTCTGTGAACAGCTGTTCCTTTTATTTTGAGCTCAGTCATTTTTCCATTCTTGGATTGTTTGATCAAAAATTCATTTGGGTTATGAATTTACAAAGCATGCTTTCACCTTGGTTGCCAGCTGGTCCAAATGACACAAAGATTATCACAGAAGTGTAATATGTTATTTATCATGAACTGAAAAATGTCATTATTTAGGAAAGGAAAATAATATGGCTAGGATAAAAAACAAAATCCCTTGGGGTTGGGATCCTTGGACAGGACTGATTGATAAATAAGCAAGCAGCTTCCTGGTAATATTTTAAACCAGTTCTTGTTCATTGATCAGAGACTCCAATAATCTCCATGGCCATGGAAGAGAAACTCCAACTAAAAGTTGTAAAAAAATATTGTTATATATTCACACTGGCCATTATTCCAAAGAAATAATCCAATAAGTTTTTGGTTTGAAAATGCCTGTGCAAAGATTTCCTATGGCAGTGATAGTTGAGGTTTAGAGACCAAAACAGTAGAGAGATGGGTGGCCTAAAAGGATAGCCAATATTTTGGCCCCAGCCCTTCAAGGTCAGTGGGGACCCAGGACATAAAAGAATCTCTACTTGCATCATCCTAAGACACTCAGTGAGTCTCTGGTCTTCTAATCAAGATGATGAGACCACAGAGGAAAGTGATCTTCAATGTGAGGTGAGCCTAAGGAGAGTCACCAGGAGAAAACTCTCCCAAGCTTTCACGGAAAGCAACTTGGTCAAGCAATGGCTGGGACTCATCCAGATGGCTGACACTGCCAGAAGAGCCAAGAGGGGCTATGCACAGTTCTAAGATAACTCCTGAGGAGACCTAACTGACCTTGACAGGAAGTAAGAAATGGATTGTATTTAATGTAGGTCTCACCTTAGCTTGTTCTTGAACCTCCTGCAGGAAAGTATGGCCTCCGGAGATGTAAAGCAATGTAAAATGTTGGCTGCAGTGGAGGCCCAGATCACTGACCTCTTCTGACAATTGCTGGCTACACTGGTAGCTGACTACTGCTATGAACTGATGGACTGTGTGGAGTTTAAATTGTGGGATCTCCCCTAACACAGCTCCTCCAGCTTCAGCTGACCAACTGTCCCGCCTATCAACAAAACAAAAAAGAAGGGTATGTTGGAGCCATTGAAGCTGAATACACAGGCAGGGCTGTGGCATGGCTCAGGCATGATCGCACTGAGAACAAGGAGACATCTCAGGTGGCAAGATAGGCCACAGCTGAGGCCACCTGGAGACTTTCTGGATAGTTTTCCTTAATTAGCATCGTCTGTTGCTCTGAGGGGTCCTTGAACCCCTCCCAAGACCTGCTCCGATTTCCTCCATTGTCCACTCAGGTCCTTGCTTTTTCTGATTAAATACGGGCTGCCTAGCATCAGTCTGCCAGCAGCTAGCAGGGTTACAAGCTCTGCTGAGGATCTCACCTCCTCCTGCAGTCCTAGACCATGTCGTGTGTCTCATTCCTTCGCCGTGCACCCATTTGCGGGGATTGGGGGGTCTAAGTACAGGTCCCGACACTTTCCCATACATTTTAGAATCACCTTGTCAATTTTCATACAAATAAAAGCCTGTGCGATTTTTTTATTGGGTTCATACTGAATGTGTAGATCTTTTTAGAAAGAGTTGGTATCTTGATAGTACTGATTTTTCCCATATCATGGTATATCCTTCATTTATTTAGCTTGCTAAGTTTTAAAAATCTCACTAATGTTTCATTGCTTTCAGTGTACAGACGTTGGCCATATTTTGTAAAATTTATTCATAATTGTTTCATATTGTAATAGTATTACAAATGATATTTCTTTTCAAATTAAATTCTGGTTCCTCATTGGTGTAGAAATATAATTTTTGGCAACGGAACTTGCATTGTGAAAGCTCACATTTTCCCTTTCATTTTTCAGTCTGTTTACCTTTTTTTCTTATCTCATCTTTCTCAACCTCTAATACAATGTTAGATTGTTGTTTCATGACAAACTATGGAGGCAAGAAGGACACACTCTTTTTTCATTATGTATGATATAAACTAGAATTTCTGTGCATTCATTTTATCTGATTTATGAAGTGCCCTTCTATTTCTAGTGTTCTGAGCATTTTCATTGTTAAAAATTTCAATAAATTTTGCAGTTTTAAAGTAATTTGTCTATATCATTTAAGTTTTTTAATGTGGTATCATAGTATGAGTATAATGGCTGTTTTACTGTATTTACCTATTAGTTTTATCATTTGTATAATTTTTGATCTCATAATGGATCATATTCACCTGGTTCTTTGCATACTACATAGATAGCCAAGTCGATTATTATTGTTTTTAATTGGAAGCCAGGCATTGTGAATTGTCACCATGATGCAGAATTTGAAAGAATTTTTCAGTTCACATATTTGAACTTTTCTTCAAACTATTCAGCAAACTTAACTCTCCAGAAAAGGACATGCTAAATATATCCTGGAAAATTATTCCAATTAAGATACCAATTCATCAACTGAAGATTCACAAATCTATGATATAGTAAAATAATAAGACAAAAGATACAGAGTTTAGCTGGGGTTAGGAATTGGATTCATCTTTCTTGGTTAATGAGAAACACTGAGAGTAAAAGGGGGCAGAATTAAAATGTCTTTCCTTTATTTGCCTTAGATTATGTGTGATTGTGTAATGTGATTCAGGTAATATCATCAATTCCTTTCAGTTTGGTAAAAAAAATTTGCACAAATGTAACTATCTCGGCATCTCAACCATGTATACAAAAGGCTTACGGAATTTTTAAGTACTGCAGACAGTGTCTGCCTAACTGTACGTTGCAAACATCCCTCCTAAAATGGTGAAATTTCTACACACGAGGGATGGTTTGTATCATGTATAAAAGGAGGAGTAACAACAATAAATAAGAGTATCAGAGTGAGTAAACTCTTCTCACATAGGAAATCTAATCTGTGTGTATATTCCCTTCATATTATATTTTAGCACCAGGAGAGAGAAAAATTTCCAAGAGTGCCACGAGTCAGAAATTTCAGGGAGCTTCTCTTTATTCTCCATAGAAAGTATACTTCACTCTCACATTAGAATTCTAAAAATTCAAAAGGAGTCAGGAAATTTTTAGGAAAGAGATGCTGCTTTTCTGAGATTGACTCTTGGACTTCTAGCACACTGAGTAAATAATCTTCGGTAACAGAGTCACTCACTTTAGTATGTAGCTGGTTAATGAAGGTGTGTGCATGTTGGCAAATTTCAGTATCTTTCACTCTACAAGGCCTTGATAGTAACTCAAGCCCCATTTGAACAGTCTGAGATGGTTTACTAAAAGCGCTCAGTCTGAGCACTTGGGTTTTCCTGCCGGAAAGCAAGCAGAGGCCTTTCCAGAGCAGGGCCCACTGATACGATGTTAGCACAGTGCTTCTCCATGTTTAATTTGTATAAGAATTACTGGAGGATCTTGTTAAAGTTATAGGTTTCTAGGGCTCAAGCCCAACATGTTCTGAGTCAGTAGATGTGGAAAAGAACTTTGGCATCTATCTACTTAATAGGCACTGCACGTAAACATGAAAAAATGTTCACACATTGGTAACAGAAAGCCTGGCTGAGAATGAAATATTCCTGAATGTTAGTTTGGCTGAAACCTTGTCAGGGAAGGACTTTATGTGTCTGTACATGCATGCGTGAGTGTGTGTGTGCATGTGTGAATGTGTGTGTGTGTCTCTACTGTGGAAAGTTTTCATTTGAGAGTTGGCGTGAGTAGGTAAGGAAGTGGATACGGATCCCCTGACTTACATATATAGTACCATATAGCAGTATTTTCCTGCAGCTATCTTGGAACTTTTGTTTTCTGTGCATATTCTTAATGGGAAAATAGAGAAGTTCATGTATTTTTCCTCCAAGCCCAGTACTCATACAGGATAGTTAGATTTATTTAATAAAAAGAGAGATTTACAAAAGTTGGGAAAATACATGAAATGCATGAGGGCTATTTGGAAATTTGAGACCCTGGAGATTTCCTTAAGTCAAAGAAGAGAACCATCTATTTAAAAATTGTTTGGATTATGGCTCCCTGGTACTGTGCAAGCAGGCGGGAGGGTTTCAGGCAGCCCATGGATTCTTTCAGATCTGTCTCCATAATGCACCATGAGCGATTGATCCTCGTGGCAGCTAGCCATTTGCCAGATTCCCTTCTGCAAACGCGTCCCAATGCCATTCCCCACAGTGACCTTCTACACTGCTCAGTTTGTTCAGAAGCTGTTTGTTTTTTACTTCCATGGCTATTTTTTAGGGCTTTTTATTTTTTCTTCACTGGAATCTAATATTGTAGACAGGATAGATTGTTTGAAATTAAGTGATCCACTGAAGTAATTCGGGCCATCAAATGTGTATGTGTATGAGTGTGTGTATGCACACATCAGTTGAATCTCTGAGCTTTATATATAAAAATCCTTTTCAGATAGCCTGCGATAGGATATATTCATTCTAATTATTTCAGTGATTTGAATCTTTATTTAGTCCTCTTGTTCTTCCAGTTTATTTTTATATAATGATTCAGTAGACTTGCCTGTATAGATTTCATTTCATTCCTATAAGGCAGGTTCTACTTCCAAATAGAGACTTATTTTCAAATTTCCATGGGGCCTTCCTACACCTTTTCTTTATGCACAAAGCTTTTGAGGGAGAGAGAAAAGCTACAGAGTGTTTAGTATTTTAGTTATGGATCCACTTTCCCACTGTGGAACAGAGTATCAGTGCTTCACAGCTGAGTCTTCATGACAGGACTCATTTATTTGTGAACCCTGACAAACTTGTTTATGAAATGTAACCATGCCATTCACTAGTTGACCATCTCACTAACAAGTTGCACTCCTATTTTGAGTATTTCTCTGAAATAGGGAAAAATAATGACACATTTTTATAAGGTTGTTAGGACTGTGCATATTGTAGTGTAATATATATAGTATGAGGTAAAAGCAAAATGTGGGCTATTACTAATGTTAGCAGTAGCTTTATTTACTAGCATTTCTTAAGAAAATCACGACATTATTACACAAAGTTTAATGAAAAATAAAACTTCGAAGTGTAATAATTTTGTGCTTGTAATACTTTACTAAGAACTGTGATCATTTTTAAATTTTTGACAAAGTTTTGGTGCATATTTGTCATTCTATATATTTAGGGAACATATGAAAACTAACTCCGGCTCTTGCATACTGTGAGACACTTGAAGAAAAGCTGCCTACTGAACCTATCAAATTTAGGACTAAATTTGAAACATCTGGCCTTTGACTCGTTAGTATTTAAGATGAAACTAATGATCACTTCACTTTCCAATGTCTGTATTTGCAAGACAGAACGAGAGGAAGTAAGTCTTGAGGAAAAATATTGATTCCCCATTAGCAAACCCTGTTGAAATGCACTGTTGTAGGCCTTATTATTTTTAAGTGTCTGGATTTTCTTTATGAATTCATTAAAAAATATTTAAGTGGCTCTGGTGGCCTAGTATCTCATTCCAACATAAACTTAGCACTGGCAAGCACATACCATGTGGTTCACCTTTTCATTTCATGGCTTAATAATAATGACAAATTACAGGTGCTGAAGTGATGCTCAATCCCTTAGCATAACTAATTTAATGCTCATAATATTACTCTTCCGTCCAGAATTTCTTAATATAGATGACATCTCTCCTGTGATTGATAGTTAATGTCTAACATGCTGAAATTCAGTTTCGACAACCTGAAAATGGTATGACTTTTAATAATTGGTAGTAATTGGGCCTGTCATTGTGCTTGACTCTTTCCAAGATGAATTTTGGCTTATCTCTTGGTTCAATATGGGTCCTTGGCTGTATGACATTCAGCCAGTTTTTTAAAAAAACGATTTTACCAATGATTCTTCATATTACATTGAGCTTCTACATAGTGACCCACAGAGTCACTTATTAAGATTTTTATATCTTGTTGGCATTTTTCTTTGGAAGTCCTATGTATATGGTCATGTCATGCAGAGCATATTAGTTTTTCTTTTTTAATTGGAATGCCTTTTATTCCCTTGTCTTATTGCATTGGCTAAGAATTCTAATACAATGATGAACAGAAGTTGCTAGAACTCACACCTTTACCTGTTTCCGAGTCCATCTTTTAACATGTAAGTTTAAGATTGGCTGAAGATACTTGTAGATGCTCTCATAAAATTGAGTGTGACTGTCACAAATTAGTTTAAATTTTATGAAACCTAATGTATGCATCTACTGAGAGAGTCATGTGAATTTTTTTCTTTTATTTTGGTAACATGAATTTAGATTAGTTTTGAAAATTAAAAAGCTTTTACCTTTGAGTAACTAACTTAACGATAATGCATCATCACAATTCAATTCTGTTAAATTTTGTTTGATATTTTGCTTCTATATACAAGAAGGAAATTGATCACATTTTCAGGCTTACAATATCCTTTATCTCTGCAGTAGCTTAAAATTATATATTTTACTTTACCCCTTTAGCCATATGTCATGGGTTTTAATAGGTTGCACTCTCTTATTATCCAATTAGAAATACTGCTTTAATATAGAATGTATGTTTTTCTCCATGCATTCATAGGAAATATGTTCTTTAATTTTAAATAGTACATTTGGGGATTTTATGGTAATATCCTAATATTGTTTTCTATAATTTCCTTGGAGGATATATTTTGATTTCCAACCTTGTTAATATGCTGACACTGATTTTAGAACTAAACATAAATTGTATTTATACATGGTCCATGTGCGTTAGTGAGGAGTTTGGACTCTATGGAGTGTATTTTTCTGTAAATATATTCCAACTTAAGTTAGTTCATAGTGATATAAAGTAAGTCTTAATTGATTTTAACCGAGTGAGTTTCTATCAATGTGGTTTATAAATTTTGGAGCTGGAAACATTGAGCTTTATTATTGTGCATTTGTCCCTTATCCTTCTGTTCTATCAGATCTTGCTCCAGGCATTTGTTTTGCTAAGTGAATGTTAACTCATTGAAAATGCTTTTATGTTCTCTAAAGTTCTGATTCAATATTGTGTATAGACACTCACTGTTTTTGTTATAAGGAAAAATATTCCTCACTGGGTATGTGGGTGAGAGGGACCAGGAGGTGGAAATAAACCAATCAATGTAAAACATCAGGCGGGAAGCAGCCATCATGGGAGCTGGCCTGTATTTTGCAGAAATGGCTAGTGTGGTGGGAAGGGGATCCTAGATAGATTTGCAAGTTGACCAAGCAAGGCTTCCGTCACGTGGGGCAGATCAGCTGTGGACTTTGATTATAGTGTCAAGCACTGAAGCCTTTACTAAGCTGAGTGGCTGGGTAGAGTAAGGCAGAAGGTCAAGGTGAAAGGATTAGTTTGCAGGTTGGATCAACGCAGTGAGACAAGGCTGAGAATTGAGCACAGATATCCAGTGACAGCTCCTGTGATCCCAGCTTCCGGGCCCAACTGCAAAGAGGTGAATCTGAGTAATAGTTGCTGCATGATGGGAAGAGCACTGATCCTTTGTTCAGGGAATTTTGAGTTCAAATCTTGCTTTGGTGACTTGTGGCTCTTTTTGAAACTCAGATATTTATTTTTCAAGATGGTTCGATGTGAAATGTGATAAAACACTTAAAAGTACGTAAATAACCCAGGTTTTTTACAAATGTTAGATTTCTTCCACTATAAATCCAGATTTTGAAGATATTTATGTATGTCTATAACTATATATATGTATATATATATATATATGTATATATATATATGAAAGATTTACACTGCATCAAGACAATTCAATGTCTGCTTTTTTCTTCCCTCTCTGGAGTCTCTTATGTCTGTGAGCTGGACATACTGACCAAGAAATTTCTCACTGCTGGAGAAGCAGACTATCACTGCAGGAACACAGTAGTAACATTTTCTGGAAATCTGGAAATCTGCTGTCCATGACTACTGTTCCCCCAGTATATGGTCTGAACAGATTTTAGAGTCCGTGATGCCCGATAGTTTTGGGTACTGGGTTCTCTTGCTACCGAGAGTACTCTTTGGGTAGTTGTAGGTCCACAGAGTGATATACAGACTGTTTTTGTTTATTATTTATTTATGTGTTTTTTTATTTTTCCGATTTCTTCACACATTTTACTGGAAAATCTTATTTTGCCACAGAATTTTTTGCACCACCCTGTTTACAGCTGTTGTTCACTCTCTATCCTAAGTTACCTTGAACTATCCCAAATTATCTTGAGAGGCCGTCCTTAGCAGTGTTTAGAATGCTGCTACACACATCAAAGCTCCAGGCTTTTGGTTTATTACTTGCAAGCCTATTTTGTCAACTCCTTGTTCATCTCCTTTGTGCCCCATTTTACATATATCTGCTTCCAAGGAATCAGAAATGACAGCGCATTACTTGTGTCAGTTCTTCTACATCCTCCCGTCTCAGTACAACTGTGCTTAAATTGTCTTTATTTCTCTGTTTCGCTGACTGCCAAAGACGAAAGCAATCAAAACTGATAAATCCTGAAGTGCTTCCATTAACCAATCAGGGGTTGTTACCACTCTCATGTCTGCCCTTAAGAAAGGCCACTTTTGGTAGCTTAGAATTCTTACGTGTATGTCCACTGGGGATAGACATGCTTAGCCAGTTAGAAGGTTTTTGAATCTGCAGAAAGTTGCAGAAACTTGTTCTAGGAGCTCACATAATTCTTTTCTGCACTTTTCAAAATATAAAACAGGCTTGGTGATTTTCTTGTTGCTTTGTGCTTGTTCTAGAAGGTGATTACAATTTCACATCCCATGGATGGTGAAGAAGAAACCGCCTTTGAAATTTCACACTCGGAGATCATCAAAGGAGCCAGGAGAGAATTGGTAGACATCGAGCAACAATGACAATTGGCAGGGTAGCAATGAGTGACACATGTTGCTGAGTGATTCTCTGCTGCTCAGCGGCACAGGGTTTGACATTTAAATTGCAGGCAGCCCTGGGTCCATTCCAGGAGCCGCCTGTGGTTGAATGTAGTTCTGATCACTTGCTTGAGGGGTGCAGTGTGGGTAAAGAGAGAGAAAAAAAAAAAAAAAGAAAAAAGAAAAAATCAAATTGTTCTCGGAAATCATGTTTAATGTAGAAATCTGGTTAATATTAAAATGCAATCTACAGCGTTCAAGTATTCTATTCCTCAAGGAAAATATTTCCTGTTTGAGGGGCAGGAGCAGCAAGTACTCCCTTATTACATCACTTCCTATGTCAGGCCCAACTAGCATTCAAAACGTATTACTGTATTGATAATGCTAATTTCAAAATGATGCCTTCTTTCCCCTCTTTGGTTAAAGGGTCTGGGCACAGTTCCAATCATATGGATCAATTTAGCTTCAGACGGGGTTGGCCAAACTGATATTTCATGCACTATAGAGTATAGTTCGTCCACGTGCTTAACATAGTAGCTCAGGTCTGCTTCCCACTCGGCAGAACACTGCAATTCCAAGAAAGAACCTTTCTTACAGACCTCAGAAAAGGGGGAGTCAGCGGCTTCAGCAGGGAGACACAGCACATGTTTCTCTGCACACATGCATCCTCCAGCCCTGGCACTACTGCGGAGTTCGGAATTGATTTCTGGAGCTCAACTTTGTGCCATATTCAAATCAACTTGGTATTTTCCCTGTAGGCTTGGCTGACTTTCACGAGACTACTCTCATCACCAGAAGGACATGCGAATGTAACCACTGGTATTTATCCTTTTATCCAACTGTGTTTTTTTTTTTTCTGTCATGCCTTAAAATAAGAAACTGGTGATTTATGAGAATAAAATCTTTTAAAATATTTGTCCATTACATACCCAGTACTCTTATCTTTTTCATTTTAAAAAAGACAGTAAGAAAATTCAATATTCTAGACCAGAAAGAGACCATTTTATTTGTCTCGAGTTCCTCCGGTCCCATTGAATCGGTAGGTGACTTGCAACATTGAATTCTATCATACGTGGTCTGGAGTCGGGGGCACCAAGGAGAGAAGGCTTAATGTCATTGAAATATTATTAATTGTCTCTTTCGGTTTGATTTGCATTTATTCACTCATTTGTTTACTGACTTATTGCTGTTTATTTAGAATTTCCCCTAGGCAGAAAACATTCCGTTCATGTTTATTATTTTTGCAATAATAAATGAAGAGAGATTTTTGTCACCATTTTTGCCATAATGGTAAGTTTGTTGCCCATGCTTTGTGATAGTCTTGGCTACCGCTCGTGTATAATTTTAAAATGGGGCTTTGCTCAAGCCTGTTTTCTCATGTGTGTTTACCATTTCTAGGCACTTTCTCAAGTGTTCGACTCTATAATGTAGTTATTACTTTTAACCTCACATTCCTGTCTAATGGAGACTTGGAGAGACTTAATCATTTTTCAAATAAAGCATAATTGATTTTTGTTAGAGAGACATAGGACGCCTTATGTAGAAGCAGGGATAAGGGCTGGGCCATGAAGCAGATTTCAGTAGGTGAGGAAGACAGAATGAAAGAATGTGCTCCAGATTTTTTTTAGTTTTTAATGGTGAGTGTTCTAAGCTAAGAGACCAGGGCAGTTGAGGTAAGTGAGATGTAAACATCTATAGTGCAATCATATTGATTTTTACAGCAATATAGTTCTATTTCTTGGAATTTCTCTTGAAATAATCTTAACAGTATCTAAAATTATTTTTGTGCCTAGGCATGAAATATTATCATAGTGTTTTTAATGAAAGATAAGCAGGAAGGAAAACCCAGATCCAAGAAGACGATATTTTAAGAAGTCAGGAACACTTGTATAATGATGATGATGATGATGATGATGATGATGATGATGATGACTGGAATAAAAATACCTCTTTGGCTTGGCTCAGTCCAAAGCAAAAAAGAATGGGATGACCTTACTGTATTTACCTAATTCACGGTTGGATTGTATTATGTTATTAAATTATGATGATGGGGGGGTTGAGTCTCACCCCACAAACCCGTAAGCAACCCACTGGTTCAGAGGACAGGCTGAGTTGATAGCAGCTGAGGTGCATAAGGCAACTAAATGCTGGCTGTATTGTCTGCTTGATTTTGCAGACCTGGGGCCAGTGGTCTGAGCAGCTCATGGGAGGATGATACTATGCATGTAGCAAATATGGGGGATTTCCTTGAGTCTGGTCTTTGAAATCCAATATTCTCACTGTTTTGCTTTGTTCTGATTGCTTTGCTTTATTCCATATTCTGGTTTGATTGGGTTTATTCTGTTTTGTTTCTGGTTTGTTTTTGCTCTACCTGATGGAATGCATAACTATTGTGAAGAGATCGAAATATACTATGATCGCTGCTGTTGTTTTCCTGGTACCCTGCTTTGGAGTTCTGTACCAATTTTGCTGCTTTGTTCTGTTTGTTTTGTTGGATTTTACTATCTTTAAAATAAAAAAAAAATTGAAAAATTATAACGATGGAACTATTTAGAACCATGAAATATTTGTGATAACTGGAAAATCAGAATGTCATGTGAGAGGTAAGATGTGTGCCTGTTCAGAAGTAGAGCTTAGTGACCTGTTAAGAAAAGGGAGCTGGAGAATTTTGAGGCGTGGGATTTAATTTTATAGCTTTTCTTAACAATTCCATATAAGGTCTCTGTTATGACTTAGTGTAGATGGAGCTTTGGAAGGTAATTGGCTCATGTGGGTTTTAATTTAATTGGTTAATTGAGCCACCGATGGATTTATAATTAGATGGTACATTATAAATTACAATTTGAGGCGTTATTGTGAGGAGATGGAAGCTTGGTGGGTAGTGCCTACGTGGAGGAAGTGGGCTATGGGTGCAGACCTTGGAGACCATAAGTTGCCCCTGGCTTCCTTCTCTCTTGCTCTTTCTCTCTCCCTTGGCTTCCCAGCTACCACAGAGGGAGGCAGCTTTGTCTTCATGTTAGTCCGCCATGATGCTCTGCCTCACGATAGGCTTGTGGCAGTGGGGCCAACTAACCATAGGTCACAGACTGAAACCTCTGAAACTGTGATCTCAAACCTTTCCTTCTTTAAAATGTTATGCTTATATATATATATATATATTTTTTTTTTCACAGCAATGGGAAGTTGACTATAATCACCTCTTTTCTGATAAGAGTATTGGATTACATAGCATCAGGTTTGGAGATAGGATCTGTGTGATGAAAACACAGTTTAAAGGAAGATAGATAAAAAATCAGGTTGCACACTGGGGATAACCTTGAATTTTAAGGAAGAAGATTTCACATGGTAACGGATGGAAAGTTAGGACTAGATTTTGTGTTTTATACTGTTTGTCTGTTTGGTGGTACTGGGGATTGAACTTAGGGCCTCGGCATTGACCTACAGCCAGAGTCCCTTTTTATTTTATCTTGAGACAAGGTGAGCCGAACCCAGCTGGAATCTGCCTGTGATCCTCCTGCCTCAGCTTTCAGGGTGCTAGGATTACAGGTGTGGGCCACCAGGCTAGGCTTACTGACTAGTTCATTTTTAATTTTTTTTTAAAAACAAAACACAAAAAAAGGATAGAGATGATACAGAATCTCAAAAAAAAGTAGGAACTTAACACTAGTTAATGCATTGCATATTGTTATCTTAGAAGTTGTTCAGGTTACAAAATCTAGGCATAAAAATGATCAGTCAACCAATGACAACACTAACTGGTCTTTTCAATGAACCTACGGTTATCTGTCTACTGCACATATACATACGCACATTGGTATGTGTCTACCAACATGCGTACAATCTTCTCCTTCCTTCCTTTCTTCCTTTCCCCATCCCAGTTCTTTCCTTTTAAGTACTTTCTTTCCCTTTCATTATTTCAATATCTGTTGTATATTTAGAATCTTACTCCTTCAGATTTTTATTTTTTTTATACTAAAGAGACAATATGATATTTATAAATGTGAGTTTGATTTATTTCACTTATGAGCATGGTCTTGAGTTGCTTCCATTTACCTATAAAAGCCTCAAGATTATCCTTTTTTATAGCTGAGTAATATTCCATTGACCAAAAATACATCTTTTTTATCCATTCTGTGGTTGATGGGCATTTTGGTTGTTTCCAAGATTTAACTATTACAAAATGTACTGCTATAAACATGGGTGCACGTACATCGCTGCGGCATGACATTTTCAAATTTTCTGGGAAAATACCTAGAAGGGGAATAGCTGGATTAAATGGGACTTCCAATCCCTTTTTTTTGAGGACTCTCCACACTGATTTCCATAGTGGGTGCACCAGTCTACACTCCCACCAGCAGTGGGGCAGTGTTTCTTTTTCCTCATAGCTCTGCCAACATTTAGTATCAGTTGATTTCTTGATGGCAGCTATTCTTCCTGGAGTGAGACAGAATCTCAGTGTTGTTTTAATTTGCATTTCTCGAGTGACCAGTAATGTTGAGCATGTTTTCATGTATTTATTTTTCATTTTCATTTCCTTTTCTGAGAGGTGTGTATTCATCTCAGATGCCCATTTTTGGATTGGGTCTTTGAACTGGGGGGACTGATTTTTTCAGTTGTTTATATGTTCTAGATATAAGTGCTTTGTCTGAGGGATAGCTGGCTAAAATTTTTTCCCATTCTGTGGGCTTTCTTTTCACTATGTTTTGAAGTACCAAAACTTTTTAATAAGAAAAGATCCTGAAGAATCAGTGGAACAGAATAGAATATGCAGGCACAATTACAAAGACACTCAGCCACCTCATCTTTGACAAAAGGGCTAAACATGTTCACTGGAAGAAAGATAGCCTCTTTAGTAGATGATGCTGAAACAATGATTAGTTTTTGAAGAGAGAAATAATACAATATGAACTTCATAACCATAAGATTACGCTACGAACAGTGAGTACCATGATGTCCTGGAAAAGCAAGGAAATGAAATTAGGATAGCAACGAGAAACTTGAATACCAAGAAAACAAGAAGATACAATTGAGCACAGCACTGTTGGGACTTAAAGGTGAAAGAAATTTACATATGCTAGAAATAGAGCAGTAGGAAAACATTGATTTGGATGTGGAGAGACTCTAAAAGCAAACTTGAAGATAAATAAGTCACACAGCATTTTCAAGGAGTTTACTAGTGAGTAGTAGGACACGCTGAACTAAATGTGAGCAGGCTCTATACCTAGAGTGTCCTGTGGAGCTGGCCATAGAAATTTGAACTACAGAGAAACATTGGGCTCCAGTGACAAGAGTGAGAGAGAAAGGTGATGGACCAGACACATACCAAGGGGAAGGGAGGAAGGAAAGCAGAAACCTACGGAGAGCTTGATGTGTATGGGAAGAAGAGACTGGGCTGAATCAGAAAGAGAAGACTTGAAAACTGCTCTGGTGTTTGTAAACATGGTTTTTAAATACCTACTTTTCTGTATATTGTGGGTTAAGGGAAGGAGGGTGAATGGGTAAGCAAATTGAGAATATAAGATTGTAGAAAGGATGATAGACTTAGTAATATCTGTGTCAGAGGACGTTAGAAAGCACAGAATCATCGAGAATTGGGGGAAAAATCTATCATGGTATGGGATACGCATTTTTCAAGCCAGGAAAATAGAGAGAGGCATTTAGGAGACATATACAGGGTGATAGATACTTGTTATTTTCTCAGAGCTGGAAGGGGAAGGCAGATTGGAGCTAGCTGGAGTATCTTCTATCTGCAAAGAGACTGTAGATAAGATGCAAGGGAAGAGCCTATGGGAGAGAAAGCCAGGGGAACATTTTTGTGTGGTGAATTTGCACCGACACAGTTTTGCTGGAACAGAAGAATACAGGAGGAGAAAATAAATGAAGGAAGGAAAATGAGAACAACAGACAACATGGGAGACAAGAAGGATGTGTATGGACACAAGGGGCAGAGACCAATCAGTACCTGGTTCAGGCTCTTTCTCCTGATAGTCCAGCTCTGACCATACGTTGCTCTGCATTCCATCATCTGCAGTCTTCCTCACTATTTTAATGTGCCTCAGAGGAAGACAGAGAATATTAACAATTGTTTAGTCTGCACAGTAGCTTTCTGCTAACTTGCCCTAAAAGAGCCTAATGACAGAGTATGTCTGAATATTCAAAACCCACTGGGATAAGCAACTGGCATGAGTTTCTTCCCTTCCTTTATTAAATACTAGTTACCAATGTCCTGACCCGGGGTACAACAAACAAAAACTCCCACTTTAAATCCACCTTGCTGCTTTTCTTTTGTAAGTAGAATTTTATTAGGACACAGTTTAGTTTATTCATTGCAGATTGTCTGTGTCTACTTGTCTATGCAGAACGGAATAGTTGCCTTGGGACAATATGGTTGTTAAAGTATGCCATATTTATTCAGTTGCTCTATACAGAAAATTTTTTGCTAAATCCTCCACAAAACCTAGAGGAACACCAGTAAACTCAGGAACACAGCCAGTCTGCTTATGGAGCTGTGTTTACTCATTCGCAGTAATAATGAAAATTTTGATGTATTTGTACCAAGCAATTGCGAATGCAACATGATACATTGAAAAGCAATATCATCTAATTCCAAACCATCAGGAGTCGATGGTGAAAGCCAAAAAAAACAAGCCCTGTTTGAAGGCTCAAGGTTTAGCGAGGCTCCATGGTATCGATGGGTATCTTGTTTTCCAGAAGGTTCCCATGTGCTTAGATGTCATCATTTTCCCCTTATAAAACTGAAAGCATTCTTGATAGTAAGCGCCTCTCTAGTGCTGCTGCATGGCAGATGATAGGACACAAGGTGTCCTTGGTCACTTCCCCAGTTCTCAAAAAATGTCTGTGTGGATAGACGTACACTGTTGGTTTTTAAATTATACCTTAGCAGAAAGAATGCAGATTAACTAAATTATGGCATTTGGAAGAGATGCAGTCGCTGCCTCGTTCCATTAAATGCTTTAAGAAAGAGAGAGTGGGAGGGAGACGGAAAAAAATTAAACACCCTGTCTCAGCATATCAGGTGCGTCTCAGTTTTCATGAAGAAACTGCTCTTCTATTTATCTTTAAAAAAAACAACTGGGTCAGACTCCTTTCATCTTTATTCCTTTAGAATTAAATGCAGACAAATTTTGCTTAACTTCGGCATGTCTAGCCCAAAGAAGGAAAATCGTTATTATGTTCAAATACTTGAATTTTGTCTCCCTCTGTCAAAATCAGGTAATTAATTAGTAGCCAAAATCCCAAACCATGGATGATGGCCCACAGTGAGAAATGTCTGCATCAAGGAGGGACAATTGCTATTTTTTTCTACTGTGACTGGCTTTCTTTGTCCTCTAATGTCCAAAGTCATAGTTTGCTAGAATAGAACCTTCTGACATGACAACTACGACTTGTGGCAATGTACCAAATTATGTCAGAATTGGGTTTTTTTTTTTTGGTTTTGTTTTCTTTATTCACAATTAAGAAGGATAAGTTTAGGAATGAAAGAGACCTGGCAGTGTATACTTCCAAGGGCATGGAACTGAAGGTGGGCAGACTATTTTAGCTGTGAATTCAAACCTCAGGGCTAAGTTCACGTCTTTCCTGCAGCATGGCAACAGCTATAAACAGATGACCAAATGGGAGTCTTGTTATCATGACGAACCGTGGAGAGTGCAAAAGTAAAGGCTGAATAAGGCTTAGGTTTCCAACGTTCCATGTGGGTTCTTCAAGCTGCTTTCATTCAGAGGAAGGATTCCAGGCTAGGTGCAAAGAAAAGGACTTGCAAGCTCCCAGAAATATTGAAAAGCTCTAGTAACCAAGCTGCCCCTCCTAGTCATGAGCAAGTGCCATCCATACCAAGTGCATTTTCTTCTTGATAAGCACTTAGACCTTTACAGCACGACAGTGAGACAGATGTCTCTCTTGTGACAGTCAATGTTACGTAAATGTTATAGCAGTTAAAGAGCTGAAGTGGTGTATGTCTATATCCATGCAGGTGTGCAATGGAAAGACAAGGTATAAATTATTTATGCAGCTATGTGTGTCAAATAATGCACGTAGGGAGAATTCAAATCATAGGTTTTTCTTCGCCTATCATGTTCACATGTGTTAATATGTATGTTCCTTGCCTTTCTGTACTTTAACTAAATGGCAGCTTTTATAAAACATTCTCCAGTGGAAAGTCACAGAAAGGTAGTGAATTTCTTAACTTATAACATTGAAAGAGAAGCTCAGAACCAGAGCTTAGCCAGCACTTTATGGAAACAAACAGCAAAGGCAAGTTGAAAATGAGATCATATTTTACATTTTTTTCAATTAATAGAACACTTATTTAAAATTTACAAATGTACTAGGGTCAAGAGGAATGAGAAAATAGGGGGATTTTGTGCGGAGAATTGTAATAACTATCCAAGATTCTGAATTTGAGATGCATATTTATGTTAGGTCTCCAGATGTGATGCTTATACATTGTAACTCAGAGACTGCTTGCAATAATATTGTGCACCAGTCACTTAAGATTTTAATCCATTTTAAGACATTAATGATGGACCTCTAGCTTAACAGTCCGTGAAGCTGTACTATGGAATATAAAATGAACTTTATGTAATGTTATCTAAACGCAGGAGGTTTTATTTTCTGATGGAAACCTTATAGGACAGGACAACAAAATCGCTATGTTCTGAAATTATTTTACCATCCATAATTGTACAATTTTTATTTGGCTGCCTCAGCTCATCTTTTCTGCAAGGGGAGAATGACAATAATTCTATTTTGTATATATTCAGTGAACATAAAAAAAAATTAGCTAAAGAAATTTGCTGTAAGAAAGAGGGGCATTGTAGAAAAAAAGCACATTTGTTAAATTATTACGATATATCATGCAATGTAATCAACTTTATAATCAGTCTAAAATGGACTTATATTCTTTCTGTTATTACTGCACATGCATTAATTTTATTCAACATAAAACAAATGGGGAAAGACAACTAGATTTTCTTTCCAGATGGTATAAAAACAGCAAGGTCGCACGTGAAGAAAGGCTGTCCTTTTTGCAGAGAACTTAAAATTTATCACCTCTCTTTTTGGTTATAAAACTTGTTTTTCCTATTTTTCCCTAGATCCCCTGGCTTGAAGAGAGATGTTTGGAGTTTAGAAACTGATCTGGTCTTTCTCATCTACCCAGTGGGGCTGGCCTGCCTCTTCCTCCCTTCTCCGAGCTTTTTATTGATTTCTCTCTTTCTGGTTTCAGATTAGCACAGCAATGTGCTGGTCATACCAGACTTCTCTGGCAGAAATGGGGAGCAAGCAGCTCATTTTTCAAGGACTTTACGGTCTGTTTTTTGCCTTAACCTGCTCCTTGAGCTAGTTCTCTGAGTCCTCAACATTTTCATAACTAGCTGCCCCTCAATTTTCATAATTTGTAAACACACCGAAATGGTCGTCAGACATTTAGTTGAGTGTGTGTGAGTGTGTGTGTGTGTGTGTGTGTGTGTGTGTTGGGGGAGACTAGCTTCCTGAAGACGCATTTGCCTTAGAAAGTTGGTTCCGTGCCCACGGCAGTTAAATTTTCAGACTCATGCACAACTCAAAGTGATTTTTCTTGAAGAGTGCCTGCCACACACAAGGACCGTGTGTTCTTTCTTGGCACCGGCTGTCTCTGCCAGTCCTCCCCGACTCCAAAGCCTGTACCCCATCTCCAGATTTAACATCCATCTTTCTCTGCCAAGGTGAAGGCGGCAAAACCACACGTGTTTTCCTTCCTCCCCCCTCTGGGCAGAGCTAATGGCCTGCGGAGGAACCATCCTCCACATCAGTATTTCGCTGGCCCAAGCGCCAGGATGGCTGCGGTGCCCAGAGGCGAGGATGCAGTGAAAAACAAGCCTTCAAGGTAATGCAAGGCGAAGCTGCCTGACAAGGTCACCTTCCTGTGACCTGAACCCATGCTGCTCGCTGATGCATTGCTGTTTGGAGCAAATGTAGAGCAAGATGGAAAAAAGTCAGGAAGAATGGAAAATGTAAGAGAAATAGGGTAGATGTACAAGTGGCATATAGGGTCCCAACGCAATTAATAAGAGGTGGACGAAGATACATGTCAGCAAACTCTACAAACTGGAGCTCTAGTGTTTTCTAAAGTCCTTTAGTTCAAGGTAATGTACTGCCTGTAAATTAAAGTCCAAGAAAAACTTTCTCTCACCTTAAATCCATATCACTTTCATCAGAGAATTGTTAGGTAAATGTCACGTTCAGTGAATGCCATTATAACGTAGGCAGAGGATCAGTCCCGGGAAACACACATGTCCAAATACTGTCAGCGGTTATCCCTGCCTGTGGGATTAGCAAACAAAGATGACCAAGGTGTTTCTCATTTTCTCAAAGTTAATATGACCCATGTAAGTAAAAACAGGAAGAAAATTGGTGAAAATGCAAACTCTAACAGATACGTGTTCCCCATCTTTAGGGTTATTTCTCCCAACTTGTCAAGACCATGTGAGAATCGAACTTCCAGCTGTTCATCTCTGGGCCTGTGGTGTAGAAACGGGTGAAATCTTCATTTTGGAAAAAAGGGTCCCCGTTGGCCACACCTTCCTTTTCTCCTGACCTCAGAGGTGTGGTTGGTGCTTCTTGGGACCAACCCCAGCAGAACCGGAGGGCAGAAGGGCAAACGCAGCACAGCACTTACGTACACTGTCTCTCAAAAAACAGTGCTCAGGAAACGTGTGAATTTTATTTGGTCAGATATCGTTAAATTATGTATTTTGGCCACCTCTGTGTTCTATGTATTTCATGCCACGTAAACTCTTTCCTCTGCAAAGTTGGATATTATATATATATATATATATATATATATATATATATATATATATATATATATATAAATTTTTTAAAACTGTGTGTACTTATATACACTATTCCTCCCAACAATGACTTTCAGTTTCTACCTTTGTCTCAAGTATGTCAAGAACCTTGGGACACGTGAACAGCACTTTTATCTCTCAAGTCCAACCTGAAGAGATCTAGATTCTTAAGTTTAACTTGTTTAAAGCAGTGTCATTATAATTATGTTCTATTTGACTTTCTTCCATTTTGTGGTATCTATTTGAATGACAGTTTCTTTTCTTCCTGATTCGTTGGAAAGTCAAAATACACAATTCCTATTAATATGATGATGCCTCCATTTAAAATACACAGATAACTTTTTGAACTGATTTGTCTTGTTTTGGGTGTCAACCTCTGGATAGAATCCTAGCTGATTTTCTTTCATTGCCCCCTGAATTTCATCCAGTTAATTTCCATATTATTGATAATTTTTCAAAATGTAATCTTACCATGTGTAGCATATATGCATATATTGAATAGCTGAGTTTATATTTACTGGGTTTTGCTTATTTTTATTTACATTTTGCTTCATTTCTTAGAGTTCTTTTGTTTTGCTGAGGAGCAAAATGTAGTGATTTTAAAAATCTTTGAGGGCATTTATGCCTGAATATGCTTTTGTGTGTGCCTCAATTCTTGACAAAATAATAATTCTTTTGTGAGAAATCTGTCTTGTCTCTTTAATATTTTTGTCTTTGTTCTTCTAGTCTTACTGCTGAGTGTGATATGTCTAGCTGAAGAGTTTATTTTCTTCTGTAGCTAGTGTGCACATTTAGTCTGAGGATTTGTATGTTTATTTTTCTAATTCCGAAGAATTCTTTCTATTGTTTCCATAAAAATTTCTCCTACACTGCTCTCTCTTTGCTTTTAGGCCTTCTCATTTTATCTTCCACATGGTTCACATTCTTTTTGTTAGAGATATTTCTAAATCACTAATTCTTTTGAAACCGAGACAAAGATTATTGCACTTTATTCTATCTAGTGTGGTTTTATCTTATTTCATGATAATTCTTTCTTTTTATAGTTTGAAATCATTTTGCATTATATCCTTGATTCATATCTGCTTCATTTTAGTTCAACTTTTTTCTATTCTTTTTCTCACACTTTGTATTGTGGAAGAGGTAATTACCTTCACTTGAAATCATCCCTTGCTAGTCTGTCATTTGCATTCCTGTGAAATGTAAATGCTCTTGGTCATAATGCTTGTTGATAATGGTTCTTTAAAAACTTCTTACATAATTTAAGATTTAACATGGTATAAAAGCTTTGGTCAGTGATTGTTTTTGTTTCTGCTTCTGACTCTATTTAATGCTGTTCTTACCTACTGTCACTCAGATTGATTCCTCTGCCCACTCAAGGATTTAGCCTGGTGACTCTAATGCATAGCACTGAATAATGTTGACTTTGGCCACGTTAGAAGATGGTTTGAACCAGGTGCTTGCATTTCTCCATATTTACTTCTGTTCTTGCCCATGTGTCCAAGAGGTTTTCTAGCTGCTGCTACAGTCTCGGGCAGCAATTCAGTCCCTTCCAGGGACAGTGGCCCACAGAAGCCCCTGGCTCAGCACAGTGTGTCTCGCGCTGGCTCCACAACATAGGGACTCACTGCGTCTCTAGTCAGCTACAAAATTAGTCTTCAACACAATATTGCTATTTTTATTCCTGGAGCTCAGTGTTATTATTCATCTTCTGCCTACTTCAGTGTGTTTCTCTTCTCTTCCTAGATCATAGACATGTCTAGTGAATAAACTTCCCTGTTTGGGTTGTTTTTTCTTTAACATAATTATTGGTTATTTCTCTGTGCTTGTAACAGTGCTGTGAAGCCTGATTTTTTGTGTCATAAGGGCTGGAAATAAAAGCCCATCATAGCTTTTATTATCACAGGTGTCTGCCTTGGATTGTGTGGTGAGGTCATTTGTGGCCAGATGCAGTTTTAATTAAACAGTGGAAACAGAAAATGAGCTATGATTTTCTTTGAACATTGTGCCTTGATACCATTCTCTTTGTCCACCACATTGTGCTTACACCACCACAGCAGCGTTTGCCTGACCATGGCATAACTTCCCGTGGCCACAACTGTCTCCTCTTTTACACCAAGCAATTATTCTATTGTGTGCATCCCCAGCACACAGGGTAGGCTAAATACAAATCTTGATGGGAGCAATGAACCAATGAATAAAGAATGAAGAATTAATAAGCTGAGCAATGAGAAACTGCATAAACTCAACTCTTTCTCATTTTTCTGTTTTCATCTTAATATCTATCTGATTCAGTGCATTCTAGAACCTACTGATCATTTGAAGACAATGGAGGAAATTGTTTTTATCTCATGTCTTAGTTACTTTTCTCATTCCTGAGACAGTATGCCAAACACCCAAAGTTAAAGAGAAAAGCTTTATTGGCTTCAGAGTTTGTGAAGGTTTCAGCCCATAGTTGACTGGCTCCAAGGCAGGTTGGCATGGCAAAAAAGTATTGCAGAGGAGAAACATTATGTGGAGGGCAAAGCAAACAAGAGAACCAACAAGTGACCCTAGCAGCTTCTTTTTGCCTCTTTTTATATTCTATTTAGACTACTGGGGTTAGGAAATGCCAAACCAATCAGTGGACTGATTTAGTTGTTATGTACCCTTAACCCCAGGATCGCAAACTCTGAATTCAGCCACTTCTACAAAAGCCTCACCTCTGACTGACTGAGGCTTGGGAGGGGGACTCTAGACACAAGTCATAACATCTGTACATATTTTTCTTGATTTATTTGAAATTTGCATTCTCTATTCCCATGTCTCAAACTGCAACCTGTTTCACTTCATGATATTGTTTAGGTGCAGCCTGTTCATTAATGGTAACAGTGCTTCCCTAGGGAATTAGCTTCTTGTTCATGGCTTTTGGATGTTTGACAAGGGTAATGTTCTTTCAGGTGGCCGTGCACATGTCAGGTCCTTCTTAGACACTTTGCTCCTTTGAATTGTCCATTTTTGGACCTCTTGCAATTACACAGTATTTGTACTTATACCAAACTAAATAATAATGATAGTAATCTTGATAATAATGTCAATAATGCATTCACACTAATGCCAGTTTAACTTCTGCTAAGTGTTTCCTGTTGTCCCAGTGATATTTTAAGTGTTTTCTTTTTTCATTTTTTCATTTAAAACAAAAGGTCTGTTCTGACAGAATGGCTAAAATCTTTAGCAGATAGATGAAAGAACTGACATACAGAATAAGAAGCTTAGCTTAGTCTTTATTGGAGGTAGCGCTGGTGTTATCAAGAGAACTTTCTAACTGCTCCTAATTATGAACACGGGATAGCCCCTCTGTGCAGTAATCTCATGATTGCAGCCTTGTTAGCTCAGTGCTTCACGGTAGAATCTCTTTGGATGAATGGCATCTGTGCCTTTCTCACCTGGAAATGGTAAATCTACCATTTTTTCCAGTTTTGTTTTAAACATTTACAAAATATCTCACACTCTCTGATAGGGTGGGATCATGTGTCTTTCTGAGTGGCTAGAGGGGGTTTGAAATTTATCTGGATCCTAAAAATCGTGCTCAGCTTTGCTGATAGTACTAAGAGGTCTCTCAGGCTCACTTTGAATTTTTCCGCTATGATTTCATGCTAAAACAATGGGTTGGTTATTAGATCTGAGCTTGAGACCTGGTACCTGCTTGGAGCTCAGTCATGCTGTCTCAGTCAGACTTCTGTCCACCTGGCAACTCTCCCTTTTCTCACTAAGAGAACCTTGTTTCACTGATGATGTATTCTCAAGTTGCCTCCATTTACCTATAAAAGCCAATATTAAATATCATATTATCTCTCTAGTGTAAAAAAAACTTAAAAAACTGAAAGGGTAATAAGATCCAAAATGTACAATAGATATTGTAATAATGAAAAAAATGCTCAAAAAGAAAGCATAACTGGGATACAGGAAAGGAGAAAAAGGAGAAAGTAAAGGGTTATGTGTATGTAGATGTACACAAGATAACTGTGCTACTAATCTTGTTCATCAAAAGGAGCAGTTTGTGCTGTCATTGATTGTCTGATCATTTTTTATGCCTTGATCTTGTAAGCTGAACAACTACTTCTAAGATAATAATGTGCAATATATTAACTCATGTTCATGTCTTACTATTTTTGAAATTCTGTGTTATTTTTATGCTTTTCTGTTTTGCTTTTTAAAATAAAAAAACAGAACCTCAACTCCACCTATGTAGAAGAACTCCCAACTTTTCTTCCATAAAATCTTATGCCTAGAATATCTGAAAAAAAAATATTAGTAGTCCTCAGAATTTGATAAAAAACAAGAAATCAGCAGATCTTCAGAAAACTTCTGCTACAGCAAGACACAGCATGTGAAATATGGAAGAAATATGAGCGGTACCAAGGTGAGGTGAGAAAGTCTTTCTACCTGCAGTCTTCTAAATACGGTGTCTTTTGTTGAAACATTTTTATGCTGTGCTGCTCAACCCCTGACTTACAGACATGCCAGCCACTGTTTATAATCCAGAAGTCACTCCTCTGAGCCATAGCACAAAGGAAGCTCAGGACCAAGAGGGATGTATTATGGCTATTGATAAAACCTGGCCAGGAAGAAATTAGAAATCAGAGAAGAAATTCTGCGAACCAGCCTCCTGTGGCTATGTTAAGATTTTCAAACAAAGGAAACTGCTGGCCTCTCAGCGCCATCCTGTATGGTAGAGGTGATCTGAAGAATGTGTCCTTATCCTGAACAGCTTGATAGCCTTACCAGGTTCTTACGCAGGTCGGTAGCCGTCAAGCTTTCACATGCATTTCAATTACCAGGAAGGCGTGTGAAGACACAGGGTGTTGTTACCTAGCTCCATCTTTTGACTCAGTAGACCTGGAACATTTCGGCAGTTTGCATTTCTAACGCATTTCCAACGCCCCTTGAACACCAGATCTAGGCTATAGATTATCTTCCTTGCAGTAGCAGAACCCGAGAAAGCGCAACTGCTGCTACCTTATGAGTTTACCTTCTGTTTGTCCTTTTGCGTGAAGTGTTTTTTAGATAACGTTGTCCTACACTTCAATGTTTCCATCCCTCCTTAGCTCATTCACTTTTATTAAAAGCTCTTGCTCACTGTTATTCCCCTTATCTATGCCTTAGTGCTTTTGCCTGAAATGAATATTAATAATGACCCTTATTAAAACCTTTCCAAGATACTCCTTCCATTCAAAATGTATTACAAAGTCAGCCTTCTGTCTACCTTTTAGCTTCTTATTTTTACTTCCCCCTTAGCGGGTGTTGCCCTGTATATTATAAAAATGATGGAATGAGATCTTGATGCATATTTCACCATCCCAAACCTCAGTAGCTTGGAAAAATAAACAGTTATTTTTGCTTATAAGCCTGCAGGTCATTGGGATGGATTTTCTGGTCTTGGCTGGACTCGTACTTGTGTCTGTGAACAGCTGGTAGCTGGGTAGGCACTTTGCTGATCTTGGCCTTGTTCTCTGTCATTTTTGGGTGTAGCCAGACTGTTCTAGAATGGTCTTAGCTGAAACTGTTCAGCTGTCTCCCATGTGGTCTATCAGGCTGCCCAGGCTGGCATTCATGGCAGTGGCACGATTCAGAAAGAGAACAGACACTCAAGGTCTCTTGTGGTCTAGGCTCAGAACCAGCATAGCATTAGGTTGTCTTAGTCAGTTGGCTAAAGCAATTCTTGTAGTCAGAGCAGGAAGACCATACAAAATTTCAGGGCAAAAATTGAGGATTCAGGAGCGTTGCTATTTATGAACATCAAATACAACCACCTTGCCTCTCAAAACAGAAAAGTTTTCATAAACTTTACTCACAGATTTACTATCTCACGTGTCAGGAAGCTAAGTTACAGTGCAGACTGGAGAGCGTTTATTAAAAGAGTAACTCAGTGATGATGTGAAGGACACACAAACTTTCCAACTTCCCTCCTAGCTAATCTTGGTCCATTGGCTCAGACTGAGATGGGCTTATTTCAAGGTCTCAGATGGATATCAGCAACATCAGAAGAAATATGCATCTGTGTTCGTATTTGGTGGATTCTTTTATTTGAGTGCTCGCAGCAAGCCTCTCATATTGTACAGCCTCACATTGGTTTACACCTCCCATTACCAAACCAGTGACTTATTTTGGGTTGCAAGTAAGAGATTTCCAATACCAAAGCTACCTTAAATAACCAAAACTATTCATTAACATCTCACAGTCAAGGAAGTATAGAGTTCCGGCAGCTCTGGGATCACTTCAGATCACAGTACAATAACAGAGTTACATTTCTGGCCATTTTCTCTGTCATCTTCAGTGCTGACATTCTCTACTCTCATGCTGCAGCTATAAGCTTTGTGCCTTGTCTCAACAGCAAAATGCAGGAATAAATCAAAGGAGGAAGAGAGCATCACGCTATCACTAAAATAAGCAGACATTTCTATCTTAAAGATCTCTGAGCAGATTTCTTAAAATTTCTGAATGCCAGTGTAGTTATGCTGGCCATGCAGTTAGCTGGAAAAATGAACCTCTACATGCACTGTCTTTCTCATGGGAGGCAAATTTTCACTATGAATAAAAGGACTAAAAATGGATATTGTTTATGCAAAATACCATGTCTCCCAAGTGTCAACATTCTAAAATTTCATCTCTGTAAATAAAGGTCTACTTAATCCTTAATTAACTGGTATTCTTGGATTTGCATTAATTAGATGATTGACAGTGTGGGTATTTCTTATTATTTTTATTGAAAGAGAGAATTCGGAGAAACACTAAGAAATCTCTACATTTGGGCATGACTGATAAACCAAGACATGGATTTCATTTGGAAAATATTGTGAAGTTATAACATGTATTCATTGCCTGTGATACGTACGTACTCACACTAGTCACTTATTCTCTGTGAAGTCAACTGCCCAGTTAGAATTTGCTTTAGTGACTGCCTTGTAGCATGTAAATCTTCCTCTCATGAAACTTGTATGGAGAAGCATCTAGTTCTGTATTAGTGCGCTGCACACCTGGCAGTCTCGTTTGGGCTCTGTAGGAAGTGACTTACATCTTTATTATATTCCTGTATCATTGATCAGACATCACTGAACTGGTCAGTCCATAGCTGTCTTCTTGGACTGCCTAACACTTAGAATCATGAATTAACTCTAAGGTCTGTGAATGAAGCGTTGAATGAACTTGTAATCCTTTCCTCATTTTCCACTGCATCTAGGTAGGGTCAGACTCACCTCAAAAGATGAAATTGTTCACAATTTAAGATCATAGTGATTGTCAAACTATCTAGCATATAAAAAGAACTGAAAGCTGTAAGGTAGAGTTTTGGTCAAAGACTTTCTCACATTGGGAGATTTCCAGTGATAGAAATTTTTAACCACAAATAGATTCACCAGTTTCTGTGCTCTTAGTGTCTGTGGTTAGTACAGCGCACACACACACACACAACCTGGAGGGAAAACATTGAGATCTGCCTGGCCAGGAGCATGTTACCAGCACTCTATCTTACTTTTACCTAATGAAATATAATGTAAATGATGGCTTATGAGTCACTCATCCCATTCACCATTCTAAGCTCAACTATCAAGTGCTGGCCGGAGGGAACGAGAGGCATGTGGTACAGGAGAAGAGGGTATGTCAGAGAAGCTTTGAAACGAAGGGCAACTGAAGGTCAGGAAATTCTTTCCCCTTCTTTACTAAGCTGGAGCTTCCTTTTGAGGAGGCTGTGATTTCAGGCTCTTCAGTTGGGAGATTAGTTGAACAAGTAGAATAATTAGGTTATTTCCCAGTTGAAGTTCATTGTTGCAGGAGTGGCTTTAATATACCCAGGATTTTGGCTTTGGATTTTGCCTTCAAACTCCAGCAAGTCTCGAATTATTTATTGAATCTGTGTTGCAGGAGAGAAACACAGTTATAGCTAATAATTGGCAAATGTCCCCATCCATATGTCATGGTAGTCATTAAGTAGAAAGAGGGTAAAGTGGGGAACGGTTTCTGGATTTGATCACCTCATTGTCTGGAGATCTTTTCTTGAGGCCAGAGTGATAATAAGGAGTTCAGTTTTTCTATAAGTAAAGATAGATATTGCATTAGGAAATACAGATGATGCGTACTTAGTACTTACTTCACTTCATTGGCAGCTAACCGAAGAAGAATAAAGCAAGCTTTTTCTTGATTACTTTCAACCCCAAACCTCACTGTATCAATTAGCCAAATAGGCAACGTAGAGTAAAATCTTGTATTACATCAGATATTCCATTTTAGTTCGAAGTGACTAGAGGCTAATGTCACCGTGTATCTGCAGGGTGGTCTAGTCTACTGGAGAAGAGCAATTTTCCACCACCCTGTAAAAGAGCTTCAGTTGCTCACGGGAACGGAAAATCCTAGCACTATGATTTGATGTGCTCTGCGTCATAGAAACTTACGTACACCTTAAAGAACGTTTCTTGCTCACTTTTATATATTTTAACTTACCAAAGATCCCAAACTTTCCCAATTCAGAATTGTAATACATATGAATATAACACTATCTCATAAATGTCTGACTTTTATCATTTTCCCTTTCTGTATGTCCATGGCAATGTGGTAAATGAGAACAGCATTGCGTGTTAATCCAGTGGCTTCTCTAGAAGAATGAAATCACATTTCTTTCAAGATTAGTTACTTGGGTTGGAATAGAATAGAAAGGAGCTTTAGCACTAGAAGGCAGAAAACACAAAATTAAAATTCTGAAATCCTTTACTTTGTAAGTGGTATCAGTCAGGATTCCCATTGTTGGAACAAAATGAACAACCAAAATGTAAATGAGGAGAGCTTTAATTTGGCTCATAGTTTCCAAGGGTTTGGTCCTTTGGTAACTGGCTTCCAGGCAGGAGCATCATGGCGGAGGGGTCTGAGAGAACAAGCTCCTCACTTCATGGCAGCTGGGAACCAGCAAAAGGGAAAGAGTACCACGGAGACACAAATCCTCCAAAGACACTGCAGTGACCCGTCCCCTCCACCTGCCCTCCACAGTCCTACAGCACGCTCAGCCATAAGCAGTGGGATAATTCTACTAATGAGCACAGCACTCA
Source organism: Hydrochoerus hydrochaeris (assembly GCA_004027455.1). Classification (NCBI taxonomy): domain Eukaryota; kingdom Metazoa; phylum Chordata; class Mammalia; order Rodentia; family Hydrochaeridae; genus Hydrochoerus; species Hydrochoerus hydrochaeris. The sequence continues at coordinate 211,129 of PVLA01000568.1, read as the reverse complement.
CATGTTCAAATTTATCACCTCTTCCGGCTTCTCTTAGTTCAATCAGGTGGGTAATTAAGATTAACCGGCACTTGCTCTGCCTCATACGCAGTCTCAGGCTACCCGTTCAGTAGCTGTGCTCTTCTGCCCTTTACCCAGATAGTATGGCGGACTGTAGTCCATAATTTCCTAGGTCTAACAAGCAGTGGTGTTCATGGTACCCTTTGTAACACATCTACATGGAAACCTCAGGAGATTTCTTCAGCTGGAAATTTCATTTGTATGGAGTGTGTTGATGTCCAGTATGCTCCAGTGACACTGGAGCGTGGGAATAATGTATGACAGGGTCCCACTGGACAGTTACTTGAAGTTCCAGGACTTTTTACCACTCCCTGTCTTGAAGAAAACAGAAGAAGGAGAAGAAGAAGAAGAAGAAGAAGAAGAAGAAGAAGAAGAAGAAGAAGAAGAAGAAGAAGAAGAAGAAGAAGAAGAAGAAGAAGAAGAAGAAGAAGAAGA